>JAOWBW010000070.1:799204-1158232 GCA_026119855.1 Campanula takesimana
GTAGTTATTTCTGCTACTACAACTGTTAGAGTGATTGCCCCTATAGGTGAGCGCACAGTGCAGTCAAACCCTCGTATAGTAAGAGTTGACGGTTTTAGCTCTCTTGAGGTAAGGCCGAGCGTTACCATTACTTTCTTTGGTAGGACATTTATGGCGGACCCATTGTCTATTAGGATTCTGGGGATTCGATGCCCATTGACCCTCACGGTTATGTAGAGAGATTCGGTGTGCCCTCCACCATATTTTGGTAGATCTAAGTCGGTAAATTTGATCACATTGCCAAATTGGATTTGGCCTACCATTTGTGTTAGCTCTTCGGGAGTTATATCTTTGGGCACTTCGACTTGGGCTAATGCTTTTGAGATCATCATTCGATGTTTATGAGATGAGCCTAAGAGATCCCATATGGAAATGTTGGCTTGAGTTTTCTTTAATTGTTTAAGAAGTGGATCGTCAAGCTCAGCAGGTTCGGGCTCTCTCGAAGGTGATGGCTCTTCTACTCTCGGATCTTTGTTGATTATGACTTGACAGGAGTAGGTGAGTAGATTAACTTCTTCCTTTTCTTTATTATTCTTCCTATCTAGTATTTGATCCCAAGACAACATGTAATAGAAAGAGATTTCATTATTAAACTTGGGAGTGCTCTCGCCCACATTTGGGACTAGGCGAGTAGTCTCCTCTTCCCCACTAGCTATTTCTATTACATTGATCCCTCCTCCCGCAGTTGGGAGAGGGTTTGTCACTACATTAGGGACCCCTAATTGCTTAGAGTCTATGATATCTTGGATCACATCTTTGAGGTGGTGGAAAGAGTCGGTGTCGTGACCACTGGCCCTGTGAAATTCGTAGAAGAGATGATGAGCATTATTAGGAGGGAATTCCTTTGGAGTAGTAGGATTCCTTGGTGCCACCTTACCGGCTTTCATAAGTATGTTAAACATTTGGCTTTGGGTGAAACCTTCTAGCTTGCTATAGGTCCTCTTCCTTGTTTTTGTCTTGGACTCAACTTCCATCTTGTAGCATTCTCTCTGAGCTTGTAGACATGCTTAGAGCGTGTCGATATTTTTCTCATAGTACTCTTCTTTCATGAGTAAGCCCTTTCGAAGTGCATTGACCTCCTACTCTCGGGCTAGCAAATGATTTTGGAGAAATTTGATTTCTCTGTCAAAGAATTCCTTTTGTGTTTGCAGCCGAGTCATGAACTCTTCCTCTATATCTCTCTCTTGAAGCGTGCGTATAATACTGTAGCATACACCTCATAGAGTTGACCCACTTCCCCTACTAGTCGAGCTTTGAGGTCGTTGAGTTCTTGAGTAAACTTGGTGTTTGAGATTGTGTTGGGAGTGTGGAGCTACTTTGCTGATCGGACGGACCTAGAGTGCAGAAACTGTGTCAAATCCAGGCTGGGGTCCCAACAAGTCGGATTTTATGAAACAGGGTTGACCAACACGGCAGATTCACAGAAAAAGGAGGATGTCTCGTACGAGACAATGGATGTCTCGTACGAGGCATCCAGCCTAACAGTCAGATTGCAGATTTTAATCCTATTGGTCGGATGGAATTTAATCCATTTTGAGAGGTTACTACTCTAGTTCATCCTGGAACAGTGGATTCTGTCACCCTAGAATATGAGCCCCTTGTTTTTCACCTGTATTGCACTCTCCCAAACGGACAATTCGGGCAAGGGTCCCATATTCTCATCGGAATCCACCATTCAATCAAGCCAAACCTAAGTGATTCCGTAGTTTTTTTGCACTTTGTTAAACAACGCATTAATGCAATCAAACCCTGTGAATTTTAAGGGACAACCGAAAGGGACATGTTGAACGGTGCGATCGAAACTAAGCCAAAATGGCATCCACAATCCCGCACAGAATAGTGAAAATAGGAAAACACAAACTCGGATTCCCGTAGAGAGGTTCTCCATTCTTTCAAAATCCTTTGTTCAACATTTAACCGAAGGGACATTCGTCATATTCACAAGGGAGGATTATAGATTGTAAAGATGCGTTATCTTGGGCAAATATTAAAACAGCCCTAAGAATCGAACCGACCGGTCTCGAGGAGTATCTTATTAAATAGTATGTATGCATGAGGTTGATGCAAGGCTTACGGCTAAGACTCCCCATGAACACAGTCTAGGAGCGTGTCACGGAGTGGGTACACCATCTTTGGAGACCCCGGCGAGGGCCATTCGTTAGAATGGGGGTGCTGACCGACATCTGTCCTCCGATTGGGACCCGGGTTTATAAGGTATGTAGTGCAATTATTCTACATGTGTGCACGTGTGTGAGAGTCAAGATCTAGGTGACAATGAGAAAATAGAAAGTTTTTTTAAAAATAAAACCAAAAACAAGCAATGGCCGAGGGCCGGGCCAAGTGGCTGCCTACGTTTCCCTCTTGTGGAGGAACTCAGGCTGTCGTAGTTCACACATAAGGCAAACACACGTAAAGCAAGGAATGAAACAATTAGCAAGTACTCCTGCAAAACAAAGGTTAGCCTTATAATATATGGGGAGTTTCTTCGTCGTTAGGAAGGTCCTAGGACTTCAGAAACAGAGGGGAGAGCAGATCTGAAACCCTGTGTACGTGTTTGAACCGAACAAAAATCCTTTTTCAAACCAGAGAATCAGATCAGCCGGGCAGAACCAAGATGTCTCGTACGAGACAAGGGATCCCTCGTACGAGGCATCTCAGCTGAGGAACAGATTACAGTACAGAATGCAAAATTTTGAAACAACGATGATTTCTTTCGACGCAAGTCTAACCCACTTACTATGATCTCGTCCCCAGCGGAGTCGCCACTGTTTGCGCGCGAGGTTTTCTCTTCGAGGCACGCTTTCGTCCTTCGACTTACCTTTTTGTTGATTTAAGAGTCGCCACCATGTTATTGTCGGAACACAGACCGAGATGTCTGGATTCGGGGGTTAAGTTATGAATTGGGAAGGTCAAGGACCACCCAATTCACCCAATCTAGGATTGGTCTTGCTAAGAAATCATCATCATCGTTTTAAAATCATGCATTCATGTACCAAAAGAAAAGAAACAAACAAATAAATAATTGCTTATTTATTTGGGATGTCGGATCATGTGCTTCGAGACCATCTCCATGGATTGGAGAGGCTCTAGGCTGATCCTTTATTGGAATCACACTACTTCAAAGCAAGAAGGAGATGAGAAGATAGAAGGCAAAGATTTTACCTAAGCGTTTTCTTCAAGAATCCTATGGATGGCCTTCACTAAAGGCCTTGATCTTCAAAATTTCGTGGGTATCAAAGAGGGGCTGATTATGAGAGCTTCATTGATCAGATTTGGAGTATAGAGTGACCGTTAATTCACCATTAGCCATTCTAGCCAAGAACAACTATATTTATAGGGGTTTTTGGACCAAGGGTTTTGGCCAAGAAGGTAAGTTGAGGTGGGAATCCAAAACTTGATTCCCACAGAGGTATATTTGGACTCTAGGATCGGCCATGGGATTTTCCCCGGATTGCATGAGTGTTTTCCAAGAAAAGGGGTTAAGATCAACAAGAAAACTGACCAAAACCCGACTGTCAAGGGGGGATACCTCGTACGAGACATCAATGTCTCGTACGAGACATCTATGTGCTGGAATCGCAATTTTGCCCTCTGCAGTAGTTTTAATGTTCATTTTGGCCCCTGACTAACAGAGTCAGTCAGAAACTTAACGAAACATGTCCAAATTAACAAGTTTCGACCCAAATCAAAGGCGAGACACAGAAGTAGTGTGATTATAAAATGAACATCCAAAATGGGGTGTCTAAACAAGGATATATCGCAATGATAAAGAACTTGTATTTTGAGCCATTATCTACAATTATGCAAACATGTAATCACATATAAGTACCAACTTAATTAAAGATATTATAAATATTAGAATTTCACAAATACTCCCACTAAATATATAGCCTTCAAATACATCTAATGTATCATATAATTCTAATGGGATAAGATCCATATTTCACTTTACTTTGAGTCGGCTTTTGCACGACTTCTCAAAATAAGTTATTTAGGTAGACAACTCCTTGTCAATCATATCATATATGACTCTTAGATCTTTTGACAGCCCGCATAAAACTACCCACGTACTCACAAGTGTTTTAATCATGGATTGGCACACAACTTAAATTTTATAATGATGGTTCAACGCATATAGCATGGTAACATGTTTATACGCACATAAACACATAAAGCATCAGTTAATAATTTAATTAATCCCATTAATTAAAATATGATTTCGTGTGATCGATTTATGGGGATAAATTCTTTAACACATAATTGAGAGCACGATTGTACGGTCGAAACTAAGCCAAAAGGCATCCACAATCCCGTGCCAAATTTAGAAACTAGAAGAAACAACTATGTAAGGTCGAAATTAATCCAAAAGGCATCCACAATCCCTTACATAATGTAACTCGATTCTAAATTCTATTGTCTCATCAATTTATTACTTTGACCTTGAGATTTGATTTCAGGAAACACGGTTTCTTAAACCAGCCATCTGACAATCAAATTCAATCCAAATTGATTTCGAACATGACATTTAATTTCAGGAAACACGATTTCTAAAACCAGCCATCCAAAAAACAAATTATGTCCAAAATCATTCTGCTCGGCCGAGTCCTTTGGGGTGCTCGGCCGAGCACCTTTGTGTGTCAAAAAAAACTCTACCTTCTGATCCCTTATGCTCGGCCGAGTCTTATGTGGTGCTCGGCCGAGCACGCCTATCAGAACAAAATTTTTGAATTTTTAATCCTAAAATTGCTTTCCCGATTCAATTAGGGTTTGGTGTTCATGATGATCAAATCACCATGTTCATCAAAACCTTGAATAAACAATTTATTCATAAATCAAGGATCATCAACAAATCAATCCAATTAATTTTGATGATCACAAGGAACATGATAATCAAATTATCATTGCAATTTCAGATCCCACATAACGTAATTAAACGGTGCGATTTTATGATCTTAATATATCTCATATACATACATAATATACAAATCACATAAACATCATGAATCTAAATTCAAATAGCATGCCAACACATATAATCCAATTATATTATTAACATAATATTATTAAAATAATCATGATGAATGGGGCTTTGATACCACTGTTGGGTTTTGAGCAAACATGCGCAGCGGAATAAACCCAAAGTCTAGATCCATTCAAGATGATTAAATTAATACGTAGATGAATTTAGAATACTAACCGTGATGGAGCTTTAAAATTTTCAGATCTTCAATCTTTGTTCTTCGCGCTTCTTGAAATCACGAACACAGGAACACGACCTCAAGGCTTGGATCACGAACTTAGAGGAGTTAATAGCAACGTCCTCTATGTTTATCCACACACGAACGAATCTCAAGATCTCTTATTGATCCGGATTGCTAGACCCAATAGAACACGTTTCTATTATGAAGGCTTATGAAAATATTGTTCTTGTTCTTGGGAAGAAGAACAGATTTTCTCTCTTGGAGGCTCTCTAATTGATCAAGTATCAAAAGTCTCTGATTAGGATATTGAGAGAGGTATTTAAACTCATTAAACCTAAACCCTTTAGGAGAAATAGGTTAAATTCCGTCACAATACTAAATCAGGCTTTCTGGCCCGAACAGGACCTGCTCGGCCGAGTCCTTTGAGGTGCTCGGCCGAGCGCCTCTTTATTTTGTCTTTGTGTTTCCCTTGCTAGGCCGAGCACCAGCAGAAAGTCATTTTTAGCCTTTTAAACAATTTGTTCTTTTTGTGTGACCCCATAGGATTATATTAAGTTGGCAATGAGTCCAAACACATTTGTACTCATAAATCATGAGCGGACTCTAGCAAGCCATCATGACTACCCAATTAATATAACTTTTCAAAGTTCGTGAATCCTTTATAGAACATATCACAATCTCTTTGTTTCACGATGTCTATTGAACGTAAGCCATGGTCAATGGTCAACTTACATAGTTCAATGCTTTCTCGATCCCGAATGTATTGATAAGACAAATCTTATTTGAGCACGGCCATGCATTTCATCAATACCATTCATCGAGTGGCCAAAGCTTGACATCTCTCTTGATTAGGAACAAATCCCATCTTGGCTTATTACTCTTCCCTACATGATTCCAATTACGCCAATCATATTCTTTATAGCTACTCGGTTAGGGGTAACGTTTGAATATGTCAAACGTAATGTTCATCAAGTGGAAGACTGTAATAACCTCAAGTCTTTAAGATTCCAGTGATATAACTATATGAGACTTAATTATGACATTGTGACCATGCCATAAATCTCATACGGGTCAGACCAGTATTTGTTCTCCAACAAATACCCATAAGTTTAATTGTATCCCATACACCATAATCATCATATGATTGTCTATCAAACTTATACTAACAATTAATCATAATTATCAGTGATGGGAATTATTATAATAAACATATAAAGGATATAATAATCAAACATTAAATATCTTTATTAAAACATAATTAATAGATAACATTAATCGTTCACATAACGTGCTTAGAGTATACAACACCAACAGGATTTAGTAGAGCTTCCGAAGGGTAAGAAAGAAATTGGGTGCAAGTGGGTGTTTACAAAGAAAGAATACACTCCTGGTATTCGCTATAAGGCTCGGTTGGTGGCGAAAGGTTATGCACAAAAGGAAGGGGTAGACTACAACGAGATATTTTCTTCGGTTGTAAAGCATTCGTCTATTCGGATATTGTTGGCATTGGTTGCTCAATTTGACCTTGAGCTTGCACAGTTAGATGTGAAAACTACTTTCTTGCATGGAGATTTGGAGGAGGAGATCTATATGGCCCAACCAAATGGTTTTCAAGTTGTTGGTAAAGAAAATTGGGCTTGTAAATTGAAGAAGTCCTTGTATGAACTTAATCAGTCTCCTCGACAGTGGTATAAAAGATTTGATCAGTTTATGGAGGAGCATGAGTATACTCGTATCCATTTTGACCACTGTGTGTATTTTCGAAAAATCAAAAATTGATCCTTCATTTATTTGCTCTTGTATGCTGATGACATGTTGATAGCATCCAAGAGCAAGGTGGAGATAGATAAATTGAAGGATCAGCTGTCAAATGAGTTTGAGATGAAGGATTTGGGTGAAGCACAAAAGATATTAGGGATGGAAATCCAGCGAGATAGAGGAAGTGGTACTGTTAGGTTGACGCAGTCACAGTATTTGCATAAGGTGTTAGCAAGATTTGGTATGAATGGTTCTACGAAACCAGTTAGTACACCGCTCGCTCCTCACTTCAAACTCAGTGCTTCGATGTGACCTAGCTCAGATGAAGAGAAAAAGTTGATGGAAAATGTTCCATATGCAAATGCCGTTGGTGCTTTGATGTATGCTATGGTTTGCACCCGGTCAGATATCGCTCAAGCTATGAGCATTGTTAGTCGATATATACACAATCCAGGAAAAGGGCATTGGCAAGCTGTTAAGTGGATTTTGAGGTACATTCATGGTACTGTTGATGTTGGTCTTAAGTTTCAAAAACAAGAAAAACTTGAGCTTGATAAACTTGTGGTTGGATATGTGGATTCAGACTACGCTGATGATTTGGATATGAGTCGATCCACAACTGGTTATGTGTTTACTATGGCTGGTGGACCTTTTTGTTGGCGTTCTGTACTCCAGTCCACAGTTATATTGTCTACCACCGAGGCAGAATATATGGCAGTCACCGAAGCTTTTAAATAAGCAATTTGGATGCATGGGTTGGTGAATGACTTGGGGATTTTGCAGCAACACGTTAGTGTGTTTTGTGATAGCCAGAGTGCTATTTGTTTATTGAAAAACCAAGTGCACCATGCCCTAACTAAGCATATTGATGTCCGCTTTCATTTTGTCCGTGAAATTGTTAATGAAGGTGACATTCGATTATTGAAGATTGGGACTGCTGATAACCCTGTTGATATGTTAGCGATGGTGGTCACTTGGGATAAATTTGCGCATTGTTTGAATTTGATCAACATTGGTCGAAGATGATAGCCGGTGGTCTTGGTGGCAACCTGACCCAGTTTTGCAGTTGGAACTTTCGCGAAGGTGGAGATTGTTGGTTTTGGCTTCAAGTTCTAGAATAATCTAAGATTCATTATCCTTTTGGACATTCATCATTATCCACATGGTGAATGTATAATGGATTTTGGTGTTTCCCAAGAAACACTTTGGTGTTCCATCTCTCTCTTGATACATCCTTATCCTTGGATGGTTTGTGCCTATAAATAGGCTTTAGTAGAAGGCTTCCAAGCATTGTGAAAAGTTGTAGCATTGTGTGAGAAATCATTTGGAGTGTTAAAACACTTTGTGAGAGAGAGACACATTTGTAGTGAGAGATCACTTTGTAAACAATTTGTAATCACTTTATAGTGATTTTGGTTGCCACCCGTGGACGTAAGAGGATTTCTCCGAACCACGTAAATTCTCATGTCTCATTTGTTACTTTATTCGTGTGGATGTATGGAAGTGCAAGATCCGTTTCCGCATTTGGTTTCAACACATATTCCACTTGATCAACGTTTGATGTACTTGGTACGGACCATGATATGTGCATAACATATTTTAGTTTGTTTAATATGGGTAACACATCACTTCCCCATGCGCCTTAATGAAAAGATGAAAAAAAAACACGCACTTGACATCAGGAGGATAGCCCCTGTCCCAAAGCCAGTAAAGATGACGTTTTGGGCCCCCATAATTAGTACTACCTCTGTCTCTAAATGAGTGTCCAAATTTCATTTTAAGGGACACTGAAAATCTCAACTTTGTTGTACAATTTGGTAGCAAATATTCATATATAATCTTGTAATCTCCTTTCCAAACATTTAGTTTTACACGTATAAAGAAACTGGTGAAAAAAATTTCGAAAAAAAACATTTAGAGAGAAAGTTATGCTAAAAAAAGACACTCATTTTGGGACAAAGATTTTTTGAAAATGGACACTCATTTATGGACAGAGGGAGTAGTAACTTTAGGGTCCCTTCACAAGAAATCAAAAATTGACCCAAAATAGAAAACAGAATAATCCGAAGAATTGAGGGAAAACTTAGAAGAACTCCGGCCAAATCACACCCACACTCCTTGATACTTCTTCTGCAACAACAATGATAATCAAATCCATAAGCCAAAAAAAAAAAAAAAAAAAAAAAAATTTAGAAAGAAAAATCAAACAGTAGAGAGAGAAATCACCACCCAAACCCACCCTCAAAACATCCAAATGTAGAAGACGACGTAGAGAGAGAAATCAATACTCACTCCGTCCCTCTTTAATCTACAAAAAATGTTATTTTAGTTGTCTAACTTTAATGTACAAAGTCCCAATATAGAAATTATTTAAATACTTTTTAAATAATGGGGTCCACTTGTCAAACTCACAACAAATATCCCCTTACTATTCTCTACCCCAATATCTCTCTCCCTCAACTATCTACGCTCACAACACATCACTTTTTCAATCATTTTCTTAATTCTTGTGACAAGACTCATTTTTGTAAATTAAATAAAGACGGAGGACTACTTGATAACAACAACTCACATCAAAATCCACAAATTTAATTACAAAAACCTTGAAGCAGCTAACTAGAAACTCGTCGACAGAGGGCTTTCGGTCTGATAACAATTGTTTCATTTCAACAACTATGGCTACAGAGATGACGAACTGAGAGATAAGGAGGTCGGAGACAAAGAGAGAGAAAGGTAAAAAGGTGGAAGGTAAAGGTTCGGAGAAGAGAGTAAAATGAGAAAAAGAAGAGAGAGAGTTGGGGAGGGATGAGATAGTGGTGTCAAATGTTAGAACAAAGTGGCGAACGGGTGCGTAATGCGTGGTAATCTGTCGAATAGTTCGGGACAAATCCTGAAGAAAGCTAAAAAGCGTTGTATGATGGGCCTGAAGTCATATGCCACCCTCCCAAACGGACCCTGGTGGTTTTTTTTTTTTTTTTTTTTTTTTGTCAGATCAGACATTGATGTGTAAAATTCTCGCCAGTTAAAGGTTTTTTTACGGAATTCGTTAAAAAAAAAAAAAAAAACAAGTTAAGTAGCGTATGCATTGCACGTGACCAACGAATTTGTTAGTTTGAAGTTGATGTTTTTTTAAGGGGCTTGATGAAAATTTCTAACTTAGTAGGGCTGAAAATCAAAATAATTATCATTTCAAAAAAAAAAAAAAAAAAAAAAAAAAAACTTTAACACAAAAGAAGTAATTGTGATTTATTTTCTACAATATTTTACAAAAAAAAAACTAACAAAATTAAATAAATATTTTTCAGATTCACCAATATTGGTGCAATTGTTAACAAGGTAGAAAAAAATTAATTTTCATTTTCAGATATCATAATTATTATTTTTTATCAAAAATATTAAAATATTCTCAAAAATAAAATAAAAATTAATTAAATATATGAGCACTTAACTATTTGAAGAATGTATGTAATTTTTCTTTTCATTTTTTTTTATCAATTTTGTACATAAATTAAATTTGTAATATAGTTATATGCATATATTAATACATCATTACTTTATCAATTATATATTTGGTTAAAAAATATCTAATTAGCTATTTATTAGAAATAATTATATGCTTCAATACTCGTATGTTATTTCTAGTCCTTAAAAAAACAAAATCTCCTTAAAAAAAAAAAAAAAAAAAAAAAAACCAAAACAAAGTTTTTTTTCATCTGCTTCCATTGCCCAGAAAATAATAAGCTCGTCTTCTTCCTCATAATGCACCAACATCACCCAACAATACTAACCCAATACAAGAAAAAAAAAAAAAAAAAAAAAACTAAACTCCCCGATTTCCCCTTCTTCACATCACATTCAACCAACCCAAGTCCAATTAACCTCCCATCTCTAAATCTAATAAAATTTTTGACAATGAAGAAACAATAACCCTTAATTTCGAACACACACTTGGACAAACATGTTCATCCACAAAAATACAGTGGAATCAGATCTGGTTTGATGAAAAAAATAAACAACAGAAATTGGGAAGAGAATTAGGGCCGTCGTCAGGAATCGAGATGTATAAATGTGGAAGTGGGAACGTCGCCGGTGAAATTGGGAAGAGAATTGTCAGCCATAAAGTGGAGGCGGGGAGGAGGACGTTTAGGGCGGGGTAGAGAGAAGGGAGTTTTCCGCCATAGGAGGAGCGGAGTGGCCAGTGTCGACGGAAGGAAGGGGCGGAGAAGGCGAGATATGCAGACGATGGACTGAGAGGAGGGGGCGGAGACGAAGCCTCAGACATCTTGCCAACCGACGGCAGTCTGGATTGGCGGCGTTGGAGTTTATACGGCGTGGAGAAGAGGGGAGGCGTCATGAGAGGCGACTGAGAAGAGAGAAAAGGGTTTCTTGGTTTTGTTTAGATCTGGATGAAAGAGGAGGGTTGGGTCATGGGTTTTAATTTGGAGTTTTGTTTTTAATTAACAATTAAGTTTCATCTTTTACAGTTATACCCCATGTTTTTACACTCATTTTTAAAATGTGTCATTTTAACCCGTTTAAACGTATGGACAATTCAAATCATCTGATTCTGTTAGTCACATGCTTTTTAACTGAGTTTTTAACGAATTCTGTCAAAAAGGCATAAACTGACGAGAATTTTACACATCAAGGTCTAATCTGACAAAAAAAAACATTAGGGTCCGTTTGGGAGGGTGGTATATCACTTTAGGGTCTAAATTGTCATTAACCCTTGTTTTATAAAGTGTAACTTTTTTTTTTCCCTTTAAAAAGGGTTAATGACAATTTAGGGCCTGAACTCCAGGGGGTGCGTGTAAAAGGGGTCTCGGTTTTTTTTTTCGTTGGATCAGGGCTTCAAATGTGAAATTTTCTCCAGTCAAGGGCTTTTTGACGGAAATCGTTAGAAAAGTCAGTTAAGTACCATGTGCATGGCACGTGATCGTCAAAATGTATGTATATGTAATTGATATTAGCAATGAAGGACTTTAGTGAAAATTTTAAAATTTGAAGGACTTCAAAATGTATTAGATTTGGCCAACAAAAAAATTTACAAATTGGAGGAGAAAGTCAATTGATTTTGACTAAAAAAAAAACCAAACCCTCTTCTCTCTGTTTTCCCCTACTGGTTGCCGGCGACCTTCAACTGATTTCTCCGGCGACCTTCAACTCCCCACCTCCGTACAGATCTGGTCGGGATCGTCCAGATCCGGCCTCCTCACACCACCAGAAACGTTATAATGACTCCACTCCATCTCTCTTCCAGTCTCACTTTCATCTCCGACGAGCTTCCTCGTCTTAGATCGGCCAGATCTCATCACCGTCTTCACTGCCGGGATCGCCAAAGAAACTTAGGTATCCGGCTTTTTTTTCCTCTAACTTGCTGCAATGTTGTGGCGGCCGCCGGTGTTGATGATGGGGCAACTAATGATCTTCGCCATCTTCTCCGACTCCAGTAAAAATGAAGAGCGTTGTTTTTGTGTTTTTGTGGGAGTGTGCGTGTATGCGTTTCTGTGTTCAATTTTTCGGCGTATGGTGGTTTAAAGTGGAAAGTCAACAGCCAACGAATGGAGGTATGTTGGGCGGCCCGAAGATGGGGAAGGAAGTGTGGTTGGAGGTGAGATGTGAAAGTAGAGAGATTGGGTGTGTATATGTGTGTGCACGCATATGGGAGGGGAGGGGTTTTGTTCTAGGGTTCGCCGGAGGTCGGTGAGGGGCTCGGAGAGGTTTGCCGGAGGTGTGGATGGGGGTTGTCAGACGTGGGGTGGAAAGAGACTATAAATGTGTTGTTTGTTAATATAATACTCCTTTCTGTTCCAAAATGAATGTACATTTTTTTAAAATATAGTGTGGTCAAATATATTTGTTTTTTTGCTTTTCCATAAAGATGAAATTTGATGGGAATAAATATATTTTTTTTTGTAAATAGTGATAATTACTTTATGTTGTTTTAAATTTGGTGAATGTAAAAATTAATTTATTATGTTCATAGAATAAAATTTAAATTTATATATTTTAAATTTATATATTTTAAATTTATTATTTAGAAAATAATCTAAATCCTTTTATATTTAATACATCTATTATATTAATTTGTTTAATAATTTTGATTTTTTTAATAAATTTATTTTATATATGATAATTACTTATTTTATTATATACTTGATTATTTAGAAAAAATATTATTTTTTAAGAAAAATATTTATTTCATTTTTAAATCTTTTGAGTTTTAAAAATTTCACTAAAGCTCTTACTAACTAATATCATTACAAATCCATCCATTTAGTCGATCACGTCCATGCACATGGCACTTAACTGACTTTTCTAACGATTTCCGTCAAAAAGCCCTTAACTGGCGAAAATTTCACATTTGAAGCCCTGATCTAGCGGGAAAAGACCGAGACCCATTTTAGACGCACCCCCTGGAGTTCAGGCCCTAAATTGTCATTAACCCCTTTAAAAATGGTACATGAGGTATTTAACGTCCAAATTTGAACGTCGTCACTAATAAGTACCTCCATTGTACATAAGAACGAGTTTAAGTATTTTTGTTGTAATAAAAATGAGATGAGTTATTAAAGTCGCACAACCCAATAATTGGGTTTTTTTTTTTCTTTTTTTTTCTTTTTGTCCATATAGATATGTTGAACCATTGTTGAGAGAACGTGAGAAAAACATGATATTGTTAGTTGATGATCGAGAGAAAAGGCAGCCATTGTAGTAAAAAAAAAAAAACCGGAAGTCAGGGTCAATAACTAACCTTGTACCCAGTCAATAACTAACCACCCTGTTATTGGTACAAAAGGGCTGACCACTTTCACATCCCTAACATCTAAAATATGAACATGAACATAAACAACTCCCTCCGTCTCAAAATTTTATTTTAGGAACGGAAAATAAAGAATGATATTTTGAAAAGTTAGTAGTGTGAGTGAGAATGAGAGAAAAGGTAGGGTAGAGAATAGTAAGTGAATAATTGTTGCGAGTGGAAATGATAGAAAGTGGAGAAAATCTTTTTTTCTTTTAAAGAAAATGAGAGTTTCCAATGGAAAGCTCAAAATGACAAAATTGGAAGTTTGCTTCGGGGTGGAGGGAGTATTCCATTTTTTTTTTTATCATTACTACGAATAATCTTTTGAGAAATAATTCTAAATTGATGTAATTATTTTAGTGAAAAGCCAAAACTTGTTATTGATAGTATTGTTGATGGTTTATCACTTGCAAGCTTTAGATTTTCATTAGTATTATGAAATCAATGAAATCAACTAGTATATAATAATTATTGCTCAAAGATCACTCATAGCAACGGCAAAAAAAAAAAAAAAAAAATATAGGAAAATCATATGAGACGGAATGGTATATACACATATAATACTAGTAAATATTGGAGCAGGTAGAGTCTTCCTTGCAATATTTGGGAAGAGCTTATAAATAGCAACCCCATTTCGACAAGTTTATAAATCAAAAAAGAAGAAGATAGACTAAATATGGAAACAGAAATGCCCCTGCCCCAGCAGCCACCTCAGCAGAACGACGAATCGCCAAATGCAAATCCCGAGGAGCCCCCTCAGCAACAACAACAACCACCACCACCACCAAATCCTGAGGATGAGGAGAGACATGGCATTATACAGGATCCACAACCTCGTCCTCCTACACGCCCTTGAATTTAACTCATCGTCCTAGCTACAACTTGTTCACCTTCTATCAACTACTTTCATTACTACTATTTTGTACTACTACCTACATATGTCTCAAAATGCGTGTTCGAAATTGCTCTTACTAAATCGTTATAGGTATATACAAATCGTTATAGGTATATACAAGCCATTTGCTGTTTTCCAGATGATAAGAGATACTATATAGTATGTCATAATGATCCGTTTTCCAGTATTTAAACTTTGCCTACATATAAAGCTTCAGCCTTGTCATCAGCATCTCTCTCTCTCTCTCTCTCTCTCTCTGTGTGTGTGTGTGTGTGTGAATATATTTCGGAAGGAACAAATAGGTTTTCAAACTCAAAACAGAGTGATAGAACGCGCAATGGTAAGGAGAAGGGTGACGACAAGACAGACAAACACGAAAGCTAAAAACTAGAGTAGAATTCAACAAGGAGTGAAGAAAAATACACACACACACACACAAAAGAGCGAGAAATGTACCGCTCTCTAGCCAATACAGGTCATATCTGCAGAAGTAGCAATCTAAACTCCCCATAGCAGGAAGTTTGCATAGACGACTGAAACACCATTTTCAATCTCTCAAAAGTAGGAACGAAACAGCTTGATTGTGCAAGGTACAGGAAATTCTTCTTTGAAAGATCTTTCCTCAACCATACTATGACTTTTTCAGGGTACCGTTACTACTGTTTTGACAAAATGTGGCTTCTATTACAGCAACATACTGCAATGAACAAAGCAATACAAAAAAAAAAAAAAAAAAAAAAAAAAGGCATCAAGCCAGTATAACTTACTATTTTCAAAAGTACTGGCTGCAACTCCATAAATAGCACTTCTCAACGATCAAAGCCTGAGGTTCTTGGCCAGTCAAAAAACTTAAAGTTTTCTAGTGACGGTGGTAGAAACGACTGCTTCAATGAAGGATTATCGGGAGTATAAATATACCCTTTTCCATATCCAAGTTCTCCCATCAACTTAGTCGGTGCATTTCTCAAATGCAAAGGAACTCCCTCATTTTGTCCAACCGACTCCCTCACCACCTTCTGTGCAGCACCTAATGCTTTATAAACTGCAATCGATTTGGGAGCCAGAGCCAAGAAACCAACACATTGGGCCAAGTTCACCCCACACTCTGGCATACCAATAAAATGACAAGCTTGATAACAGGCTACAGCTTGAGTGACAGCAGATGGATCAGCCAATCCCACGTCTTCACTAGCAAACCTGATGAGTCTGCGTGCAATGTATAGTGGTTCTTCTCCCCCTTCCAACATCCGAGCTAGCCAATATATTGCTGCATTTGCATCGTTTCCTCTCATAGATTTGTGTAGGGCACTGATGAGATTGTAGTGTTGTTCCCCTGCTTTGTCGTATGCAAGATGTTTTGATTGCATAGCCTCCTTGGCGTCATCAATAGTTACATTAACCAAAATCGATCCAACCCCATTTCCATTCCCACTTCCCCCACTCTCATTGGCAAAAGTCGGGTCAACTCCGATTTGATTTTCATTTTCATTTCCATTCCCATTTCCCCCACCTTCATCCCCAATTCTTTGATTGTTTAGTACACGAGCAGAAGCAGTTATGGCTGAAATCTCGAGAGCATTCAGAGCCACCCTTGCATCTCCATCGCAATGCTCAGATAAATACTGAATCCCATCATCACAAACCTTGATCTCTTCAATCCCATTTCCAACACTCTTTAATAAACCATTTATCGAACACGTGGCGGCTCGCCTCAGGAGGATTGCCACGTGATGGGGTTCTAAAGAATTAAGGGTCAAAACTCTGCAACGGGACAACAATGGAGTAATCAAATGGAAAGACGGGTTTTCCGTAGTGGCACCCATGAAAACAACACTACCGTCTTCGATTACCGGTAAAAAAGAGTCTTGCTGAGACTTGTTGAATCTATGGACTTCATCAACAAACAGAACTGTTTTCTTGTTAATACTCTTTTTTAATTTCCTAGCTTCATCTACAGCATCCCTAACATCCTTAACACCACTAGTAACAGCAGACAATGAAACGAATCGATAGGCGGAACAGGTTGAGGAAGACGAGTTAACAATGGCTCTAGCAATGGAGGTTTTACCTGTCCCAGGCGGGCCCCAGAGAATCACCGACGGCAGCCGATTACAGTCCACGGCGGAGCGGAGGAGGGAGTTCTTGGCCAGCAAGTGGTCCTGGCCGACAATCTCATCGATGATCCGAGGGCGCATTCGCTCCGACAACGGCTCATTGGGTGTCTTGAGAGGCCGTTTTCGTTTCAGCGGCGGCGACTCCGTTTCAGGCTCGTGTTGTTCACGGCGGGGGTGTTTCTCCGGCGGTGGCGGTGGTTCTTGTTTCTTGATTATTGGGGGTTTTGTGGATTTGGACGGGAAGAATCGATCTAATTTGGGTTGTTGAGAAGGGGTTGGTGAAACGGGGAGGGGTTTTGGGGGACTGGAAGATGAATCGTGGGTGAGGATCCATTCGGTGGCTTTGAGGGCGGAGTTTCCACCGGTGACGGCGAGGGCTTCGGCGGCTAAGTCGGTGGGGAAACCCATGTTAAGGAGCTGCTCCATCTCCATTTTTCAGTTCCTTGGTCTTTCTCACTTCCCGCTCTTAATTACTCTGATTTTCCCTCGTTTTTTGCTTGGGGAAATGTATTGATTGTGAAAGGATAAATATAAATTCACAAAAATGCCATAAAATTAGGCTTATAAAATGATGTGTCAAAATTTTATTGATGAATGTGTCGGGTTCACAATCGATGCAACCAATAAAATATCGTCACCTCACTTTGTATCTATAATTGAGGTGGTCTCCCATGAGAACAAGGGGATCCGTCTCATGCATGAGACGGGTCGCCCCATGACCCATGGGCCGAACCCGCCACGTGGCAACCCACCATTGGCCGAAAAAAAAAAAAATAATAATAATTTTTTTTTATTTTTTTATTTTTTTTTAGTTTTTATATTTTTTTTCGGCTTTTCAGTGATTTAGCAAAAAATAATAGTTACCATCTCTTAAAGTAACATTGTTCATAAGTAAACGTAATACTTGTTTTAAAAAAACAAAAGCTCGTTTTTACCCATTTGAAAAGTAATAACTTATGTATATGAATGTAATAGTAAGTTTATACAAATAAATGTAACACTTTGATTGACGAAATTGTAACAGATTTCTATAGATAATGTAATACTTTTACATGTATCATGATAAATTTGACCCCATTGTAACTTATTGTTTGAAAACAAATAGATATCTATACATATGTATTACAATTATTTACAAATACTATTACATATAAATAACACGTTTGTTACATTTTAGTTATAATAAGTATTACTTTTGGCAAACGAAGAAAACATAGGAATATACACTATTACTTTAAGAGATGGTAACTATTACTTTAAGAGATGGTAACTATTACTTTTCACAAACCGAAAAAAACCAAAAAAAAAAATATATAAAAAAAAAAAAAAAAAATTGGGGCCAATGAGGGGCTGCCACGTGGCAGGGTCCCCCCATGGGTCCTGGAGCAGGGTTGTGGGTCGAGTAATGGGTCAAAAAAATGACCCGTCTCACCCATGAGACGGGTTGGAGTGTTCTCACACAAGTTTTTGTCTCTATAATTTTGTGAACATCTTTTGTGCTCCTAGCATTGCCTTGTGAATACAAGCTAATTAAGCAAAGTTTATTTCTTTTTTCTTTTCGATTTAATGTTTGGGCTTCATTTTCCAATTGTGAAATTTAAGCTTTACCACTGAGTGAGTCGCTATTTTATTTTGGACAATAAAGCAAATCAATTAGGAGTATGTTTTTATGAAAAATGTGTTTTACTTTTTAAAGATTCGTAAAACGAGTTTTTGCAAAAACGTTGGCACTTGTTTTTAAAAACAAGCAGTGACATTTTTGTAAATAACTGGCAAGTATCGTAAATGTCAGTGTTAATATTACTCCCTCTGTTTCATAATACGTGTCATTTTAGACTTTTTCACACATATTAAGAAATGCAATTTATACATATTAAAAAGACATATGTGCTCCTAAAAGTATCCAATTACCTAGGCATTTAAATGCTTATACAAGAAATAGTTCACAATTAATGAATAAGGGTATAATAGGTAAACAAGAGTAATTCTTTTTTGGTAATAGTAAAACGTCAAATATTTTGGAATAAAAAATTGCTCCTAAAACGTCATGTATTATGAAACGGAGGGGGTACAAAGTGCCAATCATTTGGACTGTCATTTATAAAATTGTCTTTGGCACTTTTCATAAGTGTCAGTATTAGTGTTTAAAATTGTTAGCCATTATTTGGCACTTATAAACATTTACACTGACACTTATCAAAAGTGTCCGTGGTAGTGTCAATAAGTGCTCGTGTACATTTGTGGCACTTTTTAATACTACCACTAGCACTTACAATAAGCGACTGTTATTAAAACAAATGTTACCGGGTGTATTAAAACAACTTCTCATTTATTATAAAATGCTACCGCACCATTTTAAAATGATGTTTTACACTTAAGGGAAAAGCACGTTTTCTTTTTCCAGATTTTCACATCAGTTAGTACTACAACTACAAGCATAGTGCGTCATCATAAGATAAATATAAGTACTTTTTTTTTTAAGGAAAGCATGATATATACTCCCTCCGTCGTGTCGTGATCTCCGTCCCACTCGAATTAGGAAAAAAAATCATTTTGGGTTTTCCATTCGAATTAGGGCAACCCAAAAATGGAAGTGTTTTATTTAATGGAACCTACATTCACACTCACAACAACTTTCTACTCATTATTCTCTACCCCACTTTCTCTCTCCTACTTCACTTTTCATACTCACAACACCTACTCCATTAACACTTTTTCCTTAATCCCCGTGCCAAACCCAAAAATTCTAATTCGGGTGGGACGGAAGGAGTATCTAAACTTTCTTGGTTAACAAATTTTGATGAAAAATAATCATGGGTATGTAATTAGTTTTGAGGTAGTCTCTTGTGCAACCGCGGCACAGCGTGCGACGGTGCCAGTCAGTCTTTTTTTTTTCACCCAAAATTTTTTTTCCTCCTAACAAAAGTAACACTTGTTATAACGAAATGTAACACTTTTTTCTTTCAAATGTAACACTTTTAAAAAAAAATGTACCACAATTTTGTTGCAATAGATAAAAGATAACATAAAGATTGGCAACTAAAAGTAATGTAACACTTTTTATAAAAGGAATGTAACACTCATTTTTTTCAAATGTAACACTTTTTTTCTCCCAAAATTAACATAGGATTGACAAACTAAACTAATGTTACATTTTATAAAAATGAATGTAACATTTTTTTCTCAATTTGTAACAGTTTATATTCTTAAATGTAACATTATATCTGAAATGTAACAATTTTTATTGAGAAAGTAACAATTGAAATACAAACCCTTTTTTTTTTTTTGTAAAATTGCTGTTACATTTGACTGTAAAAAGTGTTACTTTTTGAATATAAAACTGTTACTTTTATCAAAACAAAGTGTTACATCTCAGCTGACAAAGCAACTCAAACTTTTTGTATGTAAAAAAATATGTTTTTTTAAAAAAAAATCAAACCATATCATGATCTATGTAGTTTTATTCATCTCGTCGAGACGAACACAAGGTTAATTTTTTAAAAAAAATCCTGAGTTATAAATCTCAAGATATAGCATTTTAAAGTTAATGGGGTTTTTTTTTAATGGGACACGTGGCAGCGCGCGGTTGGTGAACCAGTGAGTGGCTCACAGCGCCCCACGTGTCGCTCTGGCAGTGGAGGAAAGGCGGGCGGTTCTGGCTGGGCGGTTCGGGTGGGTCGGGTCGTCCGGGTTTTTGCCCGCCGCACAGCCATGCGGCCGGTGTACCTGAGAATTTGTCATTAGTTTTTAAACTTGCGTAAATAATTTTAATAATTACAGTACATTTTAAGGTGCTTTGACCATAAGGCCCCTTGTCCTAAGATTTATTCGTCTAGGGTCCATGATCATAACACTTATATTCATTATGGACAGCCCATCTCAACAATTTTCGGGACCCTGTGCCAAAACACAAACATGGGGCCCTTTAAATTAAAAATTTTACCCAAAAGAACATATAATATATAAGTATTTTTATATAAAAATTAAAATTTTGCAACGTTAAACACATAAATTCAAAAATAGTTTATTACATCGATCATAACGTGTAAACACAAGATTTTATTTAAAGACTTTAATAATTTCAGGAAAAGAAAATAAAGCTTTTGTATCAAACAAAAGTTTGCTTCATCAAAAGTGATAAATCAGACAAAAAAATTAAAATCAAATTAGAGTTAGGGCTTCAAGATTGAATTTCAAATCTGAAATTAAATCCTTAAATTTTAAATCACGAAAATCTAAGAGGTGAGACTTAAATTCTTTATCTTCACCACTTTGGCAAGCGGCAAGGAGAAGATCGTCCTACGATGGCGGTGGTCGTCTGGCGACTGTGATGACGAAAACAAGATGGCTGCCGAATTGGGGAGATGATAGAGGGTACAAGCGAATTGCGGAATTGGGGAGATGAGAGAGGGTACAAACGAACGAAGAGTCGAATTGCATTTTTTTATTTTTTTCTTTTTTTTTTCGAGGTGTGAATTAATGGAGAGAACGGAAGACGGCGAGAACGAAAACACAATTAATCAGACTAGTAAACGGGCCAAAAGAGTAGTCAACGGAGAAAAGAGATTAGTAAATGGAGAAAAGAAAGCTACATGTATAATGTATAATGGGCTGGACGAAATTTGGGGCCCCTTCCATTTTTGGGGCCCAGTGCTATTGCTCTGAATGAACAGCCTAATATCCAGGCCTGATTATGGAGTCATAAAGTTTTTAAAATCTCTTTAAAAGTCTTTTAAATAATAATACCCGACGCTCCCTCAGTCACACTCCTGCCCAAATCTCATACTAATTTGCACTCAGCTTATGCTCTAAGGCGAAATCATAGATCGGGTTATTCAAAAAAAGACTGTTAAAATCGTCTCATGCCGACTTTGATTATAATAGTTTAGCGCCTTTCTCTCTATAAGAACGGCGCGTTCCGAGGTATGAAGTGGGAGAGGCCGACTTTGATTATAAGAGTTTAGTTCTCAAACCGACTAGCAAATATTTTTTAAACTCAATTTCTCAGCCTAAAATCATTAAAATAATCAGAAAACCAAAAGATCAAGTCTCATACGCGTCTCTATGACTAAGGTGGTGTTTGATGTATTAAGCACTTGATGTTTGATGCTTAATGAATTGCAAGGTATAATTTAGAAGTAAGGTGCCTTGATAACATTGAGCTCTACATGTTGAAAGTTCCATGAGGCTCTTATTGGTTAAGCAATGATTTTGATTCTCAATCACTAAGAGTCTCACGCAACCTCCAACATCTATACCTCAATGTCATCAAAGGCATCCTACCTCCAAAATATACCTTACAATCTATTAAGCATCAAGCATTAATGTAGACACCCCATTTTGAACTCACATTTATGATTACACTACTCTCGTGTCTCGCCTTTGTGTTTTGATGAAAACTCGTTAGATTTGTCATGTTTCGTTAAGTTTGTAACTGACTCCGTTAGTCTGGGGACTAAACTGGACAATGGAACTTTAGACAAGGATAAAACAGTAATCTGCACTGGATATCTCGTACGATACATTGATGTCTCGTACGAGACATCTCCTCTGTCTGCGAGTCTGATTCACTTTCCTTCTCAGTCCCGATCTCTTTCTTGGCCAACACTCTCCTAATCCGGGAAGCATATCAGTAGGAGACTTCCTGGAGGTTTCCTATTGATTCCTTACCTAATTAAACCTCTCTACTTGGTCCCTAAGCAATCTAAGCCTATAAATAAAGAGTCTTTCACTCCTAATGCTGGTTAATGATCCCTTGACCACAAAAAAAGAGGTTAACCATTCTCTAATCAGTCTCTCTCTCAAGAATCCCATTTTTACTCCACCCTCACACCAAAACACCATCAAAAACTCATCTTTTCAAGCCAAAACCAACACAAAACTCTTGGATCATCAAGGCCTTAGTCAAGGCTATCAATTGGAATCTCAAGAACGCTTTAGGTAAACTCCCACGCTTTTAATCTCTACTTCTCATCTCATTCTTTGTTTTAGAGTAGTGTAATTCCATCAAAAGGATCACCCTAGAGCCTCTCCAATCCATGGAGATGGTCTCGAAGCATATGATCCGACATTCCGATAATTAAGAAATTAATTATTTGCTTTATTTGTTTTACTTGTTCTTTATTTGATTAAAAACACCTAAGCAAGACCAATCCTAGATTGGATGGATTGGGCGCTCCTTGACCTTCCCCATCCTTAACTTAACCCCCGAACTCAAGAATCTCACGGTCCGTGTTGCGTTCAACAACATGGTGGCGACTCTCAAATCAAAAAGGCAAAGCGAGGAAACAATCTTTTCTCGGGTGAAAACAGTGGCGACTCCGCTGGGGACAAATTAAGTGGGTTAGACTTGCGTGCAAATTAGGTTTATTTTTAATCTCTATAATTTTCTGCTAAAAATATACTTTTTCTGAATCTTTCTGTGAATTTTCAAACTGCTCTTTTTTTGAATCTGTTCTGCCTTGAATTTGGGTTCCAGGAGAGATATCTCGTACGAGACATCGAATCCCTCGTATGAGGCATCTCTTCTCCACCAAGAATTATTTGTAGAACAGTCCCTGCACTTCAAAAATGTAGAACAGCCCCTAAATTTCCAGAAAACTGCAGATCAGTCCCTGGACTTAAAAAAAATACTTTTCTTTGCTTGTTTTACTCCGTCCCCATATGTGCAATAAATGATTGATGTCATATACATGTATTGTTTTTTGCGCTAACATCTTTTGCAGTGGAGTATAAAAAATGAATAAATTAGGGGTGACTACTCTACTCATCCCCTAGTTTATTTTGCACCCATTAATGGGTAATGCAAGCACTGTGAGTACTTATATCCCTCTCTTCTATGTGCTCCTACGTGCATATGTGCTCTTCCTCTTCTCAAAAATCTTTTCAAACTCAAACTACGTTGACCTGAGTCTCTCTTTCTTTTTTTTGAAGATTGAGAGAAACGTAGGCAACCACTTTGGTTCGGTCAATCTTTTACTTGCTTTCAAAACAAAAAAAAAAAATCTCTATTTTTCCTTTGACACCTAGAACTTGACTCTCACACACGTGCACATTGCATTACATACCCTATAAACCCGGGTCCCAATCGGAGGACGGATGTCGGTCAGCACCCCCACTCTACAAGTGGCACTCGCTGGTCTCTCCAAAGATGGTGTACCCACTCCGTGACACGCTCCTAGACTGTTTTCATGGGGAGCCTTAGCCGTAAGCCCTGCATCAACCTCATGCATACATAATAGTCAATAGGACACTCCTTGTGACCGGTCGGATTGATTCTTAGGATTGTTTTAATCTTTGCCCAAGGTAACGCTTTTCATACAATCTATAATCCTCCCTTCATGAATTCTTGACGAATGTCCCTTCAGTAAAATTGTTGAACAAAAGATTGTGATGGTGAAATAAGAATTTTTCTACAAGGATTCGAGTCTAGTCTCTTTCACCATCAAGATCCCGCATCCAACAAAGTCCCTTTCGGTTGCCCCTTACAAGAATTCATAAGGTTTGATTGCATAAACGGCGTTGTTTAACAAAGTGCAAAACAATTACGGAATCGCTTAGGTTTGGCTAAATTGAATGGTGGATTCCGATGAGAATATGGGACCTTTTTCCCAAATTGTCTGTTTGGGAGAGTGCAATACAGGTGAAAAACAAGGGGCTCATATTCTAGGGTGACAAAATCCACTATTCCAGGATATTAGATAGAAACCCCCCAAAACAGATTAAGTTTCGTCCGACCAAAATTAGGATTAAAATCTGGAATTCTGTGTTGTGTGCTGGATACCTCGTACGAGACATCCTTGTCTCGTAAGAGACATCTCATTCTGTCCGTGTCAGTTTATGTGCTGTGCTCGTTTGGTCAACCTTCACTCACTCCTAAGCCTATACACCTCATAGAGCCGACTTGTTGGGACCTTAATCTGGGTTTAACGCAAAATCTACACCGCTTAGGTCCGTCCGAATCGCAACTAGATCGTTTCAAAATCTTCTGACACCATGTCCGACACCAAGCCTATGCAAGAGGCCCGTGATCTCAAGACTCGACTAGAAAGGGAAGTGAGTCAAATGGTCAAAGTAGGCGCCACTGCCCTATATACTGACTTCAAGCAGAAAATGGATGAAGAATTCATGACTCGCTTACAAACCCAAGGGGATTACTATGAGAAAGAAGTCGCAACCCTTCACGGTCGCCTACAAGCCCAAGAAGAGGGTCATAAGAAAGAGATTGAGGCATTCCAAACCCGTCTACAATCTCAAGAGGAGTTCTATGAGAGTAATATCGGCACACTTCAAGCACGCTTGCAAGCTCAAAAGGAATGCTATAGAAAAGAGGTCAAAGCCCATTGTGAGACAAACTCGCCTAAGAAGAAGAGGCGGCTCTGTGACCCTAATATATCCAAATTTACTAAGATAGGAACGAAAAGGCACTACAATAATCTTTAAGGGGTTAATCAAGAGGGTCTCCTTGACATCCTCTTAAAATAAGGAAAAATAAAGCCTGAAGAAAGGACTACTCACAAGGCGAACTATCACTACAATCGTATCCCTTTATCCTGCAAGTTCCACAGAGCCGCCGGCCATGACACCAACTCTTGCCGCCGCTTAAAGAATGTCATCCAAGACCTCATTGAAAAGAAGGAAATAGAGATACCAAGTGTTACTATCAACCCTCTACCTTAACTACACAAAGAAGAATGAAGCCTCAAGAAGAGACCAAGATCAACCACTTTGGGGATACAACTATCCTCTCCCTTTCTCCTTAGAAATAGAATAGGTTTTAATTTCCTAGTATGAACTCGAAGAGTCGTTCTGTCATTCTAGTCCATCTCCCTCCTTCTTTAGTTTGTGTCAACTAAACTATCGAGTCTGTTTTGAATTCAAGTTATTAATAAAAGTCATTCATATTTTCTATACACTTCTTTAAGGTTGTTCTACCTTTTGAATTTCCCTCTAATTGATGAAATGGATCCGCAAACAATAATTTTCATTAATCTAAAACCTTTCATTTGATAATAGAAATGTCTAAACGAGTTTTGAGAAGAAGGCCTAGGGGATACACATTACTATCATTGCGCTCATGTCAGAAGTCGAAGGACCACAATAGAAGAAAGCCGAAGGCATTATCATTCCCAGAAAAAGTGGGGCTACTCAATTTAAGCTTTGAGAGTAAAAAAAACTCTCAAGCTTTCATAACCCCACAAAGAAGGAGTTTTAACACAAACAATGAAGTCAAAAAGGAGGCCTCTCATCTCCTCCTACAACGAAGATCAAATCCAAATGAAGAAAAAGTGAGACTCCTAAATTGAAGACCATCTCCATCATCTGTAAATATCACTCATGAAGAAATCCGAAAGGCGCACTAATGATTAGGCCTTCTCCTCAAAACTTGTCAAAAAATTTCTAGATGATTCACTTGCAAAATAATTGAACATACACTTAAGACATCAAAAATAAATACTAGGGTCAATTAAAGGTAGAACTATCTTTCTAGTACTTTGAGCCAAGTAGTGTTCATTATTGAGTCTAGGGGCTCCCTCTCTCATACACTTCTCCTTGAAATCCAATCATCAAGGCTAGGGGTTTTTTATTCTTTCTGTCCCCCTTCCAATTCGTATTCAAGATATACGAACTCGCCAAAGTAAATCCGCACTAGAGGCTATCCTCTTCGCCTCTAACTCTCATTACAAAGTGCGTTATCCTCACTGAGTCGGTGCTTGGAATACACTTCCCAAAAGCCAAGTCGATAGCTAAAATTCCTAATACATTCAAACCCGAAAATCTTTCATGTCTCTCCCTCAATAAGAGACAAAACTACTCTCCTCTCTCATCTGAGTCATCTTCGAGTACATACTCTGTCAAAAATAAAAAGAGACGCAAAAGAGATGCCCGCTAGATTAAAAACCCGAAAGGGCGGTCTAGGAAAAAATCAGGATGCGTCGTAAAAAAAAAGGGGGAAATAATATTAATAAAAAATAGGGAGAACATTCTTTAAATCGTTTCTTCTTCAACCTTCCTCAAATTCATCAAGAGGGAGAGCACTCTTTTTCAAGTAAAAACAGCCTCATGAGCCTATTCATGGAGTCATCTACAACATACAAGATTCTTGGGGCTTGACTTAGACCAAAGCATGAGATAAACTTGGGGGAATAGAATGCGTCTCTCACCGGAAGCTTTCAGACATGGAATTCTAGAATGATTCAAAAGTACGCCTAGCCTACTTAGAGCTTGCACATCATTGGTTGTCAAACAAATAGTTGTCTCCCTTGACACAACATGACTAAAGGAGCGATCTAGACGGATCATCTTGCACAAGGCAAACGAGTCTCAAACGAGACAACCATCAAGGAAACTCCATAGCATCACCTCTGCAGAGAACCTGATTAGGTCCCAACTTGTCAAACACTTGTCCCCACATACACACACACACAAATCATCACATACAGTTCATCACCAGTAAACATCCCATCGCGAATCCATGTTATTCACACTACTTACACCAAGGTTGACTGACCGGGTATGCACATAAATTTGTCACCACCACATGAGTCCAATTACAAACTAAAATCAAAACTAAAGTGCTTGCTAGAAGAGGTTCTACTTGTTGTATTAATAGGTACAAGAACCAATCCCTGCTCAAAGAAAATTCAACAGCATTCAGACACCTCTGCATCCAGTACTTTCAATGTAGGAACATTGGAAGAGGATAATGTCCAGTACGTTCAATCAACCATTGACGAGGACATTCAGAAGTCTACAAATCAACATCAAATTCAGAGTTTCTGCATCCAGGGCTTTCAATGTAGAGCATTGAAAGAGGATAATGTCAAGTACGTTCAATCAACCATTGATGAGGATATTCAGAAGTCTACAAATCAACATCAAATTCAGAGTTTCTACATCCAAGACTTTCAATGTAGAACATTGGAAGAGGATAATGTCTAGTACATTCAATCAACCATTGACTAAGACATTCAGAAGTCTACAAATAAACATCAAATTCAGAGTTTCTTCATCCAGGACTTTTATTGTAGAACATTGGAAGAGGATAATGTCCAGTACGTTCAATCAACCATTGATGAGGACATTCAGAAATCTATAAATCAACATTAAATTCAAGATATTCTGCATCCAGGACTTTCAATAGCATTGGAAGAGGATAATGTCCAGTACGCTCAATCAACCATTGACGAGGACATTCAGAAGTCTACATCTACATCAAAATCATCCAGTACTTTCAATGAAAAATTGGAAGAGGACATGTTCAGTACTTTCGATCAGTAGCAGCCATTGAAAGAGAACATCCAGGGATCCAGTACTTTCAATCAACTATTGAAAGAGGATAATATCCAGTACTCTCAATATAGGAGCATTGATTGAGGATATTCCCTAACAACTTCAACACAGTCTGCAACACAGTCTGCACCAGCAACACCGTCAACTGCGACGCTCCATCAAGAACAGAGGGCATATTCATAATTGGGTCAAGGACATTGATTCCTCAGTATGGGTTACTCTCTAAACTCTAAACTTTACTTACCGCAATATTACTTTCAAAATGATTTCCAAAATACCTAAAACCACTGTTTTTTCATGTTTTCGGAGTCGAACTACGTTTGGTCTGATTCTTTCCAGAGGATACGTAGGCAGCTTTATAGCACGACTATACCCAAAGTTCTAAATGGTGTCTTTTCTATCAACGACGTTACTTGTTTCATAAGTATCGTCGCCGAGGGGCTCTGTAGATACCCCATTTTGAACTCATATTTATGATTACACTACTCTCATGTCTCACCTTTGTGTTTTGATGAAAACTCATTAGTTTTGTCATGTTTCGTTAAGTTTCTAACTGATTCCGTTAGTCTGGGGACTAAACTGAACAATGGAACTTTAGACAAGGATAAAACAGTAATCTGTACTGGATATCTCGTATGAGACATTGATGTCTCGTACGAGACATTGATGTCTCGTACGAGACATCTCCTCTGTCTGCGAGTCTGATTCACTTTTCTTCTCCATCTCGATCTCTTTCTTGGCGAACACTCTCCTAATCCGGGAAGCATATCAGTAGGAGACTTCCTGGAGGTTTCCTATTGATTCCTTACCTAATTAAACCTCTCTACTTGGTCCCTAAGCAATCTAAGCCTATAAATAAAGAGTCTTTCACTCCTAATGCTGGTTAATGATCCCTTGACCACAAAAAAAAAAGAGGTTAACCATTCTCTAATCAGTCTCTCTCTCAAGAATCCCGTTTTTACTCCTCCCTCACACTAAAAAACCATCAAAAAAATCATCTTTTCAAGTCAAAACAATCACAAAACTCTTGGATCATCAAGGCCTTAGTCAAGGCCATCAATTGGAATCTTAAGAACGCTTTAGGTAAACTCTCACGCTTTTAATCTCTACTTCTCATCTCATTCTTTGTTTTAGAGTAGTGTAATCCCATAAAAAAGATCAGCCTAGAGCCTCTCCAATCCATGGAGATGGTCTCGAATCACATGATCCGACATTCCGATAATTAAGAAATTAATTATTGGCTTTATTTGTTTTACTTGTTCTTTATTTGATTAAAAACACCTAAGCAAGACCAATCCTAGATTGGGTCGATTGGGTGCTCCTTGACCTTCCCAATCCATAACTTAACCCCCGAACTCAAGAATCTCACGGTCCGTGTTTTGTTCAACAACATGGTGGCGACTCTCAAATCAAAAAGGCAAAGCGAGGATACTCATCAAATCTTTCTCGGGTGTAAACAATTAAGCATCAAGTGTTTAATACATCAAACACCCAATCCCAAATATGCTCACCTTTCCCTCCTCCCTTCCCCTACTAACCTCCCCACCACTGCTAAACAGGCTCTCTCCATTCCTTATTGGAGAGATGCGATGCTTGAAGAATATCAAGCTCTAACCAGTAATTAAACATGGTCTTCGGTCCCCCCCCCTTTTGCTGCTCACAATGTCGTTGGCTGCAAATGGGTTTTACGTATCAAGTACAACACTGACAATACCATTCACAAATACAAAGCCCCTTGTTGCCAAAGGCTTTCACCAGCAACCCGGTATTGACTATTCCAAAACTTTTAGCCCTGTTGTCAAACCTGCCACAGTTCGTCTGCTACTCTCTCTTGCCACTACTCATAAGTGGTCTCTTTGTCAGCTTGATGTCAATAATGCCTTTCTGCAAGGTACTCTTTCTGAAACTATTTTCATGACCCCCCAGGCTTCATTGATTCCACCAACCCCTCCTCTGTCAGTCGTCTCTCCAAAGCTATTTATGGCCTTATACAAGCACTCCGTGCCTGGTTCAATGAACTCAAATCCTACCTTCTCTCCTACGGCTTCAAACCCTCTTTAGCCGATCCCTCTCTCTTTATTCTCTCCACTCCTTCCCCCATTTATCTCCTTGTGTATGTTGATGACATTATTGTCACAGGTCCCTCCACCTCAGCCCTCACCTCGTTCATTACCAGTATTTCCACTCGCTTCTCTCTAAAAGACCTTGGTCCCTTGTCCTACTTTTTGGGTGTCGAAGTCACCTCCAACCGATATGGTATTCTCCTGTCCCAAACCAAATATATTCACGACCTCCTCACTTGTCATAAGATGCATGATTCCAAACCGCTTCCTACCCCTATGGCAGTCTCTCCTCCCCTAACTACATCAACTTCCACACCAGCTGTTGATCCTACCACATACCGTTCCCTTGTTGGTTTTCTTTTACCCGCCCCGATATTGCCTTTTCGGTTAATAAACTTGCTCAGTTTATGCAAAACCCTCAACATACTCACTGGGTGGCTCTCAAACGCATTCTTCGTTATCTTTAGGGTTCCGTGCATTTGGGATTACATATCTTCTCCTCTTCCCCCCCCCCCCGATCTTGCATGCATTTTGTGATGTTGATTGGGCTGGTGACAAATCAAATTATGTCTCAACCTCGGGGGTTCTTGGTTTACTATGGTCACAATCTTGTTGCTTGGTCCTCTCGAAAACAACCACTACTAGAAATATAAAAAATTGCAACAAACATTCCGCTACAAACTTCGTGGTTGCACTTTGGCTACGGTGGAAACTAGATTTACTACCCAAATATGGTAGCCGTTTACCATTTAGGGTTCAATTAATACACCTACCATTAAGTGGTAGCTATTTTCCAAGTTGGCGACGTGCTTAATTATGCTACCGCTAAGTTGTAGCTACGCTAGAAGCCAAACTGAACGCGGGAACTAAAAATCCAAGGCGGGAACTAAAAATACAAGGCGGGATATCGATACTCGTTTGGCTACGACTACACGGTAGCAAAATCCTTCTCGATTATTTCTGCTACTACTTATCGGTAGCTGTCTACGAGTATATAATTATAATAGATAAAAACACGCACTTGCTTGCTATTGTAAACCCTAATCTCACTCTTTATGCGTCTCTCTAAGCTTCCCCGACCCCTCCTCCCCTCCGTCGGCTATTTATTCTGGCCAGATCGCCATCGGTTGCGGTTGCAATTCTTGTTAAGACCTCCGGTAATTGTTCCTTTCTCCTTCCTTTTTCATTGCAATAATTTTGAGATTCAAATTCTAACTTAGTTTGTATTTTGCGATGATTGAATTTCGGCACCTACCTAGACGGCGATTCATCTGATTTCCAGATATTTCTGGTTTTCAAAGCGGCTCCGCATCAAGTTTCAAGGTATTTATATGTTAATTTTGTTATTGTAAACTGAATTTTCTCTCCCTTAACCCCTTTCCCCCCGCTTTAACCCTTTCCCCGTCTAAATTGGGCTCTCTTGTTGCTGTACAGTTCGAATAGTTGACGTTGTTTATAACCTATTTCATATATAGGTGTATATCTAAATGTGATATAACTTAAATAATCCTTTTGGTTAATGTAGGAGATTATTATTATGTATGGGAATGATCGTAGTTGGATGGACAACCGATGGTGCCCTATAAATAACAGAATTACTGATGAGTTTAGAAGTGGTGTGAATTTTTTTGTAGAATTTGCTAGGCTGCATCCTGATTGTTTACGTAATGGAATGATCCATTGTCCATGTAGTAAGTGTCGTATTATGAAAGTTCAAACTGATGGAGATGTTAAGATGCACCTTATGAAAGTTGGCTTCGTTAATGACTATAAAAGATGGATAGTGCATAGTGAGCCTGTAGCTAGAACTCTACAAAATCGTTTAGGTCTTGTTTCAAATTTCATAAGTGAACCTGAGGCTACAATTGTAGAAAAAGAACAATTTGTGGGTATGGATGATATGGTTAGGGATGCAGCAGGTCCTTCTTTTGATTGGACTCAAAATCTTGAAGAAGCGCCAAATAATGATGCTAAGAAATTCATGCGAATGATGGACTCTGTAAATGAGAAGATTTATCCAAGTGCAGACAGTACCGTGTTGGAGTCTATAGCCGAGCTTCTTACTATCAAGGCTGATTCTAACATGAGCCAGTATACCTACAATTGAGTTGCATCATGTTTTAAACGAAGGTTGCCTAAAGACAATAAAATGATTGACAATTTTTATGAAACAAAAAAGTTGTTGGGGCATATTGGTCTTGGTTATGAGAAGATTGATTGTTGTAGGAATCAATGTATTCTTTTCTATAAAGAAAACAAGGATTTGCAGTCTTGCTCAGTGTGTGGTCTTAGTAGATATAAGTCTTCACGTTGTGGTAGTTCAAAACATAAAAGAAATGTTCCCCATACGCAATTACGCTATATGCCTCTTATACCTAGGTTGCAACGCCTTTTTGTTTCAAAATATAGTGATGAAGCTATGCATTGGCACAAGGAGAGTCCACGTGAAGAGGGTGTCTTGACTCATCCATCTGACGGAGAAGCATGGAAAAAGTTTGATGCCACCTATCCAGACTTTGCCGCAGATTCTAGAAATATTCGGTTGGCATATGCTCATATGGTTTTACTCCTTTTGGGCCAGCTGCAAAATCTTATTCTTGTTAGCCCGTTATCGTCACAGTTTACAATCTTCCTCCTTGGTTGTGCATGACTGATCCTTATATGTATCTCAGTTTATTCATTCTCGGTCCTTATAACCCAAGCAAAAACATTGATGTCTATCTTCGACCATTGATCGATGAATTGAAGTTATTATGGAATGTCAAGGTTGAGACATGGGATGCTAGTAGGTCTCAGAACTTTAACTTGAAGGCTGCAGTTATGTGGACAATTAATGATTTTCCTGCATACGGAATGATGTCTGGGTGGAGCACACATGGAAGGTTGGCTTGTCTATACTGTATGGAGGATACAAAAGCCTTCACCCTTGAGCATTATAAGAATCACTATTGGTTTGATTGTCACAGGCGTTTTCTCCCAGCTAACCACTCATTTATGAAGCAAAAAAATGTTTTTCTAAAAAATAAGGTTGAATACGCCCAGGCTCCGCCTCGTCTAAGTGGTGAAGAAGTTTTAGAGCGAGTTTCAAAGTTGCCTGACATCAAGTGGGGGAGGAAGTTCACCAAAGAAAGAATAGAAGGTTTTGGTGAGACACACAACTGGACTAAGAAGAGTATATTTTGTAAGTTGCCTTATTGGAAGACAAACTTGATACGTCATAATCTTGACGTCATGCATATTGAGAAGAATGTGTTTGATAATATATTCAACACTGTGATGAATTTCAAGGCAACAAAAGACACTGAGAATGGTCGTCGAGATCTCGAGGTGATATGTAAATGTGACAATCTCAATATAACACACATCAATGGTAAACCTCATATGCTCATGATGATACATTTATATTATGTTTTAATTAATATGCTCATAATACATTGTGTATTATTTACTTTTATTGTTGGTTTTTTCATATTCTAACATATAATGCTTTTTCATATGCTAACATATAATGCATGTACTTTATTTAGATGTCTAGCTCTGATGATGGTAGTGGTAGTGGTAGTGGTAGTGGTAGTAGTAGTGATAGTGATAATGGTAGTGGTAGTGGTAATGGTAGTGGAGGTGGAGGTAGAGGTGGAGGTGGAGGTGGAGGTAGAGGTAGAGGGAGGGGTAGCGGTGCAGGTGGAGGTAGGGGTCGCGGTAGGCGACAGACTGGGAAATACTGGTTAGTGAAAGAATGTCCAACCGCAATCACATGTACAATACCGTAGTCCCTCGCGGAGGCTGATAATGATACGGGCAAGCACAACTTTGATCTTCCTCCTATTCTACCTTTGGTTTCTGGTAAGATTTACCTAGAACCTGAGCAAGATTCAGAAAAGAGATTTATTCTCGAAATAGAAGCTGACTACTCGTAAGTTTGTTATTTGTTTGTTCCATTTAAATTGTATTAATTATATGCTTAAGTATTTATATGTGTATTTGAATTATTGATAGATTCGTACATGATGGAGCCCCTAATCCCGTTAGATGGTTTCGACAGAAGTTCCTTTCAACTAATCTGGAACATTTCTATAAGTTTTCGTCAGAGTTGCCTGAAACTTTTTTCGAGGAGCGGTTTGATGATTTTCGAGTATGTTGAATATTTTATTTATTGAAATTTTATACTATAAGTTTAAATGATGTAATATTACACTACCTCTGTCCCTAAATGAGTATCCGAAAAGTTTTCAAAATTGATCTTGATCAAGAGCAAATTTGAAAAAATTTCGGACTCTCATTTAGGGACAGAGGTAGTAATATTTATATAATTTTCAGGCTATATATTATTGTCCCGATAAATACGATAAGGTGTTTTTTGAGGCATTCAAGATCATGGTCTGTGGACGATATAAAGATGTGGTAAGCAGAATGAGAAAAGTGTGGAAAAAGAGAAAAGAACGGCCTCCTTGTTTTCACGATAATGTGTGGAATGAATGGCTTGCTTGGTGGGATAGTCCAGAGTTCAAGAAAATGTCAAGGAGGAACAGAACTAACAGGAAAAAAGTTAAAGCTGTAGCAACTGGAGGATGTGTTAGCACTGCTCAGCATTTCCGTCGAATGGTGGATTCTTTCTCTCTTTTTGTCCTATTTTTAAACCTTTTTTCTGTTTCTTTTCCAGTTTTTTGTAATATATTTTATTGGAAACTTTTATTCATTTTCGTTGTAGAAAAAAGCTTATGGAAAATAAATTGACGAAGTAGATGCATATACTGCCTTGCATACTCGTAAGGGGAAACGAGGGGAGCTTGAGTAGACATGCGATAAGAGTGCAAAAGTTTATGTAAGTATATATTTAACCCTATGTGTTCAGATTTGGAAGAGTGATTGTTGATTTCACTACGGAGTTGTATAAGATATGTTAGTGTATGGCAAACACTAGTGGATTCCATGTCTATCAAATTCTCCGTGTGCATATATGCCTCCATGTTTAAGTATGTATCCATGATTTCTCACTGTGCATACCTCATTTTTCAGTGAAATAGCTTAAATCATAATAGTAGTTGTGAGGCAGTTGGTTCTTGATTGAATTTGTTTATCTCTGAAACAGTAGCTCAGTATGGTCATGCTTATATTTAGTTTGATAAAGTTAATGGAAGGAGTATTTGCATTTTGTAACCAGATTTTTTTTCCCATGAACTAATTGATATAACTTGATTTTTGGTAATACATAGGAACAATACACAGAGATTGTTCAAGAAAAAATTGTTTCAGAGGGTATGATGTTAGATCAATGTGGCTTGCAACACAAATAATTTGGTACCTTCCATAACTATAATCATAACTATGACATTAATATAAAGTATGGTCAAAATAGTCAATGTGTAGAATCCCTGAAATGTTATTTATCTATCTTTGATGGGCAAGATGGTAAATCAACATTGCTTTGGAAATGAATAGGTATGGTCCCTATTTGAAGTGTCACCATGTTTACTATATAAAGGCCCCTCCATCAAGCCTTAAACATACTTGATTCTTACATTTCTCTCTACATACTCTCTTCATAATTATCTAGAAGAAATTCTGAGAAACTTAAGAGACACTCTCACTTAAAAGATCATCTCCCTACATCTTCATCATCCTTAATCTCCCTTCAAGACTCAATAATGGATTCAACAGGTATACATTTATTACATGCTTCCGCTTCATCTTTCCTCTTTCTCTTACTTAAATATGAGTGTGGCATACAGGGATTAAAATTGTTCTATCAATTGGTATCAGAGCCCCGCTCATTATTTAGTTTGAGTTTGAGTTCTTGTATTAAGAAAAAGCATTAAACCGCTTTAACTATGATTCATTTTCCCTGTTGAATCTTAAGGTTTTTTATGTCGATTAGGGACTCTAATTCGTTAATAGAGTGCTGATGATCTTCATCTAAATTAAGTAAATGGTTTGAAAAGTTTTTGTTCTTTAAAATGGTTCATGTGAGACTATCCCTTAAAAGCATGGTTTATGTTGTAATAAACATACCATGTGGATCTACTCACTTGATTCCATTATTTTTTAAAAAGCAAGATTATCCTAAATAATATGGTTTTATGTTTTAAGTACATACCATGCGGATCTACTTGCAATTCATTTGATTTTGAGGAAAATTTAGACAAAAATTCAGAAGTGCAGATTATATGGCACGGTCGTGCTCTTTGTTTCGCACGGCCGTGCGCCTCTATTACCTTGAACCGGTGTGTACAGTTGTGCCGGTCCGGACGGGTGTGTTGTTTAATCCGGTCGGACCGTTTCGTTTGGCACGGTCGTGTCTATTATTTAGCACGGTCGTGCTATCTGCACCGTGAAAACATGTTTTTTCCCCATATTTTGGCACGGTCGTGCCCTTTGTTTGGCACGGTCGTGCTAAGTATGTCGAAAGCAACATTCATTGTTTCTGCACTATTTTGTTGTTTTCTCTTGAACAAAAACATTCATTTTTTAAACCTTAAAGCTTGGATTAATTATATGCTTAAATAATTTTATTCATTATTTAAATAATATTATCACCTAAGTGATTAACGTTATTTAAATGCAAAATTATTAAAGTGTTGAATGTTTAAGATATGAATGACTTGAATTTTCCAAAGAAGATCTTGACATTTGACTAACGATGGTATATCAGGCTGGAAACCTTGACTGGTCTCCTCAACCATCCGAACGGATTGGTGGAACGACTAAGGTTGAACAACGCCACGTACTAAGAAAGTCTTAAGCATTCATGTGATGACATATAAAATGAACATTTAGTAATTTTATTAAATGATTAAGACTACCCAAAGGAAGATTAAGCATTTAATCAAATATTGTTCAAATTACTTGTCATCTAAAGTAATTATTTATGAGTCAATTCGCAATCCAAAGATTAGTTTTGATGTCATGTTAATTGCTTTATTGATGGATTTCATTTGATATAATTAATCTTTTAATTCATAATGTAGTTACTTATTATTGTTTTGTATTCATTCTTGTTCTCGATTCCCAGATTTACTTAACGCTTCTTCTATTACTGCTGCGATGAGCACAATTCCGATGCTTAATGGGACAAACTTTAAAACTTGGAAAAACAAAATTACTATGATCTTGGGCTGCATGGACATAGACCTCGCATTTAGGGAGCCTATTCCTCTTCCTCTTAGAGAAGATAGCACCGCTGAGGACCGCTTGAACTCTGAGAAGTGGAAACGCTCTAATCGCGTAAGTCTTATGATCATGAAAAATGTCGTCCCGGAGGCATTTCTTAACAGTGTCCCCGAGGACGTTGATGCTAAAACCTTTCTTGAGACCCTTGAAAGGCGCTTTGCTAAAAGCGAAAAGTCGGAAACAAGTTCTTGTTTAAGAAAGCTTGTTTCCATGAAGTACAAGGGTACCGGGAACTTAAGGGAGTATATTTTAGAAATGCTTCACTTATCAACTAAACTAAAAGGACTTAAGTTAGAGATATCGGAAGATCTTCTCGTCCATTTAGTGTTGATTTCTCTTCCTCCTCAGTTTGGTCACTTTGAGGTGACCTATAATTGTCAAAAAGACAAGTGGGATATTAATGAATTAATCTCACATGTGACACAAGAGGAAGATAGGTTGAAGCAACCTAAAATTGAAGGTGCTCATTTAGCATCCACCTCTTCTCATGGGACTAAGAGAAGAGGGAAGGAAATTGCGGTAACAAGCAATAAGAAGCCTAAAGGATCATCTGATGATCGTAAGGAAAAGAAGTGCTTCTTTTGCAAGGACCCTACGCACATGAAGTATGACTGCCCTAAGTATCACGCTTGGCGTGCTAAGAAAGGTATGTCATTTGGTCTTGTTTGTACTGAGGCTAATTTAGTTTCAATTCCTACATATACATGGTGGTTGGATTCTGGTGCAACAACTCACATTAGTATGTCTATGCAGGGTTGCCTGAATTACCGAAGACCCAGTGAGGATGAAAGATTCATCTATATGGGAGCTGGGAACCCGGTAGAAGTCATAGGCATTGGAACCTTTAGATTGTTGTTAAGTACAGGATACTATTTTGTATTAAATAATACTTTTATTGTACCTTCGTTTAGAAGGAATTTAATATCTATCACTGTTTTGGACAAAGAGGGTTACTCTTGTTCATTTGGTAATAATAGATGTGATTTATATTTCAATTCCATTATTGTTGGTACTAGTGATAATCTTTATTTGCTTAACACTACTCAAACAATCAATGAGTCCCACAACAATGAAACTAAAACTAAAAGCGAAAGTTTTCAAGTGAAAATTCTTATACCTTATGGCATAGGCGTTTAGGTCATATCTCCAAAAGGAGAATTGACAAGCTTGTGTCTGAGGGAATCATAAATAAATTTGATGTTCCTGAAAAGGACTTTTGCATTGAATGCCTAAAAGGAAAGTTTACAAACTCGAAAAGAAAGGTATCCTCGAGAGCCTCAAGCTTCTTAAAACTAATACATACGGATATTTGTGGGCCATTCCCTTCTCCTTCTTGGAATGGTCAACAATATTTTATTACGTTCATAGACGACTACTCTCGATATGGATACATTTATTTGCTTCATGAAAAGTCTCAATCTTTGGACGTTTTCAAGTCTTTTAAGGCCGAAGTTGAAAATCAACTAGGTAAGACTATTAAGAACGTTAGATCCGATCGTGGTGGTGAATACTATGGTCGGAATGACGGTTCGGGAGAACAACGTCCGGGTCCTTTTGCTCGCTATTTGGAAGAGTGTGGGATTGTCCCTCGCTACACTATGCCAGGTTCACCTAGCATGAATGGTGTAGCTGAGAGACGTAATAGAACCCTTCAGGATATGGTAAGAAGTATGGTTTCTAATACTTCTTTACCTCACTCATTATGGGGCGATGCATTAAAACCCGCAACTTATCTTCTAAATAGGGCTCCCTCTAAGGCCACTAACAATAAAATCCCTTATGAATTATGGACGAATAAGAAACCGTCCCTAAATCATCTTCATGTATGGGGTTGTCCAGCAGAAGCTAGGCCTTATAAGCCTAACGAAGGAAAACTGGACGCTAAGACAGTTAGTTGCTACTTTGTGGGGTATGCCGAAAGATCAAGGGGCTATAAATTTTACAACCCGAAAACTAGAACCTTTTTTGAAACAGGAAACGCTAGGTTCTTTGAGGATGTTGAATTTAGAGGGGAAATTAGGAATAATAATTTTGAATTTAAGGAAGAGGAATCCTTTTCTATACCTCTTCCCTTAGTAGTCCCAATTGAAAATCAAGTACTTGTACCTGAAATTCAAGAGGAACAAATTCAAAATATTGATTCCCCTATAAATATTGAACAACATGAAAATGTTGATCAAAATGAGGAAATTCAACAACCTCAAAATGAGGAAGAATCAGTGCCTTTAAGGAGATCCAATAGAGTTAGAAGAAGTGCCATTTCGGATGATTATGAGGTGTATCTTGCAGAGAATGAAGGACACCTAGGTTTAGTGGGAGATGAGTCTCTCACCTTCCATGAAGCCATTAAAGGTCCTAATTCTCATAAGTGGATCAATGCCATTAATGAAGAGTTAAAATCTATGAAAGACAACGACGTTTGGGATCTTGTCCCATTATATAAGGATGTGAAACCGATTGGTTGTAAATGGATATTTAAAACCAAAAGGGATTCACAAGGTAATGTGGAAAGACATAAGGCTCGTCTTGTTGCCAAAGGTTTCACTCAAAAGGAAGGTATTGACTACAAAGAAACATTATCTCCGGTGTCTTCTAAAAACTCCTTTAGGATCATTATGGCTTTAGTGGCACATTATGACCTTGAGCTTCATCAAATGGATGTAAAAACAGCTTTTCTCAATGGAGACATTGAGGAAACCATCTATATGAAGAAACCAGAAATGGTGGATGATTTGGAACAAACTAATCATTTAGTTTGTAAACTTAAGAAATCCATTTATGGGCTCAAGCAAGCTTCCCGTCAATGGTATCTCAAATTTAATCAAGTAATTCTTTCATTTGGCTTTGAAATGAATATTGGTGAAGATTGTATATACCATAAGTTCAGTGGGAGTAAGTTTATATTCTTAGTCTTATATGTGGATGATATTTTGCTAGCTAGTAATAATATAAACCTTCTAAAAGAAACTAAGAAATTTCTTTCAAACAAATTTGAAATGAAAGATCTTGGTGAGGCATCTTTTGTATTAGGAATCCAAATACACCGTGATCGCTCACGAGGTACTTTAGGATTATCACAAAAGGCCTATATAGAGAAGGTATTACAAAGGTTTAGCATTCAAAACTGTAAACCACATGACACCCCTGTCTCTAAAGGAGATAAATTCAGTCTCAATCAATGTCCCAAAAACAATTTTGAAACCAAGTATATGGAAAACATCCCTTACGCATCAGCAGTAGGAAGCTTAATGTATGCTCAAGTCTGTACTCGTCCAGACTTAGCTTTTATTGTTGGAATGCTTGGTCGATACCAAAGCAATCCGGGGAGAGAACATTGGGTCGCAGCCAAAAGAGTGATGCGGTATTTACAAAACACCAAGGACTACATGCTTACATATTCAAAGTCGGATCATCTTGAGATCGTTGGGTATTCCGATTCCGACTTTGCTGGATGCCAAGACAGCCGTAAATCAACGTCTGGGTATGTCTTCACATTAGCCGGTGGAGCAATTTCTTGGAGAAGTGCCAAGCAGACACTCGTAACTTCCTCTACCATGGAAGCCGAGTTTGTTGCTTGTTTTGAGGCATCCAATCAAGCTATATGGCTGCGTAAATTCATTGAGGGACTCCGTATTGTCGATAGCGTCGAAAGACCTATTAAGCTATATTGTGACAATAGGGCAGCGGTCTTGTACTCCAACAATAACAAGAGCTCGTCAAAGTCTAAACACATTGACATTAAATTTCTTGTTGTAAGAGAGAGGGTACAAAAAGAACAAATAGAAATATAACTTATTGGTACAAACTCTATGTTAGCGGATCCGTTTACTAAGGCGTTATCACCTTTAGTGTTTCACGAGCATGTTGCTCATATGAGTGTAACAACTTTTGATAACATTTAATATATTGGGAGTTTGTGTTGTTTCTTCAATTTTATTGTTCTATTATTATTATTGATCTCATTTGGTTAAAGTTTGACTAGTTGGAAGAATATGTATATATTCATTAAGATCCATGCTACACATCCATACTTTTGATCTATGTCATTTAGTTGAATTAGTATATGTAATTATAGTGGGTTTAGTTGCGAATCAATTACAACGACTGCCCCTTTAGTTCTATACTTGTATGGCTAATGGACGAGATTGTTATAAGTGATAACAAAGTGCACATTTGGGTTATCATTTATGTTGTACTTATGATTTAAATGAAGAAATTTGTTTTGCAACCCAAGTGGGAGATTGTTAGATCAATGTGGCTTGCAACACAAATAATTTGGTACCTTCCATAAATAAAATCATAACTATGACATTAATATAAAGTATGGTCAAAATAGTCAATGTGTAGAATCCCTGAAATGTTATTTATCTATCTTTGATGGGCAAGATGGTAAATCAACATTGCTTTGGAAATGAATAGGTATGGTCCCTATTTGAAGTGTCACCATGTTTACTATATAAAGGCCCATCCATCAAGCCTTAAACATACTTGATTCTTACTTTTCTCTCTACATACTCTCTTCATAATTATCTAGAAGAAATTCTGAGAAACTTAAGAGACACTCTCACTTAGAAGATCATCTCCCTACATCTTCATCATCCTTAATCTCCCTTCAAGACTCAATAATGGATTCAACAGGTATACATTTATTACATGCTTCCGCTTCATCTTTCCTCTTTCTCTTACTTAAATATGAGTGTGGCATTCAGGGATTAAAATTGTTCTATCATATGATTGATCCCGATGCTGCTCCCAAAACACGTCCCCCTTTTGAGGCACAAGCATGGGAAGTTGCTGTTGAGACTGTTGAGACTGAAGAAGGAAACGAGGCTAACAAAGGAAAGAAAATATATGGTTTTGGGCCGCGTGAAAATGCTTTCATTAAGCTGCCATCTAAACGCAAACACCGACCATCTTTGTATGAAGGAAATGGTGCTGCCCAAATCTCTAGATGTTCTAACTTTGAAAATGAAAACCGTTTGTTACGTGAGGAGTTGCAGCAAACAAAAGAAATGGTGAAGCAATTGAAAGATAATCAGGATAAGGATAGGGCGGAGCGAGCACAGTTAATCCAATTTATCATGGGCAACGGTGGTGGTTCCTTCCACCCACAACATATTGGCAATCACCACCGCCTCTTTCTAGAATGTTCCGGAAAATTAGTTTTCGGGAGCTATCCGGAAGCTTCTCCATTGTTCCAGTCCATATACAGCTCTTGATGAATCTGGAAAGCCATAGCAGGAAAGTTCTAGGGCTGCCAAACATGGAGAAAATTCTGGAAGAACACTCACCGACCTAGTTATAGTATAAATAGGGATCAAGTCTTTTGTGGATAAGTGTATTTGGTGAGTCAAGTACCAAGAGTGTCCAGAGAGTGAGTGGTCACTTTGTGAGTTATAATCTAGTGTGGCAGCCTATTAGTGTGTGCTTTAAGCACTTGTACCTTGTCTTTGTGTAAGTATTATTAAAGTAATAATAATAGTGTTATTATTATTACTTGTGTTTCGCCAATTGGGTACCGTAAAAACCAACACAACAAAGGCCAAGTTGGGGCTCCCCTAGTATGGGTTATTACCCCCCCCACCACCTTCTAGTATGCCCCCACCTGTTGGTGCCTTGTTCCCTCCTCAAATGCAACATCAAATGCAGTCGCAACAACAATATTATCAGTTTCAGCAACACCAACAGCAACAACAACAACAACAACAACATAGTGGTCAAAGTTCGGCTTCCCATAATGGCGGTAATGTTGCCAATGTTGTCAATCTGACTAGGTATGCAGAAATTATACGAGATCCTAATTTCGTTATCCCAGATGTCTAGGATGGTTTGCCTTTGTTTTTGTTTGGAACTTAAAGTACTCTTATGTAGTGTAGACGGTGGATGATGAATGTTTTAATTTGAATGATTTATGTTTAGTTAATATTTTAATTTATTTTGCTTCAAAAATATTTATTCTTTTTTTGACACAATTAATATTTAATTTTTTTAAAATATATGTATACAAATGTAGTATATTGTACGGTTTTGGTCTTTTAGGATATCTTGTCAACTGCTACGACAGAGTTGTAGTAAAATTATAAATTTCAGCTACGGAGAAATTGGTAGCAAGATAGGACGACCTTTTAACTAGTACTTTGTGGTTGCGAAATTGGCTACGACTTAACTATTTTCGCTACTGCCAAGTTGTAGAGAAATTGCGACCACTGTTATTGGTAGCCTTTAGCTACCAGATATTGGAGACAACCTATGTGGTAGCAGAATTTCTCTTTAGCTACCATATATGCTATATGGCTACTACTTTCTCCGTCCTTAATTTCTAAATTTCTAGTAGTGAACGATCTCTGGCTCGCTCTTCCACTGAGGCAGAGTTTCGTGCTGTCGTTGATACCACTGCAGAGATAACCTGGGTACGCAACCTCCTTACTGAACTTGGGTTCTCTCCGCCTCACACACATGTCAGTTATTGTGACATACCTACTCTGCCAATCCGGTCTTCCACTCACGAATGAAGCATGTTGCTCTCTCATTTCACTTTGTGCGCGAGCAGGTTCAGTCTGGTATGCTTCGTGTTCAACACATTTCTGGGTCTGACCGACTTGCCGATGTTCTTACCAAACCGTTGCCACGCCTACACTTCCATCAACTTATTTCCAAGATTGGACTTCTCCACCGATCGTCCATCTTGCGAGGGCGTATTAAGGAATAAACGAGTCATACCCGACCCATGGTTAAAACCCTACCTGCGGCTTCATAACCTAGCCGCCTCTAGGGTTTTATGTTTTACTCTTCCCTAGTTTATTCTTGTCAAATAATTGTATAGATCACTATTGTATTTAGATTAGGAAACTAGCATCTTGTTCATAGTTAGGACTCTCTCATTGTACTATAGTATATATTATCATCATTGTGAATAAAAGTTAAGCCTTGCATTACTCATAGAAACAACCCAACAATATGTTATTCAAATTCATTATTGGTTGAGTGGGTTCACGGTAAGAAAACTATTGGAAAAATGGTTTGAATGAAGTCTTTCAAAATAATAACGAGATCAGATTTTAGGTCCATTTTGAGGAAAATATGGTAACTATCTATAATGTTACAGCATACAAATAATATATTATTGGAAACCTCTATCAGTCTAGTTTCTAGCGCACTTCTCGGTTTATCATTTGGATTTTTCTAGAATAAGTTATGAATTTTTTACTGTGTGATACGCACATGGACAGGTTCATACAGATTTTGTCAAGTCTTTTGATCTTTCGTATTTTTAGGCAATCTTATCCTTTAACAATTAAGTGTTAGTTTATCTTTTTAGTACTTTAGTATTCCTATGCTTGGAGGGATATTCCAAGTCTATTATAAATACCCTACTAATGCAATTATAATGGATAGTGAGTTGAGTTTTATATAAAGATCAAGTCTTTTGACTTTGTTTTAGAAGATGGATTTCTTCTAGTTATCTGATGACGCCAAAATCTGGTTAGATCAGCCTTCGTCTAACGGGTCGGATAATCCCAGCAACAGTTCTTGATGACGGAATCTGCACACACGAAACAAACGTAAACTACACCGGGGCTTCACCGGCGAAGGCCCTCCGGTGTAAGAATAAGGATATTGGTGATTAGAAATAGAGAATCAATTGACTAGATTAGAGCCAAAAGTTCATTACCCGTTTCTTGTGTAGAGAACCTGTTTTTATAGGCGCGGGTGTATGAGTTCTGACTTGATAGGAAAGCCAGGAAGTCCGTGGTGATGTAGGACTCATATTCCTTGGAGATAGACTCCTGATAAGGATGGATGATATCCTGTTATCTGATAGGAGAGTTATCTTGATTCAGATAAGGACTCTTAATTTTAGAGTTGTAATATAACTCTGTATGAGGTTTCCCAATGATAATGGGAGGTTTACGATGCAAGTCGGCCCGTCATCTAACTCGGCTCGTCATAGAGGCCGGCTAGGGATTAGGCTTCTCGGACTCGGCCTAGGCAAGGACTGCCTGCTCGGCCTCACTGATGTCGACCTATAAACATGGGCTTGTGAGTGGGCCTCTCGGTATAGGTCCATTAGGTACGCTGGGCCTCTCGTCCGTGTTCCCATCTACTAGGTCGGTTTATGTCGTTCAGTGGCCCCCGAGTTTCTATCTCGGCATGCCGAATAGAAATTGTTGGGTATTTAATTTCTGGTTGATTGATGTGACAGTTTTAGCCGCCAAAATCCTTGCTTCGATTTGCTGATGTCAGTAGGATTTAATGCTAATTGAATCATTGTTCTTCTTGGAATGGGAAAACTCCAGTTGGACTCCACATATGAATAATATTAATTACCTTTCAACTAATTCCATCTTAAGTACTATAAATAGAGAATCTGTGTTTCAATTTTCCACATTATTCTTGCCTTCTTTCCTTCTCCCAAACTTTATCCATGGCCAAGAGAGAGTGTGACAATGCTTTTCCAGAAGAATGTGATTCCTCAGATGACGCGAAGGACTCACCTGTCCTGAATGACGAAAAATCTGCTGACGGCTCCTTACTTTCGCCTGAGGATTACTGTCAGGATGGTGAAGACTCAGATGATAGAAATCATGAATGGGAGGAGTCCATCGCCGAAGGCAGTGATGAAGACTCAAGTGATGATGAGGATAACAGCTCCAGCGAGGTTGATGAAGGGGACGAAGAAGAAGAAGAAGAAAAAGACTTCAAAGCTTTCCAGGAAGAGATGAAGTTGTACCGAGAGAACCAAAAATAAATAACTTCATGTTGGCCTAATGATAGTAGTAACCTTTTTTCTCTTTCTTTTTTGTACAGGCCAAGCCCCCGGCCTTGCTGTGGGGGTCTTTTCTTGAATATATATATATTAGGGCTCTCTCCTTTGCCCTCCTTGCTTCGTTTTTGAATTCTCTACGATTTGTATGACCTTGAATCTTTTCATTATCATCACCTTTTACACGATGTTGCAATAGAACAATGCCGATCATCCGATCTCAGTTGACATGTCGGCATGGAAGGCATTTGCACCTGTCGTTCAACCATAATTTCAATCACCACCCGACATCGACTTGGCCTTTCTTCATCTCGGTTTCATCCTGTTCTTGGATACCACTAAGGATGTCGGTTCATTGTAGGAGTGTCGGCTATACCTATGTGCTGAACCCTTCAATGTCGATCCAGGCATCCGAAAAGTGGGATTTTTGAAGCCGACTGGCATCCTTGTTGTAGATCTCGTCTTGACACGTGTTGATCTAGCATTGGCAGTCTGCTTGTGTTTCTCAAACGGCGGTTGAGTCACTTCAATCGTTCGTCTTCTCATTGTATTGATTGGTGCACGTGTCCCAGTGATGGGACAGTCACCTCGAAAACGCGGTCCATTAAATGTGGATCATGATGAGTTAGTGGGAGTACGTGCTGCCCATGGATTGCGGGTCAGATCCGACTTAAACCCGGACCCATAATTTTCGACCCGACGATATATACTTCACAATAAACCCTTGAAAATATTTTTACTTTCCAATTCTTCACCTGCGTAGTGTGGCTGCTTCCGGCGAATCAAACAAAAACTCTGATTTTGGAGCGACTCCCCTCAATCTGCTTCGATTAAAGTGCTTAAGGCGGCCTCTCGACTAGCTCCCTCCGATCTCTTTCCATTTTTAAGGTATTCTTCCCCCTTCCTTTTGTTGATTTTCCACATTTGGGGTTTCGAGCATTTCTTTGAGGGTTTTGCCGCTTCGTCCGCCACTGTTCTTAGCTTTATTTCTTGAACTTTCACTTCTTCCCAATGTCTGGACCTCTGATTTCGGGTGTAAATCCCTTGTATGGTTGTTATCAAAGAAACAATAGGCTTTATATTAAATCAAATGGGCATTGGAATATGCTGTCGTTATTAGCCGTGGGGGATATCCTGTACTTGAGGGGGTCACCTAGGGAAGATCTGAGGTATCCATCTGGCCTTTATGCCCCGAGGTTTAGAGGGGAAGACGATGCCGACATGATTGTCTTTGATAACGAGGATAGAGTCCTTGATCATATTTATTTATTTTATGTAAAAGACAAATCCTTGATTCGATCTCGTCTTGAGGGTGCAACCTCCTCGGTCCCCGTAGTTGATTCGGGGGGGGAATACGGCCTTTCCAAGGCTTCTCGATGAGTCTAACCCCTCTGCTTCTTCTACAGGTATGGCCGGGGAGAGCACCTCCAATAGGATAGTGGATCGCTTCGGTACTGATGTTTCCAGGCCGAGACGAGGTGCCAGTGTCAAGATGACTAGTAGGAAAGCGGGGAAGTCAGGTCCCGTTGTGGGTAAGCACCGCAAATCGGGTGAAGAAATGATTGAGGCCCTCTATTCTCGGTACGGAGTGGATCGAGAGGAATATCGTTTGTACTATAGCAAGGCCATTCCTTTAGATACAGATGAAAAGATCCATAGCTTTTACTACGACCAGGCTGTGGTCTCGTTCTTCTTTAAACAATTCCAACTAGGACTACGGCTTCCTCTTGACCCCTTTATTAATGAATTTCTGGAGTCGTGGAAACTGATGCCGGCTCACATTGGTGCTAATGCAGTCCGGTACCTGGTTAGTTTCATTGTCTTGTGTCGCAGTCTTAACTTCGAACCGTGTATGTCTGTTTTCGATCATTTCTTCAACGTGAGCTATAACAAGACTACGAGAACATTGACCATCAAGTCCGATCCCTCCAAACCCAAGATTATCACCCCAATCTCTGGCACAGTCAGCAAGGTGTCGGGGTGGAATTCCCATGTAATTAAAGTCGAGTCTCGTTTCGGTTGGGAGTTTGCCGTCCCCGAATACGCACCATCCCATCCTTATAAGGTTCACAAGCCTGAATGGAGCGATAGGTTGATCGCTAAACTCGAGGAGTTTTCCAACTTGGGTACTTTGGATTGGAATGAGCTGGAGAAAGATCCCCGCTATTATGTTCAGGCCGGGTTGATGAAGGGTCCTCTTGATGGGGTCGTCCCTAAGGTTAGCGTTCTGAGGGAAAATAGGTTCCCGGATTGGATCGTCCATCCCAATTTTGTTTTCCTTCGTGACTGTGTTCGTTGCCAGGAGCAAAACAACATTTGCCTTAAGACTGAAGATACTATAGGATGTAATTATCTAACTTTGCCTTTTTTCCCCTGATCTTTGATGCCTCGTCTTGGTCTAATCTTGGTGTTTTGTGCAGTTTTGACTATGGAGCAAATTGCCGAGATCGAGTTGGAGGAACTTGACCCTGTTCAGGCAGCGAGGTTGAAGAAGCAACGGTCTAAAGATGCCGCCTTAGAGAAGCGTCATGATGACATGGAAGATAGGCAGAGGCTGCTTCAGAACAAAGATGATTCCGCGGTGCCTATGTCGGACCGCTCTGTTGGGGGAGTTGGAGAGGGGGCCGACGTGATGGCCCCCGAGACCGAAGAGGCTGCTCACGATAGTCTGTCTCAGAGTCACGGCCAGGATACGCGCATTGTGATTGAGTCGGATAGTGGGGGTGCTCATCACGGTCAGAAAAGATCCAGGGAGGAAGTCAGGGAGGTTCGAGCTCCGAAAAAGGCAACTCCCTCTGCTCATGATTCTGCTTTCAGCCCGGCTTTTCCTGACGATGAGGTGAAGAGTTGGGTAGAGAGGTTTGGTGGTGTCCCTATTCTGTCGGGTCTGGACGTGTCGGTTCGTTCGGGCCTTGCTCTGAAGAAGGGCGGTCCGGTGATAAAGCGGGCCATGAATGTGGATACCATTGAGCAGTTAATTGCTGAGAAACCCACGTCCCAGCAAATGTTGAACCGCAAGGGCTTACTCCTTAGCGAGGTAAAGCTCCTGGCTATCCCACTCTTTCTGCTCTATGTCGTTATTTATTTCTTCTTTCTTTTTTGTAGCTTGCATCTCTTGCCCAAACCGATTACACCATGTATCGCCACGCCTACGAGTCCTTGAAGGAGACAGAAGCCGAGGTGTCTAGGCTTAAAGGCTCCATTGACGATCTTAACGACAAAGCGGTTAGCTTAGAGAAAGAAAAATCTTTTCTTGACGCGTCACATCGCCAGTCTCAGGAAGAAGTCTCAAAGCTGAAGGAGTCTCTGCTAGCCATGAAAAGCGAGCTCGAGGATGAGAGCAAGCGTGCCGAGACGTTGGCGGGAGAAAAGGCTACCGTTGAGGAGAAGCTTGCCTTGTTGGAAGACCAGTATGCTCGTCTGGAGGAGAATGTGGCGATTAAAGAGAAGGCGGCCGTGGAGGCTTATAAGAGCGGGCCCCAATTCAGGGCAGACCTGAGTGATAGAGTCGGCACGATATACAATGATGCCTGGTCCAATTTAACTCGTCTCCTTTATATCGATCCCGAAGTTGATGTACCATTGGAGAAGTGTGCTCGTCTCTATCATCAGGACGCTTACAGTGTTGAGGCGCGGGCCGCGCATTCTCTCATTCCGTTCTCTGAAGGAAGTCTCAGGGTTATCAAGGCGATGGATCGCAAGGCCAACAGGCCCATTTGGGAACCTCCGGAGCTGGCGCCTGATAACTTTGAGAAATTGCTGGAGCGAAACGAGGATGAGGCACGTGCCGGTGTGGATTGATCTGACGACTTAATGTTTCAGTTTGTAAAGCCGGTTTGGCTTGGAACAGTTGTATTTAGCACTTCACTCTGCCCAACGTCATCGGGGGAGTTTTAAACACTTTTTGTATGTCCCAGAGTATTCGTAGGCCTGGACCCAGTGTTTGCTGGGGGGGCGTAAACACTTGTTTTGAGAACCTCGGTTTGAGGCGTTTTAGCCTTTGTTTAACCTGTTCAGTTAAGTACTTTCTCGTTATTAATTTATTTACTTTATCTCGGTTTGAGATGTCTCAGCGATCTGATGTGACGAGATGCGATAGCCAGTTCGGGCTACGTTTGTAGGCCGTGGTTACTCACCATGTGGAAAACCATAATAAGCTTTATATTTTTCGACTGAGGTGGTCTACAATTGAGTTCCGACGAACGTCCAGTGTTTGGGTTTGACACGTCGTCTGACCGTTAGGATCAACTCAAGTCGTCTTATATGCTAGTTGTTGGAACTAGACGAGGTCGTCATGCTTTAAGTGTGCTCATCGACTTCGTTAGGTTGCTAGTTATTGAAACCAGGCTTTAGAAGTCATGCTTTAAGTGTGCTCATCGACTTCGTGAGTTTGCTAGTCATTGAGACTAGGCTTTAGAAGTTATGCATAAGTGTGCTCGTCAACTTCGTCAGGGTGCTAGAGATTGACACTAGGCTTTAGAAGTCATGCTTTAAGTGTGCTCATCGACTTCGTTAGATGATCTCGTCGTTATAAACAACGCTGAGACCGTGTCATGTGCTATAATCAAATCTTGATGTAAATGAAATACAGGAGATTTTATTGATAAAACCAAACTAAGACAACTAGATATCGACTATAGAAATCTAAACTGAAAATTTGATAAAAAGAATAAATAGCTAACCGAGATGCTACTGATAGTACTTTCTTAAGTGCTCGGAATGCCATGGGTGTTTAAGCTCTTTTCCTTCCTACGTTTTGAGCATGTAGGTCCCTTCCCGTATAATGTGGGTGATGACGTAAGGGCCTTCCCAGTTTGGCGAGAGCTTATTCTGTTGTGACTTCAGGTGTGTCGACTCAATTTTTCTGAGTACCCAGTCACCTACTTCAAAGGTTCTCTTTTTTACCTTGCTGTCATGGTAGGCCTTGGTTCTTTGCTTGTAATTGATCATTCTGAGTTGGGCGGTCACCCTTTTCTCGTCGACTAGGTCTAGGTCTAGTAGTCGGTTGTACTCATTGACGACCTCGTCATAGTTGGTTACTCTGAAAGTCGGCAATGCCATCTCGGCTGGTGCCATCGCTTCTGAACCATAAGTCATAGCAAAGGGTGTCTCCCCAGTTGTCCCCCGAGTGTTTGTACAGACGGCCCATAGAGCTAGGGGGAGTTCGTCCAGCCACTTTCCTTGACTGCCTTCCAAATTCTTGGTGAGTGCTTTTAAGACAAGTTTGTTGGCGGCCTCAGCCTGTCCATTGCCTTGAGGATGGCTGACCGATGACTTCTTGTGTTTGACTCCCAATCTATTCAACTCCTCGGTGAAGGCATCAGAGAATTGTAGGCCATTATCTGTCACTATAGTGTGCGGCACGCCAAAACGGCACCATATATAGTCATGGATGAAGTTGATGCCGTTTTCTTCAGTGATCTTTGCTAGTGGTTTTGCCTCTACCCACTTTGTGAAGTAATCGACCGCCACGATTACATATTTGTTGCTCCCTTTGGCTAATGGAAATGGTCCAATGATGTCGACTCCCCACATGTCGAATGGCCATGTCGGTATGACCAAGCTTTGCTCTACGGCAGGTACTTTGGGCAGGTCGGAGTAGCGTTGACATTTGTCACACCTTTTTACGTAGGCTTGGGCATCCTCCCTCATGTTTGGCCAATAGTAGCCAAGTGTGATGATTTTGTCGGCAAGGGTTCTGGCCCCCGGGTGTCCCCCACAGATTCCCCCATGTACCTCGGCGAGGAGTTTCTCGGTGCTTTTTGGCGCAACACATCTTAGGAGAGGTCTAGAGAATGACCTTCTGTACAGGATGCCATTCCAGACCATGTATCTTGCCATTTTCTTTTTGATCGATTTAGCCTCTAACTCGTCCTCGGGAAGTTTTCCCTTCTCCAAATAGTCCCTGTAATCGTCAATCCATGTCCTTTCTTCGTCATCTAGGAGCAAGATCTCCAGTCTCTCATAGGCAGGCTGGTCGGTGTAAATGATCAGGGGGTCCGAGTCTTCAGCTGTTGCCATCTTTGAAAGTAGATCGGCTTCCAGGTTGTATTCTCTACCGACTTGTCGTATATCCCAGAACTCAAAGTTCTTGGTCAGGTTTAGGACGAGGTCTTTGTATTTGGTCAGCATGTGGTTTTCGGTGTTGTATTCCCCTTTAACTTGGTTCACTACCAGTTGGGAGTCGCTGTATGCTACCAGTCTTGTTGCGCCAAAGAACTTGGCTCTTTCAAGTCCCAGGATTAGGGCTTCATATTCAGCCTGATTATTTGAGGCAGGGAACTTGAACCTGATAAAATCACGTGCAACATGATCACCGGCAGGACTAGTCAAGTAGACCCCGGCGCCGCTTCTTCCTTGGGTAGTTGACCCATCGGTGTATAGGACCCAACAGTTGGGCGGTAGTTCTTCCAAGGGCTCTCTATCCATAGGGAACTTCCTTTTTTGGGTGGTCGCCGTGTGTTCACTTGTAAAGGCGGTCTCGACTAAGAAGTCAGCAAGAGGTTGGGCCAAAAGAGTCTTCCTTGGCTTGTAGGTTATATTGAACTCGGTCAGTTCGATTGACCAGTTAAGTAGGCGTCCTGAGCTGTCCATCTTGTGAAGTATTTTTCTAAGAGGAGCGTTGGTATAGACTGTGATGGGATGGGCCGAGAAGTAAGCTCGTAGTTTTCTGGCTGCAATTACCAAGGCATAAGCAATTTTCTCGGCATTGAAGTACCTGCTCTCAGTATCCGACAGTGCTTTGCTGACGTAGTAGACCGGCTTCTAGATACCGCCTTCTTCCCTGACTAGCACGGCTGCCACGGCTCGGTCGGTTGCAGCTAAGAAAACGTACAATGTCTCACCCATGACCGGGCTACTAAGTAGGGGTGGAGAGCCGAGGTAGTCTTTCAGTTGTTGGAACGAGGTCGAACACTCTGGCGTCCAAGCAAAATCCTTGGTTCCCTTCAAGGCTTTGAAGAAGGGGAGGGACTTTTCTGCTGATTTAGAAATAAACCTACCGAGTGCTGCTACTCTCCCATTCAACCTCTGAATCTCTTTAATACAAGTCGGCTCCCTCATATCGATCAAGGCTTGGATCTTTTCTGGATTAGCCTCGATGCCTCGCTGAGAAACCATAAAACCTAGAAACTTGCCTGCTGTAACCCGAAGACGCACTTGCTAGGGTTGAGCTTCATATCGTTAGCTTTTAAGTTGTTAATGGTTTCCTCCAGATCTGGTATATGGCTGCCGATCTTGGTCTTGATCACCATATCATCAATGTAGGCCTCCATATTCCGGCCTATCTGAGATTTGAAGACCTTGTTCACCATCCTCTGATACGTGGCTCCTGCATTCTTTAAGCCGAAAGGCATCATGACGTAGCAGTATACGCCGCCTGCAGCTTGGAAAGCCGTCTTTTCTATGTCGTCCTCTGCCATTTTGACTTGATGATAGCCAGAGTAGGCGTCCAAGAAACTGAGGGTTTGATGGCCGGCAATGGAGTCTACGAGCTTGTCAATCCTGGGGAGGGGATAGCTATCCTTGGGACAGGCCTTGTTCAGGTCCGTAAAGTCAACGCACATCCTCCATTTGCCATTGTGCTTTTTTACCATAACTACGTTTACAAGCCACTCAGGGTAAGTTGCCTCTCTTATGATGCCGGCTTTGAGGAGTTTATCGACCTCGGTCTCAATTGCTTTTTCCTTGTCGGTAGAGAAAACTCGTCTTGTCTGCTTGACCGGTTTGAAGAACTTGTCGACTTCCAGTTTGTGGAGAGCAACAGCTTCCTTCACTCCCACCATGTCATCTACTTTCCACGCAAATACGTCCAAATTGTTTTGGAGCAAGGAAATGAGCTCTTCTCGTTCTTGTTGGGAGAGCTGCTTCCCAATCTTCACTTTTTGATCTGGATGGTCTGGGTTGATGACGACCTCGTCTAACTGATTTTGAAACCGTGATTCTTTTATCAGGAGTATCAATTTCCATTTTGGCCTTTACTTTCCTGGACTTCATCACGTGCTCCAAAAAATCTTTCGGTGACCCTGGGACGCACCCGATTCCAGCCGGGGTGGGGAACTTCACCCTTTGGTGAGGGAGGGAAGCAACCAGACCCAACTTTCCTTGACTGGGTGCACCTAGGATTGCATGGTAATCACTGTCTAGATCCATGACTATGAAGGTGACCGTGGCCGGGGTTTTGTAGGGGTGAGTGCCGACTTCCAGGAGTAAGTCAACGGTTCCTTTGGCATCGGCCTTATGATTAGTGAACCCTTCTAGCCTTCCATTATACGGGGTCAGCATTGTATCAGGAAGTTCCATCTCTTTAAAGGTGCGATAATATAGCACATCCTTGGCCGCTCCGGAGTCTATGAGGAGTCTGTCCGACTCGCAGTTATCAATGCGGCCTGTGATGACTAATGGTTGTTCTCTCATTGCACGGTTTCCCGCCAATTCATTCGGAGAAAAACTGATCACTTCCTCCCTCTCATGGATCCAGGGAGGGATGTGGAAGACTTTACTTAGCTCGTAAATCTGCTCCTTGAGTACGGCGGGGTGGGGTGCGCCTTGGTGGATCTAGTCTGAGAGGCGAATGACGTCGGGCGTCCCCACGACGTCTTTCCCCTACAATTCTCACTCCAGGGGATTCATCTTCTTGTTCTTCCCGACGGCGATTAATGCGGTCCCTCAGATCTTCATCTAGATTGGTTCTTCCTAACTGTCCGTCTGGGTGACTTACTCGGCTCCGGGGAGGCATATCCCGTTTATAATTTTGTAGGGGCTCCCTTCTGCTCACTCTGTCGTCCAGATTTGTCCCCCTCGTTCCGGATGGCTGAAGTAGGTTGGCCATGGAATTTTCGGGGTCAAGATCTAACAGGGCCCGCTGGGCTTCGGCCAGCTGTTGGAGTGTGTGAACGTTCTGTTGAAGCAACGCTCTTTTGTCCAGTGGCGGCGGTTGTGATGGTCATGCCCCATTATTGCGGGATCCTGTCCGTCGGCGACGCCCGTATTGGTTAACAACATTGGGGGCCGGTCCCTTTGAGCGGGTATGCATCCCTCCCCCTTGTGCGGGTGCCGTAGGTGGGAGCCTCTGGTTCTGTGCAGCAGTGTTTGTGTTGTCGGGGGGCGGTGCATCCCTTGTGGTTTCTTTAGAAGGGGTGGCCTCTCGCCCGTCAACTAATTCTCCGGCCATGATCTTGGAATTGTCTGACTAAAGAACTGATCAATCGATTTCCCGGCAATGGAACCAAACTGATGACGCCAAAATCTGGTTGGATCAGCCTTCGTCTAACGGGTCGGATAATCCCAGCAACAGTTCTTGATGACGGAATCTGCACACACGAAACAAACGTAAACTACACCGGGGCTTCACCGGCGAAGGCCCTCCGGTGTAAGAATAAGGATATTGGTGATTAGAAATAGAGAATCAATTGACTAGATTAGAGCCAAAAGTTCATTACCCGTTTCTTGTGTAGAGGACCTGTTTTTATAGGCGCGGGTGTATGAGTTCTGACTTGATAGGAAAGCCAGGAAGCCCGTGGTGATGTAGGACTCATATTCCTTGGAGATAGACTCCTGATAAGGATGGATGATATCATGTTATCTGATAGGAGAGTTATCTTGGTTCAGATAAGGACTCTTAATTTTAGAGTTGTAATATAACTCTGTATGAGGTTTCCCAATGATAATGGGAGGTTTACGATGCAAGTCGGCCCGTCATCTAACTCGGCTCGTCATAGAGGCCGGCTAGGGATTAGGCTTCTCGGACTCGGCCTAGGCAAGGACTGCCTGCTCGGCCTCACTGATGTCGACCTATAAACATGGGCTTGTGAGTGGGCCTCTCGGTATAGGTCCATTAGGTACGCTGGGCCTCTCGTCCGTGTTCCCATCTACTAGGTCGGTTTATGTCGTTCATTATCTTATCCCTTAGGTTGGGTGCCTTTGGGTGGTGATTTGGATCATATTCTTAGGTGGATTCCTTTGAATATCGAGTTCAGTAAACCCTTGTTTGTTCACTTGTGTTACCTCCGATGACTTCTCCACTTTTCCGGCATCACAAACCCACCCTCAAAACTTCCAAATGTAGAAGACGACATAGAGAGAGAAATCAATACTCACTCCGTCCCTCTTTAATATATAAAAAAAATGTCATTTTAGTTGTCTCACTTTAATCTACAAAGTCCCAAAATAAAAATGTTTTAAATACTTTTTAAATAGTGGGACCCACTTATCAAACTCACTACAAATATCCACTTATTATTCTCTACCCCAATATCTCTCTCCCACTCAACTATCTACGCTCACAACACATCACTTTTTCAATCATGTTCTTAATTTTTGTAACAAGACTCATTTTTGTAAATTAAATAAGGACGAAGGGAGTACTTGATAACAACAACCCACATCAAAATCCACAATTTTAATTACAGAAACCTTGAAGCAGCTAAGTAGAAACTCATCGACAGAAGGTTTTCGGTCCGATTGATAAATGTGTTTTTACACATTCAAATAGTACCATTTTGTAGCTCATTTTATGCTTGATCTTAGGTTTTATTGTGTTTCAATGCTTTTTATGGAGATATGTGTTAAGACAGGGAAATAGGTACTTTTGGGATGATTTGGAACTACAGGAAGGAAAGAAATGCATGGGGACAGAATAGAATCAAGAAAGGAAGAGAAAAGAAGAAATATGCGTTTCAGGACAAGTGGGCGGCCGCACACTCCTTTATGAGCGGTCGCACACTTATGAGGAATTTAGCCCAGAAACCAACCTGGACCATTGGGCGACCGCACAGGCCCATTTGGGCGGCCGCACAGTATGTCGTGCAGGAAAAAAATCCAGTTTCCTATTATCTTAAGGATTGTAATTGTTTTCCTTTTTGTAACCCTATTTGACCCTAGTATAAATACATATTAACTCCAGCAGCCAGAGGACACGTTTTTGTTATATTTTTCAATCCTTGTAAAAGATTGGAGATGTACAAGTTTTATTCAAGATTATTATTCACCAATTCATTCATGTCGTCTTCTCAAGAAATTGTGATGATCAACATGAGTATGCTAGGGTAAATCTCTTGTTATGCGGATTGGAGGTAACATGTATGGATTTAATATGTGTTAGTTAATTCTACTATCAATCATATTGTTGGGTTTTTCAAAAGTGAATTTATGAATGTTTTCTAGATGCAATCTAATGTGAAGATTAGATTGACTCTTAAACTAATTTGTGTACACGGTTTTGAGTGATCGATTGATGTATACAAGGCCTAGCTTTTGAAGAATATAATCGAGATTTGCAAAGTGATTTCTTATCAAAATTATAGATTCAATATTCCTAGGATTTGTGTGGGTTCCACGAATATTATGCGGACTTTGCAGAAAGTGTAATAGTTAGAGAACACTAAATTGTAGGTTGTGTGAACACCCAATTTTACTTAAGTGAATGAATCCCCAACAATGATTAATGATATTATTAGTTATGCATATTATTGAAATACATGTGAACCCAATCCGTAGATCTGTCTCCCATCGCTTGAATTTCGGTAATTTCGTTCTACTTTACTTAATTTCTCTCTTAGTTAACTTTAATGACTTTCGTAGTTTAGTTAAAAACCAAAACCAGTCTATTTAAATTACTGTCTTTACTGTTGAAATTCGAACTGTTGATACACAAGTCTCTGTGGATCGACCCTCACATTGCGTAGTTTGGTTTTTAACTAAACCATCGTTTTATTTCAACAACCATGGCTAGAGAGATGACGAACTGTGAGATAAGGAAGTCGGAGACAAAGAGAGAGAAAGATAAGAGGCGGAAGGTAAAGGTTCAAAGAAGAGAGTAAAATGAGAAAAAGAAGAGAGAGAGAGTTGGGGAGGGATGAGATGGTGGTGTGCCAAATGTTAGAACAAAGTGGCGAACGGGTGCGTAATGCGTGGGAATCTGCCGAACAGTTTGGGTCAAATCTTGAAGAAAGCTAAAAAGCGTTGTTTGATGGGCCTGAAGGCGGAGGAGAAATGTGGTCTGGGGTTGGCCCGCGGCGATTGGGGAAGAAGTGGGAGAACATTTGAGAGAGAGAGAGAGAGAGAGAGAGAGAAAGGGAAGGGCAAGGGGAAGAGTATTTGGTAATTTATTTTTAACCATTATTGTTTCATTAAGTGTAACTTTTTATTTTGCCCTTTAAAAATGGTACATGAGGGTATTTAACGTCCAAATTTGAACGTCGTCACTAATAACTAATAAGTACCTCCATCGTACATAAGAACGAGTTTAAGTATTTTTTTTTTGTAATAAAAATGAGATGAGTTATTAAAGTCGCACAACCCAAAAATTGAGCTTTTTTTTTTTTTTTTTTTTTTTTGCTTTTTTTTCTTTTTGTCCATATAGATATGTTGAACCATTGTTGAGAGCACGTGAGAAAAACATGATATTGTTAGTTGATGACCGAGAGAAAAGGCCGCCATTGTAGAGTCAAAAAACCGAAAGTCAGGGTCAATAACTAACCTCGTACCAAGTCAATAACTAACTTCCCTGTTATTGGTACAAAAGGTCTGACCACTTTCGCATCCCTAACATCTAAAATATGAACGTAAATAACTCCATCTCCATCCGTCTCAAAACAAACTTTTAATTTTATTTTAGGAACGGAAAATAAAGAATGATATTGAAAAAGTAAGTTAGTGTGAGTGAGAATGAGAGAAAAAGTAGGGTATAAAATAGTAAGTGAATAATTGTTGCGAGTGGGAATGATAGAGAAAGTGGAGAAAATCTTTTTTTCTTTTTACGAAATGAGAGTTTCCAATGGAAAGCTCAAAATGACAAAATGGGAAGTTTGCTTCGGGGGTGGGGGGGGTGAAGTATTCCTCTTTTTTTTTTATCATTACTACAAATGAACTTTTGAGAAATAATTCTAAATTGACGTAATTATTTTCGTGAAAAGCCAAAACTTGTTATTGATAGTATTGTTGATGGTTTATCACTTGCAAGTTTTACATTTTCATTAGTATTATGAAATCAACGAAATCAACGAGTATATAGTAATTATTGCTCAAAGAACATTCATAGCAACGGAAAAAAAAAACAAAAAAAAAAAAAATGGAAAATCATTATGAGACGGAATGGTATAGGAGTATATACATAGAGAGGCACATATAATACTACTCCCACTGTCCCTAAATGAGTGTCCATTTTCAAGAAATCTTTGTCCCTAAATGAGTGTCTTTTTTTAACATAACTTTCTCCCTAAACGTTTTTTTCTAAAAAAAATCACCGGTTTCTTTATACGTGCAAAACTAAAGGTTTGGAAAAGAGATTACAAGATTATATATGAATCGTTGATACCAAATTGTTCAAAAAATTGAGATTTTCAGTGTCCCTTAAAATAAAATTTGGACACTCATTTAGGGACAGAGGTAGTAGTAAATATTGGAAGTGTGAGTCTCCTTACAATATTTGGGAAGAGCTTATAAATAGCAACCCCATTTCGACAAGTTTATAAATCAAAAAAGAAGAAGATAGACTAAATATGGAAACAGAGATGCCCCTGCCCCAGCAGCCACCTCAGCAGAACGACGAATCGCCAAATGCAAATCCCGAGGAGCCCCCTCAGCAACAACAGCAACAACAACAACCACCACCACCACCAAATCCTGAGGATGAGGAGAGACATGGCATTATACAGGATCCACAACCTCGTCCTCCTACACGCCCTTGAATTTAACTAATCGTCCTAGCGACAACTTGTTCACCCTCTATCAACTACTTTCATTACTGCTATTTTGTACTACTACCTTACATCTGTCTCAAAATGCGTGTTCGAAATTGCTCTTACTAAATCGTTATAGGTGTATACAAGCCATTTGCTGTTTTCCAGATGATAAGAGATACTATATAGTATGTCATAATGATCCGTTTTCCAGTATTTAAACTTTGCCTACATATAAAGCTTCAGCCTTGTCATCAGCATCTCTCTCTCTCTCTATCTCTCTCTCTCTCTCTCTCTGTGTGTGTGTGTGTGTGTGTGTGTGAATATATTTCGGAAGGAACAAATAGGTTTTCAAACTCAAAACAGAGTGATAGAACGTGCAATGGTAAGGAGAAGGGGGGACGACAAGACAGACAAAAACGAAAGCTAAAAACTAGAGTAGAATTCAACATGGAGTGAAGAAAAATACACACACAAAAGAGCGAGAAATGAACCGCTCTCTAGCCAATACAGGTCATATCTGCAGAAGTAAGTAGCACTCTGAACTCCCCATAGCAGGAAGTTTGCATAGACGACTGAAACACCATTTTCAATCTCTCAAAAGTAGGAACTAAACAGCTTGATTGTTCACGGCGGTGGTGTTTCTCCGGCGGTGGCGGTGGTTCTTGTTTCTTGATTATTGAGGGTTTTGTTGATTTGGAAGAGAAGAATTGTTAAACTAGACACGGCATAAGATAAAGCATAATATTTAGGGTTTCAAAGCCTAGTCATATTATTTATTTTGATATGATTTTATAGTACATCAAAGAGAATCCTATTTAGGAAATGATTTTAAAGAGTAGGCCACAAGAAAGATCAATTCTAATTAACTAAATATCTATCATATCTATATTTAATAGCTATCGGATCTCCTAAACCCATTAGGAGATCCATATTCCGTAACACCCCCCTCAAGTTGGAGCATGGGGATTCAAAATGCCCAACTTGCTTAAAAGAAAATCAAACTGCTTCTTTCCAAGAGCTTTGGTAAATATATCCGCCAACTGCGTAGATGTAGGAACATAAGAAGGAGCAATTGACTGCATCACGAACAAAATGACAATCAACTTCAATATGTTTTGACCTTTCAGGAAAAACTGGATTTTGAGCAAGATGGATTGCTGATTGACTATCACAGAAGAGAGGAATGGCCTTTGGATGATGCACTCCCAAGCTAAGTAGAAGACCTTTTAACCATTTCAATTCACATGTAAGGGCCGCCATAGATCGATATTCGGCCTCTGCAGAAGACCGTGACACTGTGTCCTGTTTCTTAGTTTTCCACGAAATAGGTGAATTGCCTAGAAAAACCAACCATCCTGTTAGTGACTTTCGGGTAGTAGGGCAAGCAGCCCAGTCCGAATCGCACCAACCACTTAAAGACAAATTACTGTCACTTGTCAAGACAATACCCTGACCAGGTGTGCCCTTAAGGCACCTGACAACTCGCAAGGCAGCTTCCCAATGTTCAACTCGAGGAGATTGCATAAACTGAGATAAAATGTTGACGGAGTAGGCTAAATCCGGAGGGGTAACAGCGAGATAGATAAGTCTTCCCACAAGCCGTCGATACTTTTCCGGATCAGAGATCTCCTTACCTGTAGCTAGACCCAGTTTGTGATTTTGAATAAAGGGAAAATCTACAGGTTTTGCTCCCAACAAGCCAGTTTCAGAAATAATATCTAGAGAATATTTTCTTTGACATAAAAACAACTCAGAGTCACTGCGAGCAACTTTTATACCAAGAAAATATTTCAAGGACCCAAGATCCGTCATTTTGAAACAGTCACAAAGATATGATTTGAACTCAAGTAAAGGAGCGGAATCGTTCCCCGAAATGACGAGATCATAAACATAGACAAGTACATTAATTTGAACATCGACTTTTGTGAAGGTGAACAGGGAATAATCAGAGTAAGATTGAAGAAACCCATACCCTTTTAAGGCGGTAATGAGCTTTGCAAACCAACACCTTGGAGCTTGTTTCAACCCATACAATGACTTTCGAAAACGACACACCATATTTGTTTTGGAGGTCTTAAAACCCGGAGGCAACTTCATGTAGACTTCTTCATCAAGATCCCCATGTAGGAAAGCATTGTGTACGTCCATCTGATGAAGTTCCCAATTTTTAGAAGCAGCAACTGCTAGAAAGGCACGAACGGTCACCATTTTTGCAACAGGGGCAAATGTTTCTGCATAATCGATTCCTTTTTTTTTATGATTTCCGAAGACCACTAACCGAGACTTCAATCGTTCAATGCTTCCATCAGAACGATATTTGATGCGATAAACCCATTGATTTCCTAATGCCCTTTTTCCTGGTGGTAGAGGCTCTAATGTCCAAATGTCATTATATTCTAAGGCTTTGATTTCTTCATGCATGGACTTTTTCCAACCTTCGTCTGCCATGGCTTCACGAAACGACTTTGGCTCCCTTCCCAATGTTAGTGCATCAAGAAAATTTCGGTGCTTCATAGAGAAATTATCACAATTCATATAATGTGCTATAGGGTAAGGAGTACCTGAGGGAAGTTAAGGAGAGGGTGCAGCGAGAGATGGACTTTTAGCATTGATAGTGTGAACCACATAGTCACGAAGACGAACTGAAGGAATCTTCTGACGCATTCCCCTACCCAGGTCGGCAGGCGGAGGAGTAAAATCAGGAAAAATGGGTTGGTGAAACGGGGAGGGGATTTGGGGGACTGAAAGATGAATTGTGGGTGAGAATCCATTCGGTGGCTTTGAGGGAGGAGTTGCCACCGGTGGCGGCGAGGGCTTCGGCGGCTAAGTCGGTGGGGAAACCCATGTTGTTAAGGAGCTGCTCCATCTCCATTTTTCAGTTCCTTGGTCTTTCTCACTTCCCGCTCTTAATTACTCTGATTTTCCCTCGTTTTTTGTTGGGCAAATTGCAATTTAGTTACCTGAGATTGTCACGATATTTCAATTGGTTATCCAATTTGTGTTCGTTACAATTTGGTTATTGAATGTGTCTTTTTGTTGCAATCAAGTGTAATTTTTGTTAGCCCGTCAAAAAACAAATGAAAATGGATGAAAAAACGTAACAAGCTTCTTTCAAAATTGTAATGATCACCCTTACAGTTTAAATTATCCCACTACACCCCCAGCTCTTAATGAATGTTAAAAAAACTAACATAAGGACAAATATAAATATGTATATCCCTTCATCTTCAACCTTTGCACAACCACCCGCCACCACCACCAAAAAACCAGCACCACCTCCTTCTTGCCATCATCGTCGCCATGCCACCACCATGAACATAATTATACACCAACATAAGCTTTTTCACTTCAATCATTTTCTCAATCCAAACAATAAAAGCAATGAATTAAACAAACAAAAAAAACACCAAATCACCCACCGCCACCATGCCGCCGCCGCCGCCAGTATCTCACCATCACCACAACATTACAACAAGCCTAAACACATCCATCAAATTCATTTCAAAGACCAGAAATTCAAAAAGCCCCAAATCCACCCTAGCCCTTTCTATAACCAGTGGCGGACCTAGGATCTCTAAACACAGGGTGCACAATTTACACTACATAATTTCAAGCTAAAATTTTCCGTAACTTCAAACTAAAATTTTCCGTAACGTCAATGGGATAATAGTTTCTTAAAATAAATGAACATTCATTTAGGAACGGGGAGAGTATTTATTTTTGTCATGCATAGTGTTAAATTCATTAAAAAAAAAAAAAAAAAAAAAAAAACTATTTTTATAAGTTAATATATAACTGATGAACAATTGAAATTTCTTAATATATTTTTTATTTTACAACAATTACCTAACCTAGGTGTAAAAGAAAATATCATATGTATTTGTTAGGCAAACAAATAAATTATACTCCTTCCATCCAGAATTGCTAGTTCCGTTTGTCATTTAAATAATTTTAAAGTTATTATATTGCAAGTTTTGAAAATTTAATGATTTTAAACTTTTAATTTTTGAAATGAGACTAAGTTTCAAAAAAATCAAAAAAAAAAAAAAAAAATGTGACTATCATTTTAATACAAAAAGGATTACATTTAAAATAAATTTGATATCAATTTAGCCCAAATAATAATAATAAAAAGTTTAAAGGCAATAAAACGCCAAAATGGAGGAGAACATCTAACAATGGAAAACAACAAAATCTATTCGTGGGATCGAACCCAGGTATTTCAAAAGGATAATCTCAACATTAACCACCTGCACTGGCCAAGCTATATGTATTGCAGGTGCACAACAAGTATATATCGGATAGGTACAATTTTTTCTTTTTTAATTCCAGAAATTCACCGGGTGCACTTGCAGCCCCAGCACATAAGGAAGGTCCGCCCATGTGACTATAACCCGCCTCCTCCTCCTTCCATTTCCCCCCAACCCAACTCCCCCCCCCCCCAATTCCCTAGTTCTCCATCTTCCCACCCCTCCTTTTCTTTATCTCTCTTTCGGCCACCTCTAATTCCCTAAATCGACATCATCCCACCCCCCTGGCTGTGCTAGTCCCCAACCCATCTGCCACTATTTCGCCCCTCCCCTTCCGTCAGTCCCCACCTTAATCTGTCCCCCAGTTCTCAGATCCTCACTACCACTTCAGATCCTTTGTTCCCCGTCAATCCCTTCCCCTCCCACCCACCCCATTTACTCCTCCCCTTTCCAGATCTAATTACAGTCATATTTGTTCTTTGTTGTTTATTATTGAAATTTTTTTACTTTACCTCTCCCATTGTTCAGATCTGGAATTGACCAAAGAGCTCTAGCTCAAGCGGTATCCGCTGTTAGCTTCTCATGCGGAGGTCTCGAGTTCGAATCCCGTTAAGGAGATTTGTGTTAGCTTATTTATAGGTCTAGTTATAGCCGTCATGGCCATTTGATGTAGCCTACGGGAAATTTATCTATCATTAATGAAATAAAAAACCCAATTTAAAAAAAAAACAGATCTGGAATTGACATTAGAATTAGATGTTGAGGGAGGGGGCCAAAAGAGGGAATAATAAGAAAGGGAGAGGGAAGAGCCGGACTGGGGAAGGAGGAGTCGGGTTTGGTTTGGTGGGGTGGGGTGGGTGAAGGGGAGAGGAAGGAGGTGGGTTATAGAAAGGGGAAGACAGATGTTTATTTTCCTCGGATAATAATGATCATTTAATACCATTCTAATTCTTTAAGTATTAATTCTGGTAAAATAACTTTTCATTAATTAACCTAATATTTAAAATTAATTTTCACAATTTTCAAAAGAATATTCTTTTATTAACATGTTCCCCTGGGCATACATTAAAAAAAAAAACTTTCTTAATATAATAATTAGTAAGTTAAAATTTAATATATTAAAAATATAAAAGCGTTTAATGAAATTTCTGAATTAAATCGATTCCAAATCTGAGATTTGTTTTTTGTTTTTTTGGTAACAATTTCTGAAATGGGGTTCGGGCTTTAGGGTTTCTATTCGTTAGCTAGGGGGCGTAGTTGGATAATATAAACTGTAAGGGTGATCATTGTAATTTTGAAAGAAGCTTGTTACGTTTTTCATCCATTTGCGTTAGTTTTTCAACGGGCTAACCAAAATTACACCTGATTGCAACAAAAAGACATACTCCCTCCGTTCCGAGTAATTTGCAACATGGAAGGGGAAACACAAAAATTAAGAAAAGATAATAATCAGTGGTTGGGAGGAAGAGAGAGAATGAGTGGAGAATAATGAGTGGTTGGGAGGAAGAGAGAATGAGTGGAGAATAATGAGTGGTTGGGAGGAAGAGAGAGAATGAGTGGAGGATTATAAAAGTAAAATAGAGTTTCCTTATTTGGCATTGTTGCAACTTAAGTGGAATGCCCAAAATGGCAAATTGTTGCAACTTACCCGGAACGAATGGAGTATTCGGTAACAAAATTGTAACAAACATAAATTGGATAACCAATTGAAACATCGCGATAAACTCAGGTAACTAAATTAAAATTTGCCCTTTTTGCTTGGGGAAATGTATTGTTTGTGAAAACAAGCTAATTAAGCAAAGTTTATTTGTGTTTGGTAATGGTTGAGATAGTTGTTGTAGTAACTGTGTATCGGGTGGGGGGGTTTAAAGTGGTATTGTGGTGGTGTTCTATCCGAGTTTCTGTTTGAGGGAATGATACGTGTGGATCTTCTTTGAGGTCGGTGGAGGTAAACCTTATTTCTTGGTTCAGACTGTTGTGCACCTAAAATATCGTAATCTAGGATGGTGTTTTGAACAAGGTGGAGCATATCAGCTGTTTTGCTCTCGACAAGGAATGAGCAAGAAGGGTAGGTGTGTCCAATGCGCCCGCATGCCTTACAAAGCTTAAACACTTTGAAAGAAATATGCAGCTAGGACTATTCTGGAAAACAACAACTTGACAGGACACTTGCAATCAAAGATGATCACACAAGTGACAGCACAACTGTCCTATCAACTGGCGACGAAAAGAGTAAATGCAGCGGAATTTTAAAGACAAAAATTAAACACTTCAGCAAGAATTACTTGCTGGAAAACTTTCATTAATAAAGAGGTCTTGCTAAATACAAGACAATGAAAGAAAAAAACAACGAAAATATAAAACTATTCTAGATCACTAGAACTCACAAAAACACTCAAACACCTTGAAGTCTTGATGAACAAGAACTTCAAGAACACAAGGACTCTTTCACAAACGAAAATTGCACTCTCTGAATTTCAGAATCCGTAATTCATGATTGAATATGTTCGTCTTCTTATAGACACGGGATTGAGAAGTTTTCTTGGAGAGGTGATCTTCTTGGATGTCAATCTTTAATGTCATCCAATCATTCCATATGAAGAGAGTCCATCTTTACCTAAAAAACAAAACAATAATTACCAAAGATAAACATTAGTTGGTTAGTCAAGTAAATCAAAATCAATATCCTAAAATAAACTACTCCTAATAATTACAACTAATTCCTAAAATAACACTAAACTAGTTATATACAATAATCATTATCAGAATTACAAAGATACACAAAAATAAATAAATGAGTATTTCATACTCTTTCAATCCCCCTATCTTTGTGGTTCTGATCAAAACATCCAAAACAATAATCTCTCCCCCTGAATTTGTACATTGGATTCTACTCCCCCTAAATACATCTTTAGAACACATCATTAGAATACATCATTCTCCCCTTTTTTGAGAAGATCCATCAAGCTCAAAGAAAGAAAATTGTGAATATCTTCCACTCCCCCTAAATTTGAATCTCCCCAACAAAAATACCTCTAAGAGCATCATCAATCTCAACTCATATCGCAGCAAACCTTTAGAGACCAGAGAGTTCTGCAGAAGATGTACTTACCCCTTAAAACACTAGCAAACTTACCAGTTGACTGTCCAGATGAGTAACCAGTTGTCCGCACAGTTGCACAAACAAGATGCTTAGCACCAGCTGGATTCTTAACAACAAAAATGCATGAGCTTGATCAGAGTAGCGGCAAACAATCACTTTGTGTCACAATCACTCAGAGTTTCTCCAGAATTCTCGGATGTATCTGCAAAAATGTTAGAGAGAGTGCATTTGCAGAATAGGAACAAGATGAGATGAGAGAAAAGTAGCTAGAAAACATGAGGAAGAAGATATACTAAACCATAATTCACAACCAGATTTGACATGGAGGAAATATCAAGGGAGGACATTGATTCTTCCTAAGAACTCGGGTAGGCCAAGGAGTAGAGATAACCGAGTAACATTGAAGTACCCATTTGAATTCCAAAACAAACAAGGATTTTGATTTTAAAATACAAACTTTTCCCATGTTTTGTGATAAATTGTCCGTCCCAGAATTAAAACTTGTCAAATTCAACTGGATCCATTTATCCACAATATACCATAAATTCCACCAACTGCACAATGAAACTTCAACATCACGCCATTAGACTATCGTTAATCACATGAAAAGCATCAATCTTTTTACACATAAGAACAACAATTCAATTTGCTGATGTTAATACCAAGGGAGAAAAAAACGTAGAAAAAATATGCCTAAACACACAAGTGAAGATTGTCTCAATTTTGGTGTGACATAAAATGGTCAACTCAGTTCATGACTCGGTTTCAACTCAAAAGAATTCAATGAGATTCACCTTCAATCATGCAGCCTCTAGAACACTCCCTTTGAAGGCTTATGACTTATGAATCAGTTAACGGGAGGAGCTTTTCACTCTCACAATACAGTGTTACACTGATTCTCAAGTTATGTATGAATACACGTCAGCACATTGCCTAAATGAGTAGTAACTTCAAAGATTGGAGGCAGCTTATTTTCCCCGCAACCTTAGATTGAGTGCCGACTCAATGATAACACAAGGAATTAACAAGATAATTTTATTATCGAGTCAAGAAGGGTCTCACATTCAAGGGACAAAGCTCGGAGTCAAGGAACTAAAGAAGACCAAGTGATCACAAGAGACAATCGTGTAAGGATGAATGCAAAATCTATAACTTTTTTATGGTGTTTACTGTAATATACAATTATACAGTTTTGCAGTCAGTTGTCTGCACACTTGTGCACTCAACTAGTATCACACAGTCCGAGAGACTTCTTAAGTGAAGAAAATCTCTCGAAATCCAAAGCTTAGGTAAAGATATCAGAAATTTGATCCATTGTGCTTACATGTTCTAGAGTAATGAATTTTTGATCAACGAGATATCTAATAAAATGATGCATAATATCTATGGGTTTTGTTAGGAAATGTTGTACCGGATTCTTGGCAATATTTTGGGGACTCAAGCTATCACAAAATGCAGTCAAGGTTTCACTTCTAAGACCATAATCCTTGATTATTTGGCTCACCCTCAACAATTGAGTACAACAAGTAACAACTCCCATATATTCATTAGATGGCCTACGAACCAAGAACATAATATCTTTCCTTTCAAATTTTACCACTTCCTCTTGCATGACATTGATCCAATTATTAAATTTTAAGGTTTCTGACTCATTCTCATGCTCAAAATTAGCAACGAAACAACAAGAGCTTACCTGATGGTACGCGGATTGCATGCATACCAAACCGGCTAATTCCCGGTAATTTATTCGTTTTCCTCTTGTTTTAACTCCTTCATCCACTCCCCCAATGACTTGGGAAGTTAAATGATCTCCCTGTATCCTTGCAGCAGCATCAGTGACTCTGCTTTCCTGATCTTCAATGATTTCAGAATCTGAACTGGAATCTGCAGCTGTCTGAGCATCTGTCGTGGCAGTTGACTGTTCATCTGGTCTGTCAACTAACCTCACAAGTGTTAAATCTATAGATTCTTTTGTACTCTTCTGTTCAGATTCATCACTAATCTGTTCAGGCTCTCAAGTGCAACCTGTAATACAATTCTCAACACAATTAACAATAGGATCGGGAGCATTATCAAAAATTGATTTAAAACATGAATGATTTTCAACCAACTTATAACAATGATCAGGAGATCTTACACCTTTCAAAACACATCTGTTTGAATCATCGAAGACCTCACATATCTTCTTATCAAACTTGACATGTAGATCATCATCACACAATTGGCTTATGCTAATTAGGTTTGCCTTTAACCCATCAACATGCAAGACATTATGCAAGTTAGGGAAACCATTAACATTCAGCGTACCTTTTCCAATTACCTCACCTTGAGAACCTCCACCAAAATTGACTTTTCTACCTTTAAAGGATTCATAGTCTTTGAAATGCTCAAGAGAGCCGGTCATGTGGCGGGAGCAGCCACTGTCAAAGTACTAGGCTCCTTCTATACTGCTCTTGAAGGAGATAAACACCACTTGACACATTAAAGTGTTCTTTCTTATCCATGTGGCTTTTGGAGTAGATTGTTGTTGTTTGGGCAGTTGTGTCTCCAATTGTGCCCATAACTGTCCTGTCAGGTGGTCGCTGTTCTTCTCCAAGCCAAGTTCCTATTTCAACTTGTAACAAAATGAACGTATATGTCCAGGGGTAAAACAATGGTGACACACGTATCTCCTTTTTCTATTTCTTCTATTTTTGTGAGTGTAGATACCCCGGGGGAGGGACCACGGCTTTAGGATCGAGCGCGTGAATCACCCTAGGATGTCTAATTGATGTTTTAAGAGTCGCCACCCATGTTTTTTTAGGAACGTAAGAAAACCTAATGTTTATGAGCCTAAGTTTGATTTACGAAAACAGAGATTCTTTGGGATGAGGGGTTCGGGGGTTAGGTTACGAAATGGGAAGTACTTAAACACCCATTTCGCCCGAGCAAAGTCGGTCTTGTTTGTTCATAATTCACTTTTTAAGATAAATGTGTTCTTCCTATTAAAATGATGATAAAAGGGGGTTTTAGAGTTTGAAATGTAGGGAGATGACTCCTAGGCCAATTCAATATAATGAAAGGACCGTTGGTGTCATGTACCAAATGGTTTTGGGTGATTGCACATTTGATTGAAGAAGAAGAAGAAAAAGAAGAAGAAGAAGAAGAAGAAGAAGAAGAAGAAGAAGAAGAAGAAGAAGAAGAAGAAGAAGAAGAAGAAGAAGAAGAAGAAGAAAAAGAAGAAGAAGAAGGAGAGGAGAGGAGAAATGTTTGAGACCTTTACCTATAGTATCCTTCAAAAAGAACCTCTTGTAAAGCCTTGAAGAAGATATTGAATACTTTGTTGAAGAAGTCCCAAGAAAAGTCTATGAAAGAAGTGAGTAAAAAGGTTTGAAGTAATGATTTTCCAAGTCCTCCTCCAATGATGGATTGGAGGGGTTTTTATAGTTGAAAAGTGACTGTTTTTGGAGCCAAACGGAGTCTCCAAGAAATCTTTCCTGGGCAAAATCATGTATAATGAGCAAGGGAGAGATTCTTGGGCAGAATCTGTAACTGACACGCCCCAGAAGCGCGCGCATCCCACCTAGGCGGCGGAAGGCGCGCGCGTCTGGCCTCAAGGGGCGGAGGCGCGCGACTCTGAGAAGCAATTTTTGACAGAATGGACTAGAAAGTTATAACTGTTATTCAGTTTAGCCCTGGGACTTAACGGAGTCCGTCTGGAACTTAACCAAAGTAACAGAAACTAACAGGAAACACTTAAAAGAGGGAGAAACACAAAATCAAGTGTGCAATCGGGGTGAGCGGTCCATGGCGGGGTGTCTACAAAGCCCCTCGGTGGCGTGGATTGCGAAAAAAACGCGCCGACGAAAGACAGACATCCGCCTAGGACATCACCAAGAAAAGGAAAAGACTCAATAAAAGCATGAATTTGAAATTGCGGAGGATAGAGGTGCGCTCCCTGTGTGAGGGGATTTGAGAGATAAGGGTGCGCTCCCTGTGTGAGCGGCTTTGCTAATAGCGGGATCTGTTTGCTGAAAGTGGGATCTGTTTGCTGAGAGCGAGATCCGTTTGCTGGAAGAGGGACCTGTTTGCTGATAGCGAGGTCCGTTTACAGAAGTGCGGGACCTAGAGGACCGTCTGCTGAAGTGCGGGACCTAGAGGACCGTTTGCTGAGGTGCGGGACCCAGGGGACCGTTTGCTGAAGTGCGGGACCCGGGGGACCGTTTGCTGAAGTGCGGGACCCGGAGGACCGTTTACTGAAGTGCGGGACCCGGAGGACCGTTTGCTGAAGTGCGGGACCTAGAGGACCGTCTGCTGAAGTGCGGGACCCGGAGGACCGTTTGCTTTGAATGGATGTAGATCTTGTTTGATGATGAAGCAGTGATTCCATGGATCATCCCGGACCAAGTTGTTGTCTTGAGTCGTACTTTGATGTTTGACTGTTTGACTTTGACTTTTGATGGGGTGCGGGCACAGTTGACTGTGGAATGCTTTGTGATGTGGATGAATTGTAAAAACTGATCATTTGAGAAAAATGAAAGACACCCTACTTTGAGTGTGAGTTTCTATCCTATTTCAGTTTTTAGACCTGCCTTAAGGGCGGACCAAATTAATGTGTGCCCAGCTGGGTGTTTGCTGTCGTCGTTTGAGCTTCCCTTATTGCTGGGATTGATCTTTTCTGTAGATAGAAGGCATTTGAACGTGCCTGGGCTTCTTTCTTGAACTGACAAGGGCATGTTCTGTTTCTGTCTGCTGTCAAACGCGCGCGTGTCTGGCTTTGGTCGCGGGGGGCGCGCGCATCTGGAATCACTTGTCGGAGGCGCGCGCTTCTGGCTTGCTGAATTCCAGCCCCTTTCTTTTCTGAGCAGGGCACTCCAACAGCTATAAATTCAAATCATTTTCAGTCAGGATGATCACACAGCAATACTCTGCATCCTTTTCTTTATCCTATACCTCAAAATTCTTGTAGCGATGGCCTCGATGACCTTTACTTTTGAAGTCAAGGTTTCCGTCCCCGAAGGTCATAAGTCCGTCCCCATTGTTCCAATTGTGAAGACGTGTCCTAGCGTTTTTGATCGTTTGGGAAGACCAAATGAGGATGTTGTTGCCGCGGATTCTGTGAAGCCGGTGGTCCACGTGAGGGATTATAGGCCTCGTTATTTGCTTAAGAAGAAAAAAGGCAAGGGGAATTCTTCTCATGTGTGGAAGCGTCCCGTGGTTGTTCCGGTCAAAGCTCCTTCCAGCAAGGGCAAGGAGAAGGTTGTTGATGAAGCTCCGTCTCGTCCGAGTGTCTTTTCTCGTCTTGGTGGTTTCGAGAATGCTTCGCCTCCCTCCAAGAAGACTAAAGGCCGTCCCCAAAAGCGATGGGTCCCCAAACCGAAGAAAGATTAGATATTTCTTTTGTACCCTCGAGATTGCAATTAGAATAGACCACTTATTAGAATTTAATGTTTTAAGTCTTTTAGTAGCTCAACATTTTCATTGTAATGGTAAGAATGATTTAGTGAATGAATAAAAATTGCATCTCGTTTATTTGGAATGATTTGGGTATTTGTTTTTGTTTTAGACCGCACCCGAAGGTTGCCTACGTTCCTCTAGTGTAGAGGCTCAGGTCTCCGTAGTTCAAACAAACGAAGACCATTTATTTTTTTTTTGTGCACCCTGTTTTTTGCCTAGACCGCCCTTGCGGGTTTTCAATCTAGCGGGCTTCTTTTTTGCACGTGCTCTAATTTTTGCTTAGGCCGCCCTTGCGGGTTTTCAACCTAGCGAGCTTTTTTTTTTATGGTCTTTGTTTATTAGACGTAAAATCTCTTCAATTTGTCGAGGTTGACTTCCTTTGGCAGCTGATCTCCGTCTAATTCCACGAGTCGGACTGCACCGCCGCTTAGTATCTTCTTGACTACGTACGGACCAATCCATCGGGGTCCCCATATTCCAAGGGGGTTCATGGCATTAGGAGGGTGTTGTCTTAGGACCAAATCTCCGACACTGATGTTTCGGGGCTTCACCTTTTTGTTGAAAGCCCTAGACATTCTTTGTTGATAGGCCCTCATACGTTCGATCGCTCTTAGCCTTCTCTCGTCGAGTAGGGCTAGCTGTTCATATCGACTTTTCATCCAGTCGACTTCGTTGACTTGGTTCTCGAGGAGGACCCGTAGGGATGGAACTTCGAGCTCTATTGGTAGCACAGCTTCGGAACCATATACCAGTGCATAAGGAGTTTCTCCAGTCGCTGTCCGTATTGACGTGCGGTAGCCCCATAATGCTAGAGGTAACTTTTCGGGCCAATCCCTTCCAGTGGAGGCCATTTTCTTCACAATGGTCTCGATTGTCTTATTAGCTGCCTCGACCGCGCCGTTTGCTTGAGGGCGGTATGGAGATGACTTGTGATTAGTAATCTTGTATTCTACCAGGAGTGTGTCCATCTATTTCTCGAAGTGAGAGCCATTATCTGAGATGATCTCATGAGGAACGCCGTATCGGCACATGATGTGGGTTTTCACGAATTCGGCCACTTTCTTGGCGTTAAGAACTCGGTAAGCCTGTGCTTCGACCCATTTTGTAAAATAGTCCACGGCTACTAGGACGAAAGATTGTCCGTTACTTCCAGTAGGGTAAACTTTGTCGATGATGTCTATGCCCCAACAAGAGAAAGGCCAAGGCGTGGTCATATTGTAAAGCTGTGAGGGTGGAGCGTGCTGTAGATTGGCATGGAATTGGCATTTGTCGCACCTCTTAACTTTCTCGATGCAGTCCCTCTCCATGGTACTCCAATAATAACCCATGTAGAGTATCTTCTTGGCCAACATAAGCCCGTTCATGTGAGGCCCACATTCACCTTCGTGGATCTCATGCATTATTTCTTGAGCTTCGGTCTCATTTGCACATAGGAGATTGATCCCCTCGTGATGCCTTTTGTAGACTCTGTCCCCAATCAGTACATATCGGGAGGCTAGTCTTTGCAATGCCATTTGAGACTTCTTATTTCTGTTCTCGGGATAAGTACCATCCTTGAGGAAATTCATGATATCTGCATACCACGGGGAGTTTGCTTGGACCTCGTTGATCTCAATACTCATGCAGTATGCCGGACTGTTTCGTCGGGAAATTTTGAAGGGCTTCACCATTTTACCCTCAGGCATTTCGACCAGTGAAGCGATGGTGGCTAGTGCATCAGCAAAACGGTTCTTGTCCCTTGGCAGGTAGTTGAAGGTGATTTCTTGAAATTGTTCAACCAATTCCTCGAGATGTTGACCATACCGTTGCAGAGTCGAGTCTTGAATCTTCCACTTTCCGGATGTCTGGTTGATGATGAGCAAGGAATCACCGAATACTTCTAAACTTGCGACATTTCTTTCGAGGGCTGCTTCGAGCCCCGCTATGAAAGCTTCGTACTCAGCGGTGTTGTTAGTGGCTTCAAATTCAAGGCGGATGGCAATTGGAGTATACATGTCCTTTGGATCAACGAGTAACATCCCTATGCCATATCCATGCTTATTGGCTGCGCCATCGAAAAAAAATTGCCACTTATTTTCTTCTGTTGTAGCCCAAATTAAATGCTCGTCGGGGAACTGTATATCTTCCCCCTTCACTTCGTCACACGGAAATTCAGCAAGCTGATCACTGAACACTTTCCCCTTGATGGATTTGAGTGTGACGTAAGTGATATCATAGCCGGCGAGCATGAAATACCATTTGGCTATTCTTGTTGACATGAAAGGCTTCTCGAATATGTAGCGGAGCGGGTCCACTTTTGCTACCAACTTGATTGGGAAGGCCTCCATGTAATGCTTGAGCTTTTGAGTAACCCAAACCAATGTAGCACAAGACTTCTCTAAGATAGAGTAGTTCTTTTCAGCTCCTTGAAACCATCGACTGACAAAGAAGATGGCATTCTCTTTTGTGGAGTCTCGCTGTTCTTGTGCTAATATAGCCCCTAGGGCTTCATCATTGACAGTGAGATAGAGCAAGAGAGGCTTCTCTTCGTGTGGTGGAACCAAAACTGGAGGGCATGTCAAGTAATGCTTCACTTGGTCGAAGGCTTTTTGGCACGTATCGGTCCATTCTAGAGCCACATTCTTTTTTAGTAGCTTGAAGATTGGCTCACACATGGAAGTGAGTTGGTGCACAAACCGACTGATGTATTGAAGTCTGCCCATTGATTTCTTTCTGCGTCCTTGGGGGAGGCATGTCAATGATTGCCTTGATCTTGGAGGGATCGGCTTCAATTCCTCTCTCAGTGACCATGTAACCAAGAACCTTTCCTCTAATGACCCCAAAAGTGCACTTTGCGGGGTTGAGTCTCATGTTGTGTTGTCGAAGCCTTTCAAAGAATTTGCGAAGATCGATCAAATGTTGACCATTGGTTCCCTTTAAATGGATGATCATGTCGTCTACATAGACCTCAATCTATTTATGAATCATGTCGTGGAATAGATCCGTAACAGCCCTCTGGTAGGTAGCCCCAGTGATGGATGGCTTTTCATGTATATATTATCTACATATTCATGTTATTTTTCTGGACTTTTTGATGTAATTTAGAATAGAATTGATGTAATCGTGGTCTTTATGTAATTAAGGAACTTTGTTAGGATTTGTGTATTTTGGAACACTTTTAGTGTTATTATGTAACTACAAAGTCCGAGAGCTTAAAGTGTGGCAGATCAAGGTCGGGTCAACATCAAGAGTCAAAGTCAGTCGTGGTCAAAGTCAAGAAGAAGAGAAGGAAAAGCTGGAAACTAGTCCAGGCGCCCGCTTATACAAGTACAGGCGCCCGCTTATGAAAGTCCAGGCGCTCGCTCATGGTGATCCAGGCGCCCGCTTACATCAAAATCCGGAAAAACAAAGTTTCTGTAATTTTCAGGCGCCCGCTTGACTAGGGATAGGCGCCCGCTTGCTTGATCCGTACGGTTTTCGGGTTTCCTGTTCCAGTCGGGTTTTAACTCAATTTTCCCTACTTTTGGCCCTAGTTTTCTCTATGTATAAATATGAGACTGCAGCCTTTAGTTTTAGGATGCATGGTTTTTAGGTTTTATTCAAGTTTCAAGTTGTAAACAAGATTTGGGAGATTATTCATCATCAAGCGTTTATCCAGGTTTATGATTTTTAATTATATTCTTGTGTTTATTGCTATGTTGATGAGTAGCTAAGCTTTTAATTCATGGGTTGGATGTAAAACACTGTCTACTTCTATGTTATAAACGTGTTATTCATATTGATTTCATTCTAGTTGTTCAAAGTATTTTTAATCAAGTTTTGAGGGTTTCAATAATTGAACTAGTCATTATTGACCTTTTTAACAACTTAGGGTTTTAACTCCGCCATTGATTTGGGGATTAAAGCGTAGACCAATGCTTTGAGTATTATATTTATTTGACGCCGTGATAGAAATCAAGTGAATATAGGTTCAATTGTTCTTGAGAACTTAATAACTTTTTAAATAATTACATGGACTTGATTTGCGAAGTGTGATTAGATAAAGAGAAAAAGATTGTAATCCGGCCGCCTCACCGTCCCAACCTTTACAAGAAGCGAACGAACCCTGGAATAAATCAATAACTTTATTTGAAAATAACATAGAAGGATGATAGTGTGAAATCCAACCCGTGAATCTCTTTAATCTGTTTACTTCGTTATTATTGATCATTGCTTTGTTAATTAGTATTTAATCTTAGTTGTTAGTTAGTAAAATAAAATCAAATCCAAAACCCCCCTCTGGTTACTATTTGCACTAATTAAATTAACTCGTTTATCCAACAAGTCTCTGTGGGATCGACCCTCGCTTTCGCGCGTTACTACTACGGTAACTAGTGCGCTTGCTAGGTATTTTATTACTTGGAATTTTATCCATCACCCAGCGTTCCTTAGTCCGAACGGCATGACTGTGTAGCAGAAGGTCCCCCACGGATTTGTGAAAGCTTTCTTGTGTTGATCCTCTTCAGACATGAGAATCTGATTGTAACCGGCAAAACCGTCCACAAATGAGCGGACTTCATAGTTGGCAGTTGAATCGACGAGCATGTCGATGTTTGGTAGTGGAAAATCATCTTTCGGGGAAGATTTGTTCAAATCCCGGAAGTCCACACAAACTCGAACCTTGCCGTTTGCCTTTCTGACTTTCACAATGTTGGCTAGCCAAGTCGGATACTCAATGACTTTGATGAAACCCACACTGAGGAGCTTTTCAATCTCTTCTTTGACTTGTAGAGACCATTTTGTCTTGATCTTTCTGAGCTTCTGCTTTACTGGCTTGGCGTCCTCTCTGATCGGAATTCTGTGCTCCGCGACCTTTCTGTCCAAACCCGGCATGTCTTTGTATGACCATGCGAATACATCCACAAATTCTCTGAGCAGTGCAGTCAATTTGTCTTTGTCTTCCCCCTTGAAGAAGCTGCCAATCTTCGTTTCTTTCGGCTCTTCGTCGGTACCCAGATTAACAACATGCAATTCCTCATCAGCCCCTGGACCATTTTCACCACGACAACGAACCTGTTGAGCTAGTTCATTTAGGTATGTTATGTTTTCGTGGTCTATTTCATCATAATTTGAATCGTTATTAACTTGTTCATTAAGCTCGTTATTAGTTAATTCATCATTTATGATGTTTGCAATCTCGGGGTACTCAGAAATATCGAATTTTTCATTAGCAAAGAAAGGAAACACACGCTCGGCTATGGGCTCCATATCCTCTTGGGTGAGGGTATTAGAAACACTATCGGACTCGAAAGTAAGTGTGAGTCGCTCTTCCTTTGTTGATGTGCGGGGTATGCAACCCATTTCTCGGATCAGGAAATCTTCGGACACTAAGGGCCCCCTCGTTGAATACCAGTTGTTGATTGGCTCGGAGCTTGGCGGGATCTCAGTGATGGTTTCCCTTCTGACGACGGTGTCGTAGATGGCGTTGACTTGACAATCGTTCATGATGGACAATTCTTCGAACATGGAGGCTAGATCGGATAGTTCTTCCCCCACGGTAATCTCTACCTCGGATTCTATAGTCACTTTCTTGCCCCACCACTCTCGGGGTGACGTTGGAGTAGGTTCTCTTTCTTGTGCCCGTATTTCACAATCGGTGAAGATCTCGAGACCGGGCTTTCTGACGCCCTTGTCATTAACCCACGGTTCGGGAAAGGTCATGTACGGAACGTCTTCCCCTTGGCGAACAAAATAACCGTTTAGTGTGTTGCGGTAGGGTCTCAAGTCAGGGATTTCATATTGTCGACCTTCTTTGCGAGCTTGGGTCCTTTGATTCTTGACTGCTTGCTCGTACTTCAAGTCATCCTTGGTAGGCTCGTATCCCAGACCAAACTTGTTCTTGACAAAAGGAACTTCCACGGGGTGTAATATCCCTTGTTGATGCTTCCCTAGGCCAAGACCGGGAAAGTGATTCATGTTCCTCATCATGCGGAGGACTTTAGGATTGCCGGGGGCCCATTGTCTGTTTCCCCCTTCTTTGTCGATGGTGTTGACGCCGGAGAGAGTGGCATCTTCTATCCCGTGTTGGACTTGGTGAACGGGTTGTCCCCCATTTCTGTGGACGGTGATATTCTCAGCCATGATAGTGACTATCTCGTCCCCATTTCTGATCTTGACACACTGATGAAGAGTGGAAGGTACCGCATTGGAACTGTGGATCCAAGGTCGGCCCTGTTGGGTTTCGTAGTAACATGCGCAGCGGAATATAGCATTTAAAATTTTAAGAAACCCAAAACCATGGATCCGTTCATATGATTAAATCAAATACGACAAGATGAATAGAGGAATAACTAACCCTTGATGGCTATGAATTTTCTCTTGATCTTTGGTGGAGAAACCTTGAAGCTTTATCACGAACAAATCACGAACTTTGCAAGATGATAAAATTCACCCTCTAGCGGTATCCACACTTCGAACGAATATCAAAGGAGCTTCTTTGATCTTGGTTGCTAGACCAATATTATGAAACACACTTTCACAATACAATAAAGAACTATATGGAATTTATTTTGTGAATTATTTTGTTCCTCAATCAATGATGTCTTAGAACAAAATAAAATCTCTCTCAAACTCTTTGAGACTCACAAAAGCACTTGATCATATGGTCTGGCCGAATTGGGGTTTTTATACACAATTAAGACCTATTCCAAATAGGTAACTTGTGTCAAAAACCATTCCTAATCGAATTAGGAAATTTCCAATCGGGAGCACCAGGCGCCCGCCTGGTACCACCCAGGCGCCCGCCTGTTTGGGCAGAAACTCCAGTCCCTTTCCGGCTTGAACAGGCGCCCGCCTGGTGCAACCCAAGCGCCCGCTTGGTTGACCAGGAGGCCCAGAACTTTCCAGAAATTCCTTAGAGGTCCTCCGACCCTAAATTCCAATATAGTCCTTTTATTTAAGATTCGTTCTATTGTGTGTGACCCTCTAGGATTATACTAAGTTGGCAATGGGCTCAAACATGATCCCATAAGATATGATTAGGTTCTAGCAAACCGTCATACCTACCCAAATAGTATAACTAGATACAAGTTCGCATTCCTTTAGAATATGTCACAATCCCTTTGTCCACGATGTCATTGAACACAAGTCATGGTCAAACAGTCAACTTGTTTTGTTCAATACTTTCTCGATTCCGAATATGTTGATAATTCAAATGCTATTGATCCAATCAATCCATTTGAGTCCGGCCGAACATTTCATCAACATCATTCCTTCGAGGGGCCCAAGCTTGACATCTCTCCATGGAGGGACAAATCCATTTAGCTTATTAATCTTCCCAACGGGAATCCGATTATGCCAATCATACCCTTTATAACTACCGTGTTAAGGTAGCGTTTGAATATGTCAAACACAATGTTCATCAAGTGGAAGACTATAATAACTTCATGTCTAAGGATTCAAATGACATAACTAATATGAGATATATGTACGACATAGACCATGACATAAATCTCATACAGCGGGTCATGTCCAGTACCTTGTTCCAAACAAGTACCCATAAATCTAACATGATCATCCCATGATCATTTAGCCTTTATACTAGTGCTTAACAAGTACTAGGGACGGGGATTATTATAAGTAAACATGAACAACAATAATAATCAAAACATCTCTTTATTGATATGAAATAAATGATAACAATTACAACGTTTATTAAACGTGCCTAGGGCACCACTACCAACAGGCCCAGAAGTAAGTTGAATGAAGCGGGGACATCAAGTACTTGGAATGGGACGGACATGATCATGCTTCGAAATTCGATATCAACTTCTAGCATTCCCATGACTGTACGGGCAGTGCTGTCGTACCCTCTAATGACTTGTGCGGAGGGTTGTAAATCGGAGCTTTTGAGCCCCAGTATGCCCATGACTCAGCTAGGCATTAAGTTGAGTGCAGAGCCACCGTCTACTAGGACCCTTGAGATGGGTCTCCCCCTTGCCCTTACTTTGAGGTAGATGGCTTCATTGTGTTCGGACCCAAATGGCGGGAGGTCCATATCGGCGAAAGTGATGACATTGCCGAAGTGAATGTGACCTATCATTGCTGTGAGGTCCTCAGGTGTCGTGTCGGGAGAGACTGATGTGTCATCCAAGTTCTTGATGACGAGGTCTCGGTGTTTCTTTGATGATGCAATAAGGTCCCAGATGGATATGTTGGCTTGCGTCTTCTTGAGCTGTGTTAACAAAGGATCTTCGGGTATGTCGCGTGCTTACGATCTTTGAGAAGAGGTGCTGGTTGCTGCAGTATTGGGAGGGATTGTGCTCGTTGTTACTCGGCCACTGCGAGTGAGCACGTTCACGGTCCCTTGTAGCTTCTTCTTCCTATTCTCTAAGACTTCCCTCATAATCTCGTCATAAGTCACAACATAACAAGAATTATCAAGTTTATTCATATCATCGGAGCCCTCATTCACAATTGGGATCGAATGAGTGGTTCCTTCAAACTTTCCTACCTCTATTACATTGACACCACCCTCATTAGGGATTATGAATTCCTTCTTGTCTATGAGGTCTTGGATGGTGTTGCGGATGGAGAAGCAATCCTCGGTGAGGTGGCCGGTGCATTGATGGTAGTCGCACCATTTGTGGTGGGCATGATTGGCACGGAGCGGTTGTGGTTGCTTGTACCCTTGAAGAGGGGTGATTTGTCCCTTGGCCTTTAGAGCTTCATAGGCCTCGGTGATGGTCATGCCGTTGAGAGGAGTGTAGACGCGGTCGTTTTGGAACCGTTTGCCTTGTGGTGGGGGAACCTTCTTGTAATTCCATTTTGTCAGTAGTAACGGCATTGACAGAAGCCTCTTTGTTTGAACTAGAGGCGTCCTTGTATCGGTAGGTAGGAGTGGCCTTTTTAATCTTCTTGAGAAAGTCATCCATGCGTACCCCCGCCTCATACATTTGGGAGAAGTCGGAGTAGCAAGCCCCACTTAGGTAGGTGCGGAGATCAATCTTGAGACATTTGAGAAAGATGTCCATTTGCTCTTTTGTGTTCGGCCTCTCAACAATTTCAGAGAGCTTGTCATTCCATCTCCTTGTGAAGTCAATGAAGGACTCGTTGTCTCTTTGAGTGGTATTCTCGAGCTCTTTCCTTGTGGGCCGGTGAGTGGTGTTGCCTTGATATTGATTCTTGAAGGCAATCATAGCGGCATCCCAATCAAGCCGGACAGTGAGCGGGAGAGTTGCATACCAATCCTTTGCCGCCCCCTCGAGGGTGAGAGGAAAGTATTGAGCCATAACTTTTAGGGACACCTTCTTCGGAACCATAGCCCAAATGTAAGTCTCGATGTGGGCCATCAGGCATGAGTTGCCCTTAAACTTGGTAATGTCGGGCATCTTGAATTTGTCGGGAAGAGCGGCCATCATGCTCATGAGGATGGATGACTGATAAAGGCTTGTGTTGGAGCCTTTTCCCATGTTGAGGCCGTCGAATTTCTGATCAATGTAGGCCATGATGGAATCGACCATTTTGTGGTTGTTGTTGTCGGTGCTTGGCTCCCCCCACTTTTTTGGTACGGGCACTAACATATGGGCTTTCAAACAAACCCTTGGTCTACTCGGATTCCTCATTGTCATTAACCCCCTTGTTCTTGGAGAGCTTGAGGAGCTTGGCTTTCAGTTGGTCAACCTCGGCCTCGTGGGCCTCCCTTTGACTGTCGACATGAGCTTGCCACAAGGCTTCTTTGGTTTGAGCCTCGTTGTTGAGAGTGGTGACTTGTTGTTGGAGTGTTTGAACCATGGCAGAAAGCTGTTCGAGAGTCATGGCGTTGTTGGAGTTGGAGTCGCCGGCCATTGATGATGTAGAAGCTGTTGGAGTGATCGGTTCACGGACAAGCCTGTTGGATGAATCTCTGTAGATGAGGAGAGTACCAATCGGACCTATAATTGGAGAAGTAGCCCTTGTCAGTCTCGGTTCACACTTTCGGTCCATGAGGAGGTTGAGAACACACAGTTGGGCACACGACTCGAACCACATAAGAAAAAGACTCTTTTTTTTATTTTATTTTATAAGTCGGAGGGAATGGGTCCCTTTTTGGGGTTTCTAAGAAAATAATGGAATCGACACACTAGTATATAGACCATCTCGCGGTCTCATATACTCATCGGATTCCATCACGCTTGTGAATCCTACATGTGTCGGGATTAAACTAAATTAATGTAGTAAAGCATACATGCGGGAACGGATTTTTATTTTCGTCCAAAATAACCACTTTTGGGGACGGATTTTTATTGCGTCCGTTTCAACAAGTTGGCATGTATGATTTGAAGACATTAGTTTAGGGAAATCTCGGTACATGGAAACCGACTTGAGTCACGGAGTGTTGGACCCTAACTAGAATTGTGTGGTTTGTGCTCGGCTTGAATATGAGGCTTAAAGGTCACCCCCGGCAAGTAGTCATGAACTACGCCACGGGCTGAGGTTTACCGCTTCGAAAGAGCCAAGGTCGAGTGGAGCTTGAAACTTTCTAGGACGGGCCTCGACGGGTTTGGGGTTGGACTTGTGCGACTCGATAGTGAGCAGTTGATAGGAATTGTGCGCGTAGTGTGAGGTCCATCACGTGACAAAAAAAAATTTTTTTTTTTTTTTTTGAAAAGAAAAGAAAAAAAAACACATAAGCACGTAAATTACAACTCCCGAATCACCCGTGTGACCGGTAAATAAAAACATAAAATTAAACAGTCCAAGGGTTCAATTCTGTTCTGATGCAGGCAACTGTGCCCACACCCCACTGTTCTGTCCAGTCACTGAAACCTGTTCTTGCCTTGGAAATTGGCCCAGAAGCGCGCGCCTCTGGCTAGTGTTTTGGGAAGCGCGCGCCTGGCGCGTAGAAACTGGGAGGCGCCCGCTTCTGGGCTCACCTGTCAGATTATCAGAAACTTATGGACTCAGGGGATTGCCCTGGTCCTGATTGTGTGATGGAACCCTTGCAATGTTTGTCAGCACGAAATAATAGGAAGAATAGGAAGAACACATGGAAGGCGGGCGATTCTGGAATTTGACTTGGGACGCGCGCGCTTTAGACCATGAAGGTCCGAGGCGCGCGCTTCCCATGTCAATTTCCAAAATGCCCAGAAAAGTGAATTATGAACAGAAACACAAGTTTAACCCTCAAGCGTCCCCAGCAGAGTCGCCACTGTAGATACCCCGGGGGCGGGACCACGGCTTTAGGCTCGAGCGCGTGAATCACCCTAGGATGTCTAATTGATGTTTTAAGAGTCGCCACCCACATTTTTTGAGGAATGTAAGAAAACCTAATGTTTATGAGCCTAAGTTTGATTTACGAAAACAGAGATTCTTTGGGATGAGGGGTTCGGGGGTTAGGTTACGAAATGGGAAGTACTTAAACACCCATTTCGCCCGAGCAAAGTCGGTCTTGTTTGTTCATAATTCACTTTTTAAGATAAATGTGTTCTTCCTATTAAAATGATGATAAAAAGGGGTTTTAGAGTTTGAAATGTAGGGAGATGACTCCTAGGCCAATTCAATATAATGAAAGGACCGTTAGTGTCATGTCCCAAATGGTTTTGGGTGATTACACATTTGATTGAAGAAGAAGAAGAAGAAGAAGAAGAAGAAGAAGAAGAAGAAGAAGAAGAAGAAGGAGAGGAGAGGAGAAATGTTTGAGGCCTTTACCTATAGTATCCTTCAAAAAGAACCTCTTGTAAAGCCTTGAAGAAGAGATTGAATACTTTGTTGAAGAAGTCCCAAGAAAAGTCTATGAAAGAAGTGAGTAAAAAGGTTTGAAGTAATGATTTTCCAAGTCCTCCTCCAATGATGGATTGGAGGGGTTTTTATAGTTGAAAAGTGACTGTTTTTGGAGCCAAACGGAGTCTCCAAGAAATCTTTCCCGGGCAAAATCATGTATAATGAGCAAGGGAGAGATTCTTGGGCAGAATCTGTAACTGACACGCCCCAGAAGCGCGCGCATCCCACCTAGGCGGCGGAAGGCGCGCGCGTCTGGCCTCAAGGGGCGGAGGCGCGCGACTCTGAGAAGCAATTTTTGACAGAATGGACTAGAAAGTTAGAACTGTTATTCAGTTTAGCCCCGGGACTTAACGGAGTCCGTCTGGAACTTAACCAAAGTAACAGAAACTAACAGGAAACACTTAAAAGAGGGAGAAACACAAAATCAAGTGTGCAATCGGGGTGAGCGGTCCAAGGCGGGGTGTCTACAGTGAGGAAACACGTGATTAGCATTAAATCTCTCATTGTTTTTCGAAGTGCCCTCACCTTCCTTAACAAACATTGGATCTCCATAGCCTATACCTGATCTTCCTTGATTCCCCATGTTCAAAACTTCATCTAACTTATCCTTACCATTCTTAAGCTTTGTGAGAGTATTAGTTTCTTTTTCAAGATTACTTTTATACTTCTCACACTCATTGTCCTTTTTGGTAAGCATGACTTCTAACCTAGCTATGGAGTCCTTTTGAGAATCATTTTTACTTGACAACCTCTCATTCTCAGCCTTTAATTTTAGATTGTCAGAGGTGAGTTTTTCACTTACCTTCTTGAATGCCTTGAGTTGTTCCATTCGCTTGGACCAATCTGCAAATAACTCGATGTAAGTACTATGAAGATCTTCATACGTGGCACTCTCCTCTTCATCCTGATTGGATTGCTCAGTTTCACCTTCAGAAGTGGTGTTAAAAACAAGTATACATGTTAGCACCATCTGAGTAGTCAGTTGTGCCGTTAGTTGACAGTACATCCTCAATATCAGATTCACTGTCAGAAAGGGAGGATTGTGATGATCGTAATTGCTGTCTGATCGTCATCGCCTGAATCACTTAAGGTTGCAGAAAAACTCATCCCTCTCTTTTTTTTAGTGTGTTAGCACACTCATTGGCATAGTGTCCAAATCCTAAACACGCTCTACACTGAACGGACTCGATAGATCTTTTGTTTTCAGAAAAAATTGTGATTACTTGTTTCTTTCTTGAATGATTCAATCTTAGGGGAAGAAGCAGTAACCTTATTGGGAAACTTTTGTTGACGTTTTTTGTTCAACATTTTGTTGAATTTTTGAGTGATCAAGTCACATTCATCTTTCTCTAAGTTTGAGTCATCAATATCCTTTGATAATTCTACAAGATCTTTTGACACAATAAGAGCGCTAGCAAGAGCAATTGAATTTACTTTGCTAGTTTGTTGCACTTCAAGGTTCAATTCAAACGTAGTTAGAATACTTAGAACCTTTTCAAGACTCACGATCCGAGTATCACAAGTTTCTTCAATGACAGAGACTTTGATGTTAAATTTTTTTGGGAGAGTTCTTAAAACTTTACTAACCAACCTTGCATTGGAGATGGATTCTCCTAATGCAAATGATTCATTTGAAATATCCATTAATTTAGCATAATAGTCTTGAATAGTTTCATTTTCTCCCATTCTTAAATTTTTAAACTCTGTCATTAATCTCCTTAATTTTGTTTGTACACTATCAGACCCTTCACAATGAAGTTGTAAAATATCCCAAGCAGTTTTGGCAACTGTATGGTTAGAGAATAACCGATACAGATTGTGATAAACATGATTAAATATGGCGGCCATTGCCTTTGCATTGTAATTTTGCAAGGGCAATTTCTTCCGCATTTCATTCTTGCTCGGGTTTTAGGACAAAAAAAAAATCTTTTTCTTCTTCAGAAGCAGAAGGTTTTGCATTTGGATCAACTATTTCCATAGTAGGGGATGTATATCCCACAAGAATAATGACCCACGCACGATGATCAATGTTTTTAATGTACATGATCATCTTAGCCTTCCAAATGGTATAGTTTGAACCATATAGAGTAGGCGGCTTACGAATATGAGTACAGTCCATAATGGCTACTTTCAAAAGATCGATCTCAGTATGTCGAGACCAGGCTCTGGTGCCAATTGAAAAAAATATGCAACTATGACTGTTCTGGAAAACAACAACTTGACAGGACACTTGTGGATGATCACACAAGTGACAGCACAACTGTCCTATCAACTGGCGACGAAAAGAGTAAATGCAGCGGAATTTTAAAGACAAAAATTAAACACTTCAGCAAGAATTACTTGCTGGAAAACTTTCATTAATAAAGAGGTCTTGCTGAATACAAGACAATGAAAGAAACAAACAACGAAAATATCAAACTATTCTAGATCACTAGAACTCACAAAAACACTCAAACACCTTGAAGTCTTGATGAACAAGAACTTCAAGAACACAAGGACTCTTTCACAAACGAAAGTTGCACTCTCTGAATTTCAGAATCCGTAATTCATGACTGAATATGCTCGGCTTCTTATAGACACGGGATTGAGAAGTTTTCTTGGAGAGGTGATCTTCTTGGATGTCAATCTTTAATGCCATCCAATCATTCCATATGAAGAGAGTCCATCTTTACTTAAAAAAAACAAAACAATAACTACCAAAGATAAACATTAGTAGGTTAGTCAAGTAAACCAAAATCAATATCCTAAAATAAACTACTCCTAATAATTACAACTAATTCCTAAAATAACACTAAACTAATTATATACAATAATCATTATCAGAATCACAAAGATACACAAAAATAAGTAAATGAGTATTTCATACTCTTTCACACTTGTTCATAGCGACAAGTAATCCATGTAAGAGAAGGTCTCTGGTGCGGCGGTCGCATGGGGTGCGGCGCCGACCATACCTCCTTTTTTTTTTTTTTTTTTTTTTTTTTTGCCCCCACAACCTTTTTTCCTCCCACCAAAAGTAACACTTCTTATAACGAAATGTAACACTTTTGTTTTTCAAATGTAACACTTTTTTTTCTTTCAAAAATGTACCACAATTTTGATGCAATAGATTAAAGATAACATAAAAATTAACAACTAAATTAATGTAACACTTTTTATAAAGGAATGTAACATTCTTTTTTCAAATGTAACACTTTTTTTTCAAAATGTACCACCCATACTTTTTTTCCTTCCAACAAAAGTAACACTTATTATAACAAAATGTAACACTTTTTTATTCAAAATGTAACACTTTTTTTTAAAAAAAATATACCACAATTTTGCTACAATAGATAAAGATAACATAAAGATTGACAACTAAATTAATGTAACACTTTTTATAAGGGAATGTAACACTCATTTTTTCAAATGTAATATTTTTTTTTCTCCGAAAATAACATAGGATTGACAACTAAACTAATGTTACATTTTATAAAAAATGAATGTAACATTTTTTTTCTCAATTGTAACAGTTTATATTCCTTAATGTAACATTATATATGAAATGTAACAATTTTTTATTGAGAAAGTAACAATTGAAATGCAAACAATTTTATTTATTTTTTTGTAAAATTGATGTTACATTTGACAGTAGAAAAAGGGTTACTTTTTGAAGATGAAAGTGTTACTTTTATCAGAACAGAGTGTTACATTTCAGCTGGCAAGCACCTCAAACTTTTTTATGTGTAAAAAAATGTTTAAAAAAAAAAAAATCAAACCATATCATGACCTATGTAGTTTTATTCGTCTCGTCGAGACGAACACAACGGTATTTTTAAATATTTTTTTTGACTTATAAATCTCAAAATATAGCATTTTAAAGATTTTTTTTTTTTTTTTAACACACGTGGAAAATGGCGCGTCGCGTCCGTCTCACGCGCCCGTCGCACGGCGTGAGACGGCCGCAAACGAGAATTTGCCTCCATGTAATGTTGTTACCAATAGGTAGATAAAATCCGTGGATGAGGGTTGCTGAGGGTTTATTCTTATTTTGACCCTAGTAAACCTAACATTTCTTGTAACAAACGGCTTCCAATCTACCGATTCAACATATCCTAGGTATTGTGCCATACGTCGGGCTGCATTTCCATTGATAAATTCTTGAGGTAAATCATGGAATTGCACCCAAATGCAAGTGTAAAAACTTTCCATTTTTTTTATTTTGCAATTTCTATGGGACAAGACAATCAATGCCATTTTGACAATTTAAAATGGGACGGAGGACCGAAAATACTAAAAAACTCTGTATTTCATTTCAATGTATGGCATAGTAAGATTCAATGCGAGTAGGCCATGATCAACCCATGTATGAATTGAGTCATTCTGTTGGCTGAGTACAGAAACTGAGAAATCAAATTCCATTTATCTCACCAACAATTTTGTACTATATTGTGCATTAATAAACAAATCCTCTCGTCGAATACGGACAGAGAAGTGAATTTATACAAATTGGTAAATGTCCAACGTTTTCTTTCCTATACTTGGGGTATGTGGTACTGGCTTTAATGAACAAAATGGTATATACCCATTATTCAGAAATTTCTAAGGAAGACACACACATGACACAACAAGAACTTTTACAAAGCTATATATTTCGTGGCAAGTCAAACAAACTCACAGGAAGAGGGATAAAAATGGAAAGAAAATCATAAACAAGGGGGATGTAGCACGAAAGTTGTGAAGACTCAACGGGAGAACAGTCCACCATGTGATCGTTGACCATTGTGTTTTCGGATACACTGCCAGTTGACTTGCACGTATGTCCGTTCCTATATTATTCATTCTTTTGGCTTGTTGGAGGCCTTACCGTTGTGATCTTCATTCCAAGAGATGTCCACTTGAGGAAGTTGATAATCATCCGGTTTTAGGGCCAACGCAAAATCAGGTAGCGTTGGGGCCGTTTCCATTATTCTAGTAGTTCACAACAATTGAATCAAAAGTCAGAAATTCAAGATTTCGTCTATAGTACTCCCTCCTTCCCAAAATATGAATGTCCCAACTTGATCGAAGAGCAACTTTAGACATTCATTTTGGGACGGAGGGAGTACTTTATATGTATGAAAACGTTAATGATGAGATTAGTAAAATGACAGTATTCATTTTGGGACGGGGAGTGTAATTTATATGTAAGGAAACTTTAATAATGAGATGAGTAAATGACAGTATTTCATTTCGGGACGTATAGCGTACTTTATACTCCGTATGTATGAAAGGTTTAATGATGAGATGAGTAAAATGATAGTCGTAATTGCTTGATTTTCTTTTCATCAGGACGGGAAAATTCATACTCCTATATCATTAGCTAAAATAGATACCTCCATCAACGATATGAGAAAAAGGAGTTTTGGGTTAGAGATGAAAAATAATACTCCTTCCGTCCCAAAATGATCTTCCTACTTTTTTTTGCCATTACTACAAATGAACTTTGTGCAATAATTATTGGTTGATTTAATTATACTAATGGAAATTTAAAACTTGTAGTAATTGACAAACCACCAAGGCATCAACAATACTATCAATAACAAGTTTTAGCTTTTCATTAGGATAACTAAAACAACCTAAAATTACTGCTTAAAGATCACTCGTAGTAACGGGGAAAAAAAACAATTGGAAGATCATTTCGAGATGGAGGGAGTAGAAATAAATGTTGGGAGTGAGCCATTGATTAAAAAGACAGCCATTCAACACACACACACTGTTAGGAATATGACTTTGAATCAATATGAAAGTCCTTTTGGTACAAGGATTAAAGTTTATTGGTTTAGTTAGGTTTCTTGTTGGTACAAGGAATTGTTCAAGAATTAGGAAAGCTGTTTCCTAATGAGAATATAATTACTTTGTACACAAGAAATAGGATTCCAATTACATTGTACACAAGAAATATGATTCCTTCTCCTTTTGGGTTTCTAGTATTTATGCCTATAAATACTAACCCCTCCTCTAGTATATTTTTTCTGTCGCTCATCTTTGATAGATACAAGTAGAGATCTAAGATCTAGATTTAAGTTGACGGAATTATGGGGCTCAATAATTCGTGCAACTAGATTAGTGAAGATCGTCTTTTGTAATTGCCATGATAATAATATATTCTCCCTCCGCCCGTGGACGTAGCCAAGTTGGTGAACCACGTAAATTCTTGTGTTCGTGTTTGATTATTTCGCTTGACATCATTCTTAATTTATTGCTCTAACAAGTGGCATCAGAGCTAAATTGGTTAGGATAAGTAAGATCCGGGTATTCCGCTCCAGAAAAAAGATGGGTCAAGGATTTGAATCATCGATCGACAAGATCAATGGGAGGAATAGTATTTTATTCTTTGGCAGATCAAGATGAAGGCCCTGCAGTTCGCGTGCAGTGCACGTGCAGTTTGCGTGCAGCAAACGTGCATCGCACGTGCAGTTCGTGTGCAACGTTCGTGCAGAAATCTGGGTGTCTAGGTTGGACACATCAAGACAGAAGTCGTGTTGAAGAAACAAGGCTTATTGGCACCCTCGTGACGAGTAGATCTAGTACAGACAGCGAGTCAGCAGGGATAGTTGCGGAAGGAAGCAAGGGTTCTAGCAAGAAGAAGAATTCTAAAAAATCTTCTAGCAAGAGAGGCCCGAGAACTGATGAAGTTTGTAATTTCTACAAAGAGGGGAAGGGAAGTGAGGAAGTGATGGATTCTCTAGAGGAGAAGGCGCATTCACAAATCATCATGGGTCTTGGTGATGATGTTCTCGTGAAGGTTGCTATGGAAAACAGTGACAATGGTGATTTTGCTCTAATAGTGGAAGAAGGCTCACGGCGCGGGGATGAGTGGCTTTTAGATCCAAGGGTAGAGCAAAGCGAGATGGTTGAGGAAAAGGTGGAGCCGATTTCTACAAGGAGTAGATGGGCAGACGATCTTGAGGTACAAGATGACTATCCGCAGATTGAGTTGGGACAGTTTATCTCGGTGGGCAAGGTTCACGGCTGAATGAACTCGCCAAGCACGAAAAACTGTTAGTCGCCCGGAAGGGGCGGTGCTCTAGATAGGCGGTCTAGAGGCACTAAGGAATGCTAGGCTTAGCATATCGTCTGGTTGCTTGGGAGGAGCAAGGTTGTCCGACGTGACAAAGGGTGCTTGAGGTAAAGCACAAGATTGCATTCTATTCGCCTTTGAATGAGTGGGTTCGAAGCTTTCTAGACTAGTTCGAAGCTCATCATTGGATTGGGAATGAGAAGCAATCGAGACTACAATCTGGGGATTTAAGGTGTAGTATTTTCCAAGGATCCGGAAGTTGATACACAAGTCTAGTCGGCAAAAGGGGTTCATAAATTCTAGAGGTGTACAGTCTCAAAGTGTTCGGCGAAACACTATGTTGATGGTCTAAAAGGTTTTCTGAGACATCAATGCTAGTTTCTTGGCTCTCATCGGCATTATGGAGAGGTCGAAGAAAGAAGATAAGTAAGAGCACATGTTAGTGGAGTTTTGTAGCAGTTCGTGCAGACATCGCGCAGTCGTGCAGTTCATGTGCAATTTCCGTTTGTGCAGATGCTTATGGGGAAGAAATCCAAATAAGTAATCAGGGGTTCGAGATACATCGCCAGAATGAGAAGTGATTTGTTCAAGGCATTCAAGGGTGTTTGTTCGTGTTCGTTGATGATCCAAGAATAGTTCGAAGCACGTTGAAGTTTGAGACAAGATCGACTGTCGTCATTTGGGTAATATGGTATTCGAATTTGGTGATCGAAGATTTGGTATTTCAGATATGGTGGTCAACGTTGTGGTGAAGGTTCTAGGGATCTAGAAATCATTGCACAAGTTGAGCCGGGAAAGTCGTTTGCTTGACTAAGTAAACGTGGTTGTTCTTACGTGAACAAAGTCTTGACAAAGAAAAGGCGGTGGCGGAGGTGGAGAGATATGTTCGGAAGCGAAAGATTCAACTCAAGGTGGAGTTGGGGTCGGTTCGTGGATATGGATTATGGTTCGGGGAGATTCATAGTCAAGGTGGAGATTGTTAGGAATATGACTTTGAATCAATATGAAAGTCCTTTTGGTACAAGGATTAAAGTTTATTGGTTTAATTAGGTTTCTTATTGGTACAAGGAATTGTTCAAGAATTAGGAAAGCCGTTTCCTAATGAGAATATAATTACTTTGTACACAAGAAATAGGATTACAATTACATTGTACACAAGGAATATGATTCCTTCTCCTTTTGGGTTTCTAGTATTTATGCCTATAAATACTAACCCCTCCTCTAGCATATTTTTTTTGTCGGTCATCTTTGATAGATACAAGTAGAGATCTAAGATATAGATTTAGGTTGACGGAATTATTGGGCTCAATGATTCGTGCAACTAGATTAGTGAAGATCGTCTTTTGTAATTGCCATTGATAATAATATATTCTCCCTCCGCCCGTGGACGTAGCCAAGTTGGTGAACCACATAAATTCTTGTGTTCGTGCTTGATTATTTCGCTTGACATCATTCTTAATTTATTGCTCTAACACGCATAGCTTTGTATCAAAATACACCAGCCACCTAAAGAGCACTTATAATAATAAGTTTCATAGCTCGTTTTGAAATCCAGAACTATCATAATAATCCACTTTAACCAATGAAAAAACAATATTAAATGTCACTAAACGTCATAAAAAAATATCAGGATTTAAGACTTACTTTTCATAAGTGTACAAATCCCGGTTGATTCGCACCTTGCTAGCAGTATCTTTCGGAATCTTCTCAGAAAGATACTTCATAGTTCCCCAAAGAGGTGGAGTTCTGCATCCAAAATAGCATAAATGGGAAATAATCAATTTTCTTAATTCATGTGTATTCTGAAGAGTAAGAATAACAAGAACAAAAACGAAAGTATCTATATTATTTAAACATCTTTTGCTCTTATCATACAAACAAAGAGAAACTGTCATGAAGACAAGGGGGTTAACATTAAGCAACCAGCATACACACATGCAACCAAAAACTAAAAATAAAGGAGAAAGGAGCACATGCTTTCTGTTTGTCTTAAAAACTAAAATTTGATTCTATCCAGAAACCCTTTCGTCAAGTACAAAATTTGAGTGTCCAGAAACCCTTGGGTTGGACCAATAAAAAGTGTGTTACTCCCTCAATCCCGGAAAGTTTGGCCTAATTTGACTTTTTATGGTCAATACATATAAACTTTGACCAAACATTGATGTCGATATAATCATCCTAGTGAAATTTTAAAAATTGTAATTGATAACTCATTAAGTGATTTATCAATAAGAATTTTTAGAATTTCATTGTGATCATTAGATTGACACCAACGTATAAGTTCATTTGTGTTGACCATAAAAAGTCAAAATTGGGACAAACATACCGGGACTGAGGGAGTATTTGCTAACAAATTGTTCTTAGTTACATATAATGGTGCATGTTATTTGTTAATTTATTCGTAGTGATGAGACAAGGTAGGGAAAAATGCTAAACCAATAAAAGTGCAGGAAGCATTAAAGTTTAAGAAAGAAGAAGTTCAAGGTCACCGAATGTTCAATTGTGCACTTATTACTAAATGAGAGGGAGAGGAGGTTATAATGCTTGTCATAGTTATAAGTCGGGTTTCGTGAAGAGGAGAAGCGGGTGAAAGGTTTCACGTAAGTAGAAGCCAAAACGGAAACTTCTAGAACACTGCCATTAAACCTGGTATACTGTAGTATCAAATGTTGGAGAATAACGAAACATAATAATAATGGCCCCTCGAGTGATAAAGTAGCTAAACTTTCAGGAATAAAGTTTTAGGTAGACAACAGACTTGGTACCTCAAGTGTAATCATGCTTTCTTTCACTATCATAATACTACCTCTGTCCCAAAATGATCTACTCCCTCCGTCCCAGACTAAGGTTCTTACTTTCCTTTTTGGTTTGTCCCAGACTAAGGTTCTTAGTTGCTTTATTACCTAAAATGAACAATGGGACCCACTTGTCATTCTCACAACAAAAACTTTCTACCCACTTTGTCTCTCCTACTTCACTTTTCATACTCACAACATTTACTTTTTCTTAATCTCCGTGTAAAGTCAAACTAAGAACCTTTGTCCGGGACGGAGGGAGTACAATTTAGGCTTAAATGTGCATAGACACAACATGATTAGTGAAGCAAGTGTTCATATAAAAAGTTTGAATAGTCAAATGTGAAGATCATTTAGGGACGGAGGGAGTATTTTCTACTATAAGTCTATTTCTCCTGTATAACAATTTTTCATCACTAACTCAAGCTCAATTTCAGCTCCTTTGAAAGCAAGCCCTGCTTGAAAAAATATTAAGTCCCGCCCTCATGGCAGGGGTGGTGATTGGGTGCATTTGGGTTTATCCACATTAGTTAAAAACACCCGGTTAACTAATGTGGGTAAACCCAAATACACCCAATTGCCACCCCTACTCATAGGTTCAGTTCACAGATGTGGCTATAACAGTCACACATTTACAATTTTTTTACAATATACTCTCTCCATCCCACATAACAAATGACTCATTTTGCCATTTCGGGTGTCTCATTGGAAAGTCCCGCATTCCAATGACTCAGAGCAATGTTGCTGTGCGTGGACATGCTTGTTCTCATTCACTGCTTGATTTACACTCACAGAGAGGGAGAAATGGATATGATGCGAATTCAGTTATCAATCTAGACTCTAGAGGAGATGATCTTGGACAACAAATTAGACACGTGGGTATAGCTTTCGGAACTACTACCAGCCTATGATGACCACACAATCCAAAATACTCCTTTCCATTGCAAGGGATTTGGAAAAATAAGTTAAATTAATACTCATATCTAGAAATTCTGACGTCTTGAAAAATAGGAGGTGTCTCTTGGAACCAAGGTAGTACTAAAAATAAAATGTTCAACAGCTTTATATTGTTTACCACTTCCATACCGGGTAAAGAGTCCACTATTTTAATTACGAAAGTTGCAATTAAAGTTTCCGCTTTCAATTTCCTACACCTTTCAACATTAACCTTCACATGAAGCTTCTTGTGTGTACTCAAAAGATTTTCGTAATTATAACCAAGCCGAAGTGTGATACAATCCTTACTCTAGACTTAAAAATATTTACTCTTTGGTTGGAACAATGGGCGTAAGAAGTTTCCGATAACTTCCGGGCGAATAAAAGATTCACACTTATTATTGTGGCCAGATTTAAAATTAAAAAAAAAACAAAAAATAAACAGAGTCTGCATCCAAGCGTGTCTTGAGCTAGAGACCAGTATTTAGATGTTTTTCAACTGAACAACAGTTTAAGGAGGGGGAAACTGGTCTGGAGTGCAGACAGTCAGCAAGTCAACAAGCTAATAGTGTCAATCATATTGCTCAAACCCGAATTTTTTTCCGTGCAACATTTTTCTTTTCATATTCGTTCCCATTACTTGAACAAAAACACATAAATACAAGAAGACACCAGTGACAATACAAGAAGACACCAGCGACAACACTCTCACCAACCATCGCTTGTCAGCAGCCCGATTTACGCATATTATGAACATGGACTATGCATGCACAGAGAGATGAGGCTCTGGAAATCAAAGATTAATGTTTTCCATGTTACAAAAGCAAGAGTCAAACTAACATTCGCAGCTGCCTGAATTCGCAAATAATAGTTTTTATCAACACTCAAAAAACTGAAGATTTCTGAGCACTAATTTGTAAACAAGTTCAAGAAATGAATTGGATAAGATGCTAGGGTATATAGAAAAGAATACTACTTAAAGACCCTTATTGAGTGTAGCTACCAAGCTATCGTAAAAATTGATATTTTCGCGAGCGACGCACTTAAGAGTATAATGCAATAAAAAGACTTTTGTATCATCAAACCCTGAAACCATCCTACTCCAGAGCCATAAATTGCAGGCTTACAGCTACATGGATCCACTGTTCCATACCCTCACTCCAAACTCCCTTTACCTCAATAAGCACATCGTTATTATTCATGTAAGTATAAAAAATTTCCAGACTGGAATGTCGTAGCATGAGTATAATGCAACAAAAATTGATATTTTCGCGAGCTACGCACTTAAGAGTATAATGCAACAAAAAGACTTTTGCATCATCAAAGCCTGAAACCATCCTACTCCAGAGCCATAAATTGCAGGCTTGCAGCTACATGGATCCACTGTTCCATACCCACACTCCAAACTCCCTTTACCTCGATAAGCACATCGTTATTATTCATGTAAGTATAAATATTTTCCAGACTGGAATGTCGTAGCACGAGTGGTGGAAGAAATTAACAATGAGCCCGCAGACTACATTAACTTTGAGTTTTTTTCTTTTTCTTGTTTGATGGGATATATTAATTCTGGTTTTCAAGCTTAATAAGTAGAGAGAACGGACAGAAAGAATGTGTCATGTGTGTGTGTGTGAGAGAGAGAGAGAAACCATGTATGTCGCCCATAAATTGCAATTGACTTCAAAATTTATGCGAATGAAGATTACCTTGAGAGTGGAATAGCTGTGTTGAAAGCTTCACATGCCCTTTTACTTTCTTTAAGATACTCATCTGCTGCTTGTAAAGCAGCTACAGCCATCCCATGTGATTTCTCCGTGTTTCCTTCATCAAGGATCAGCCCATGGTAATAATATGCAGCAGCCTGGACAATTTATCAAACATGCATTAAGAATGAGCTAGAAGGGTTCAAGAAACCAATCATTGGAGCTGATGAATACAGAAAGAAGAACAAAAGGCACAAGGAGACCATGAATTATTTAACATAACAAACACTTTCACAATCCAGCTTGGAAATTCTCTTGCCATATAGTTATTTGAAATTCTTTAATAAAGAAGCCATGAACACTTCATGTTATACCCATTACTGTAAAATTAGATTAGGAAACTTCTTCTTCCCGGTTTATTTTCTTGGATTAAGAGCTACTGGTCATTTCTCATTTTGTTTTCTAAAAGTGGTTACGGAAGTCTAAAAGGGTTTGGTCGTAGATGTCTAGGTTTCAGCTACTCCTTTGGGATTTTAAGTGGATCAGTTGAGACTTTTGAGTGGCTTTTGTATTCTATATGTACCTTGTACTTTTGCTACTTTCAGCAAGAGGAGTCTTATAATGGATCATAATGAAACAAGGATCTTTGAATCCACCCTAATTAGCCTTCTAAGGCTCTCTTGCTGTTCACAGCAATACTCCTAGTTATTTGCAACACTATGTGCTGCCATCATTCTTCATGGACAATATTCATCGGGCTAATAGTAAATCCAAACGAGCATAAATTGAGCTAAAATCAAAGAAAAAAATATTTATCGGCTACACATAAAAGCATACAGAGAACCACACACCCACCCACACACACACACACACACACGCATATACTCCCTTTGTCAGTCAGTCCCACGGCCACCACAAGTGAGACTTATTTCCTCTTTCATCCGTCCCACCACAATTGAGGCTGACCAATATGGCAAGGTTTTAATATTTTTTTTATTTAATGAGTCCCGCTTGTCACAACAACAATCCATTTACTATTCCTGTCAATCATTCTCTCTCCTGCTTTACTTTTCATACTCGCAACCCCTCCTCCATTATTAATACTATACTGCTTTTTCTTAATCTCCATGCCCAAAAAGTTAGTCTCACTTGTGGTGGAACGGAGAGGGTATATATTTATGTAGGTCAACCATGAGGTATACAAAGTGTCCCACGTGAAGAGCCATATATTAGGATAGATAAAAGGATAGATCGGAATAAGATGGTAACTGAATTGGAGCGCACCTAGAGGATCAACAATTTAGCGCCCAGATCTTAGTTTTGATTATTATGTACCCCCTCCGTCCCTAAATAAGTTTTGAGGTAAATTTAACAATGTTGGCTTTTAAGCAGATTTAGTACACATGATTACCCTTAATGATCTCAGTTCTCACCATATGACGCCATGATTACAAGTGTAAATTTGACATAAAGATGGACATGGGAGTATTAAGTAACGTTACCCACAGGACGGAGGGAGAATTATATGCTGCACATAAATTGAGTTGTAATCATATAATAGAAGGGGTTGCTGGTTCTTTAGGGATATGAAAATATCACATCCTGCACACAAGTGAATTCCTTGTCACCATAACCGAAACCCTAATTTTTCATCCTTCTTTACCCTTTATTGCTCATTCGGGAGAGCAGATTTTCTTGGATAATCCTATTACTGGGCGGCACAAAAAATGAATGGTTCGCAAGATTGGCTGTATTGACAAATCTTTTCTCTATATTTCATCATGACAATCGCATTGCATTCTTTCCACACAACCCTTCACATTTGAACTTCCACAATATCATCTCATTTCCCACATAACTTACAAAAGAATATTCAGGTGAGATTGTCTTACTCTCCGATAGTCATCCATACTGAAACCAATCATCTATAAGTGTCGCCTCATCAATCCACTCTTGTCCTTGCATAACGACACTCCTCAAATAACCAAACTTGCAATGTAGCCTCTTCATCGGGAACACATCAACCCGTCAATATAATGTCCCAGCATCAACCTTAATTACCTTCTTCATGTCTTCTTTTCTTAGCGGCATCAACTCGTCTCTTGTGCTTAAGGCGAGCTTTGTGCACCAAACTAAGAGGCAGGCAAATCATAGAGAATGAAATGCTCTAACAGATAAAGTTTCTCAAACTACAACTGAAAGATTGGAGCTAATCTACGGAATCTCATGCACAAAAGTTCATGATTTAATGTCTGCTGAGTATCAATTCACACAAGAACTTGTTCACAGAATTCTTGGCATGGTACCATACCACCGCACGTATTCATACAAAAAAGACTGGCTCAACAGCTCAAATACCCATCTCAATGCAAATAAATACATTTTTAATTTAATCAAACTGTAGGGACTTTTATGTAAAATTGTTAAGTGATATAGGAGTAGCATCTTTTCTTATTACTTCACCCATAATTATCTCTCTAAAAAGTTTCCTCTCATGGTATGAAGAGGGGAAAGAATTCTAATATTCCTCTGGATGGTCGTGACACTGAAGGTTCGAAGATTACCTAGATCAAAAGTACTCTTTATTCTTCCTTCTCCGGCTGAGTCGATCGCATTTTCAAGACGGGACATAAGTTAAAAGATGGTGCTTTCTACCATCCCAACCCACTCCGCCGCCTTCTTCTCCGGTCGAACTGGCCCTTCTTCACCTTGCTCGAATCAATCACCTCGCAGGGGCATCTTAGTTGCATGTGTGGTTGTTAACATGAAGTACATGTGATCCACGTCACTTTTTCTTTTGTTATTTTTATTTTTAACATCGTCCATAGGAAAGATTGTATGTTATTATGATTGTTTTCATTTCTTGAAAGTGCTTCGTGTCAGTCGCTAAAATCATTGTTTGTTTCCTTGATTGAAAATTGGGGTTAACTACATTGCATGGCTCCACAATATTTACCATCATATATGCAAGGATTACTAAGAAAAACTGCAAAAGTGGGTAGTATTAGATAACATTGGCACGCAAGTAATTATCCAATAATATTTTCATATAAGAATTGTTTAGATGTCCATCGTAGTATAATTTCTCCCCATAACCAGCACTTTCTTAAATTTCCTAACTTCTTTTTGTTATTAGCTAATAATTTCAAGAGCCAAGCAGACCTCAATGAGACGAAACACAAAAAAAATATATATATATATATATATATATATATATATATATATAATGTACCTTTGCTTCAACATACTTCCATTTGACAAAGAAAAGATGTTTTTCTCCCCAACCATTAGCTAATGGAAGGTTCATAATGTTGTCCTGAGCCTACAAAAAAGATATCAAGTGATAAAGCAGGTGCATTTCTTGCTAAATATAAACTGTACTATTGCCTCTAAAAAAAAATGTACCTTTGCTTTCTGTTTTATTTGGAAGTCTAAATTTCCTTTAAATTAGATCTTTCCTTATGTCTTGATTCATAGTAAATTCTAACACCAACGATTGCAAACAAAAAGGTATCCTAGTATAGCATTGAGTCTCAATGTGGGTGTCCCAGGACAAAGAGATGCACGCGCACCTTGTCCTTCATTATAGACCGACCTGGTTCATATGGGGTCCACGCACTGTTGAAGAAATGTTGGTCCAATAATGGAGGGGCTCCGGGAAAGGGAAGGATAATAAGGTATAGTGGAATTATGGTATCTTTATGATTATTTGGTAGATACAGACTGAAAGTGATTTTTGAGGTTGTCTATAGATTCTGCTCTAGGAGTTGATTGTTCTTTTAGCTTCTCTCAGGGCTAACGCGCTAGAGATGTCCAAGACATTTCTTTTGACTGAATTTCGCAAGGAACTGGAAGGCGTATCTTGGAATTTAGTCTAGCCTTTACTTTGATCATTTTTCTAGCAACCTTGTGGCCCGTTGTATAGATGGATCTCTCGTCCACTCTATTTTTAATGTTTTGATAAAATCTCTTTATTTACCAAAAAAAAAAAATGTAATCCTTAAATTGTAGTGAGTGTGTTACAAGAAACTCATGTCGAGTGCCTATGAGATACATAAACATCTATGGTTTGATTAAGTTCAGTCATTTAAGAGAAATGCCATGAATTATTACCTGCTGCCAATATTTTACCATCTCACACGCAAGCCTTCGTTTCACTGCAAGAGTGGCCTTGGCACTATCAATTGCAACTCCAAGTTGTATATCAACACCCTAACCAGATTATAAAGAAAAAATTAATATAAACAACAGCAAGATAATGCACCTGAATCATTTACAGCTGGAAATAATCAGTTTAAATCTTTTGAGAAGTAAAATAAGAATATATATATATATATATATATAAGTACTTGTTCAGAAGCATACTCAAGAGCGCAGAGAATGCAAAGAAATGTAAGGGGGTAACAGCCCCAAAGATACTAGCCTGTGACTTATGGATTGCTATGGATCATTTTGGCTTCATGGATCCTTTCCTACGCTCAATTCGGTCCCGAAAAAAGTCATCACACAGGCCACATTCATCCATATCTTGCACTTAATGATGACTAGTAGCGAATGGAAGTTCTAACATAGCAATGATCTTACCCAATACCATCAAAGGTATCAAATACAAGAACAAAGTCCATAACCACCTCAATTGGTTACATTCCCTACAACACGAGACCATTTTACTGGAAACTAGTAAAAGAGAAGGAAGTAATCTGGAGTAAAACCCATACTTCCTCTGTCCCATTTTATGGTTCAAAAACTGGGTTGGGTACAAGAATTAAGAAAAAAGTGAAAAATGTGACGTGTTGTGAGTGTAGATAGTTTGGTAGGAGATTATGAGAGAGAAAATGGGGTAGGGAATAGTTAGTGAATAATTGTTGTGAGTATGACATGTGGGGTCCACAAATAAATAAGTAATAAAAACTTTCCATTTTAGGATTTTTGAACCTTAAGATGGGCAATATTTTAGGAAATTTTTGAATCTTAACATGGGATGGAGGGAGTACATCAAAATTTTGAACAATGACACACATTAGCTCCATACTCCATTGTCACAGGAACAAATAAGTAAATCAATAATCCTACTTTCATCTTGTATTTGTCCCAAAAATAATACTACTGTCCATCCAGAAGAAGATTAACAATTGACCCAACATACAAATTAAGAAAATGGTTTAAAAATTGATAACAACAACGAAGCCTTAGTCCCAAAATGATTTGGGGTCGGCAAACATGAATCGTCATATGGAATTTTCAATGAAAAGAGGTGAGGAGAAAAAAATGAAAAAAAAAAAAGGTCTGCTTCCCTAAATTGCCCCTCAAAACATTTGTATTCAAATAAAGAGAAATGAATGTTAATTTAGTCAATTTGTTGTAATAGGATTTTCTGGAAAGGAAATGTTTCTCTTCCATGAGAAGACCCAAAAAGGAATACATAACATTATTCCCAAAATTTAACTTTTAAGCTTCCGCTATTTTTCAAAGTTAAATATTTCTTATACTATTATGACATTTCCGATACGTATCACAAAAAAGAGCCCTGACAGTGTGATTGGTGAAATGTAAGCAAAAGTAAAATATTCAAATCAATGTCTAGTCAAATGGGAGTACATGTGGGTGTAATTCGTATGAAAAAAAACCCACTAATCGTCTTAGCTATCTTCGTCATCAAGTAACTCCACCATATTTGTTATAAACATGATCCATGATAAAATCTCTAAGGATTCTATTGAGTAGATCATGTTGCAGGTTCCGGAAGGCTTTAGGTGTATGGTGAAACAAGAAATCCAAGCTCTCTAAGATTCTTATAATTTATTTTTGTTTCATGTTTTCGTTAGTTATTTATTATCTTTATGGACCTAAAAATCCGAACACCTATGATAAACATGGCAATTGCCTGTTCTATAATTTTACTTAGAAGAAAACGGTATGTCTGTATTTTCTTTAATGTTCAGAACTCTCCAAATGAAATTTAACATTTAATTTCTTTATATTTTCAAACAACAGATGGTTATTCACAGTCTTGGTACATCATTTGTCCAGAAAATACTAGCAAGAATCACTCTCATGATATTTTTCAATCTCAAATTTGTATGGTTCAACTAATTCTAAAAGTTCTGACAAAGCTAGGATAGAAGAAACAAACTATATATTGAACGTTAAACACAATATTTTTCGAAATGATAAGTTCTGCTGCTGACTACTTAACATATCTGTAGTGATGTCAGATGGTGCAAGAATAACCCTACGGTGACAGAAATTTCAAGCATTATGACAATTAAATCATCACTGATCAGATTGTCCAAATGCTACTGCAAGGTACAAAAGCAACAGCTAGAGGAGGAACGCTAACCTGTCCAAGAGCCTGAAGGCATAAAGCCCGTAGAACACCTTCTGCAAGGTCCACAGGTAGATCTCTCCTAAATCAAATAAACAAAATCAAATAATTTTTTTTGAAGCGAGAAATAACAGCAAATGAGATACTAAAAGCTAAACCGTGCATCTGCAGACCTAACTTCAGGGGGTAACTGCGGGAGAACGTGCTTTACGGCACAATCAAGAAATCCTGCTGCCTTTAACAAAATATCAATTGACGATCTCCTGCTCTCTGTTTAAGGAAATGAAAAATGAACAGAACTGTATAAGGTGAAACATTAAAAATTAGAGCAGAAAATCAACATGAGAAAGTATCAATGTAACACATTCATAAATTTGCTAGTCTAAACAAGCAAGAAAATAATACCCTTCAAGATAGATGAATATGAAAAATAGAAACCCATGATATAGAGTGTTCAATCAAGACAAGAATGTCAATAGATTGATAATAAGCTTATTGAAGCAACTCATGCCCTGATCTCTATGTCAATAAACTTAAGGTAGTGGAGGCTCACTCAACAGCTCAGATATAAGTACATCATATCCATACCCCTTTTTGAACATTTTACCGACTTATGCCTGTCACTCATTTCCTTCCTCTTAGATCTCCCAACCTCTTACAATATCCAAACCAAAAGCTACCATAAGCGATTATTGGCCCATGAGAAAAATACTTACTTAATCCCAAAAATGAGGATACATTCATTTTGGGACGGAGGGAGTATTATCTATTCAAACACAAAACTGAGTATGCTCACTCTGTCCCAAAATGATCTTCTCAATTGTCATTTTTTATTGTCCGAAAAAGTTCTTCTCGTTTCTACAATTTAGGCTTGAGAGTGCATCAACAAAACATGACTTGTGAAGCAAGTGTTCATATCCTTAAAAAGTTTGAAAAGTCATTATTTTGGGACGGAGGGAGTACAATATGTTTACACATTGCATGCATCATGCATTGGGACTATCTCACTGAAGCAAACACTAGACCCGGGTCAATTGATAGAAAACTTGTGATGTTTGTTCCCTCTCCTTTTTCTGGGTAGAAAAAGAAAAAGATACAAGAAATAATATAGAAGTTAGATGATCAAAATTTCACCTTAAGGGAAAAAAAATAACTCAAACCTACTCCAACGAAATAGCAAAAGAAAAGGTGAGGAGAAAATGGAGCTACTGGAATACTAAGCACAGCCTTCCAATCCCTTGCAAACTCCAAGATGGTAACCCACTTAACTCCCCCAAAGCCAGAACCCAAGGTGAGACCGAAATCTGAAGGTTATTCATCAAAAGGGTCAAGAGAAGAGACTGATTCCACTACATAGAATGAAAAACATGAATTCTCTGGCAAAATACACCCTATTTGAATGAAAATGCCTTTCTGACATGCTGCATTTTAAATTTTAGTTATCTCACTTCAACTAAGCTCTGGTCTGCCCCTTCACCTAGCATAAATGTTGAGACTTCTAAAGTAGGGGTTATAGTGGACTACATGAGAGTTAAATACCTAATTCGTCCTTAACCTATTGGGTTTTTTCCCTTTTCGTCCTAGAAGTATTTTTTTTTCCTTTTCGTCCTTGAAGTACCTATTTGTTGCCGAAGTCGTCCTTCCGTCCACTTACCGTCTGTTTGTCCATTAAAAGGTGCATACCGTTGATTGCTAAGTGACGATGTGAGGAGGGAAAAAGCCCGACCAACTGGGTCATGTGCAAGATCCATAAGTTCATTTATACACGTCATTGGCCAACTCAGAATTTTTTGAAGTCATCGAGCCACTATGCACCTTTTAACGGACAAACAGACGGTAAGTGGACGGAAGGACGGCTTCGGCAACGAATAGGTACTTCAAGGACGAAAAGGAAAAAAAAAAATCTAAAACCCAATAGGTTAAGGACGAATTAGGTATTTAACTCGACTACATGATAATGACAGAACCTTTTTAAAGATCATCTTCCAACAAAACATACATACATGAATAATACCTTATTGTTTATGTACTTTCTAATGATCTGTTTTGCTTTCTATAGATCCAAATTATTTTAACTGAATGTTTTATCACTAAATTATTGTTACAATGACAAGAAGGAAGACATCTATAACCATACGCACGACACATCTATCAACCAGATTTGGTATCCATGGTTGCCCACCTTCTGTTACTTTTGGCTGATAGCCATCGGTAGATGTTCTCGGTAGAAGGAGCAAGTTAGCTTGTGATAATGAAAGTGTAGCCATCAAGTGCAAAATGGACAATACTTCGTACCAAGCACTAGGCATTGACGTATCCTGTAAAAGTTTGATGGCATTTACAAATGTAAGAATTCCCAGCATTACCCGAACAACAAACAAGCAGGAAAAAAAAATTGGCAACCACAAGCAAAGAAGTGGTAAATCTTTTTTTGTAAGGAACTATAAATGCAAAGCTGATATTCTAATCACACCTCAATATCATCCTCTTGATTTACCCAAACAAATTGTACTTTCTGTTGTAATGGACTCCCTGCAAAAAAAAAAAAAGGCCAAGTGATGACGCAGAAAAATACCATAAAGGGCAAGTATCCCAATGAAATGACACAAGAGATGCTTTACCATCTTTCACTAATCCCAAAAGGACCGGCAAATAATCTTCAAGAGCCTGCAGAAGATCACCTAATGTTGACCCCCCTGTAAAAAACAGCCGATGCATTAATATTAGGACACACCGCTCACGACTAAAAAGATGCACATTAGCTGACCATGTTGAGTAGCACTTCTTCTCCTTGTTCTTGTGATGGATGGAGCTTCTTGGCCAGCCATAACAACTATACGCGTCCTTAGGGCAGAGAGGCGATCTACTAAACTTTTGCTCAGGTGGTCACCGAGCGACTCTGAAAAATCCACAGGCTTGGGAATCCTTAAACCAGGAACAAAGACGGAAACTTCACCAATGTTTCCTGGTCTCCTTCTGTTCCCACCAGAATCCTTCGGTGTTGATACCAGGCATCCCATATTAAAAGATCCCTGCTAGATATCTGCAAGTGAAAGTTACCCAATGTTGGAATTTCCTCAACAAGTTTGGGGTTTCTGAAAATCGAAAAAACAATAAATCAAAAGAGCTGAAAATTTGTGTGTGATATGTACCTAATATAGATTTTAGACCTTCTGACATTACATAGCTGGAGGAGAATTGAATGCCACAACAAATGACACTAATGAAAACCTTAATTAGGTATCAAGATATAGACAATGTTTACACGAGAGGAGTTGAAAATAATTCAAAGGAAGCAAGTCTGAAAGTGGTGAGGCTAATAAATGTTCAACCAACAAAGCAACCCAGTAGGCAGTTCACGAGCACAATCCAAAAGTCTCTCTCTCTCTCTCTCTCTCTTCTCTCTCTCTCTCACACACATACACGAGCACAAAGCAATAATTATGGGTTGAATAACGGCAATGAAAACAATATACATCATTAGCTCACCTTGGCTTTCTCTTATACGAGACGATTAATCGCGTATTCAAACCTTTAAGTAGTTTCTTTCTGCACGATAAAGAATCACATGATTAGAAATTTAAGGTCAGAATAGGAAAGAAAAGGCAGGATTAATTGAACTATCACAAGAAAGGCATGACAACTTGAGGGTATTGTGCTTCACATTTAATGGTATTGACTCCTACCCTTTCCATTACTCCTACTCTAGCAACAAGAACTTCCCAAAACAATGAGATCAAGCATATAACAAACACCTCAAATAAACCTACGGAAAACCCTCTTTTAAGGAAATCTTCTAATTCAAGTCTCTTATTGTTTTTCATTCGTAGAAGCAAACACAAAAAATACCCAATTAGATACCAAATTTCTAAGCCTGGAAATTGGGATAAAAAATTCATTTCCACGAAATTGAGTTAAAAAGTCTACCAATGTCAATTCCAGGACAAACTGGCCGCCGTTTTCTCTTCTCTCCGCCTCCGGTACTCCATGCGCTGGTCCGGTCACGGAAATATAAAATCTACAGACAGACGTCCGATTAATAAACGGTGGCAAAGGTTGAATTTCTTTCTTTCTAACTTGAATTGGCCGCTAAGCTTCAAAACCCGATTCGGTAATTACCAAATTGAAGCTTCTATGAGGAGGGTTAATTCAAATCAAAAATCGATATTTCCCGTCCGATCTTAGCTTTATTTGTTGTTGCCTGAAAAATTATGGACAAGTAAAGATAGAATCAGCTGAATTCTGAAAAGGGTGTGATCGAGGAGGGAGGTTAAGAAGAGTATAGGAGGTAGGGTTAGTGAAGTAGTGGGAAGGGGTGGACGGTGGCCGAGGGCGGTGGAGGAGGTGGAGGTGGGTGACCGGAATTCGGGGGATGGTAGCTGTTGGTGGTGGTGGTAGTTGGGTTGGGTGTGATGTTTGTGGAGAGGAGATAGTATTGAATTTGGGAGAGAATGGAGATGGCTATCAAACGAAACGACGTAGTCGTACGTGGAACTCAATGCCAACTCACTTTGACAACTTGACAAAGTCATTGCTCCACAAGTCAAATTACTCAAATTATTTTATACTCCTCCTTCTGTCTCAATTTAAACTTTAAAAAAAAAAAAAAAATATTTGTTTTGAGTGAAAATGGTTTGTGAGGTAGACAATAGTTAGTTGGTAATTGTTGTGATTATGAGTAAGGAAGTATAAAAAACTTTTTTTTTTTAGGTTTTGAAGTTTAAAATGGAATACCCAAAATGAAAACTTTTGAAAATTAAAATGGGACGGATGGAGTATTTTTTAAACCCTACTATAATTTTTCAATCAACATATTTTATATATCCTATGTCTCAAGAGTTAGTCCTTTCTTTTTTGTAATTACCACGAATGAACTATAAAAAATAATTTAAATTACATTAATTATTTTAATGAAAAATTAAAAATTGATATTAATACTCCCTCCGTCCCAGAGTAATAGTCATACTTTCTATTTTGTTACGTCCCAGAGTAAGAGTCAATTTCCTAAGATGGCAAAAAAATCTTTATTATTCATCTCACTCATTCTCTCTCATACTTTACTTTTATACTCACAACCATTGTTCTAAAAGACGCTCTCCTAGGCCCCGCCTAGGCGTTCATGAAACGCCTAGGTCTCGCCTAGAATATTATAATTATGTTTGAATTCTCGGTCCCGCCTAGGCCCCGTCTAAGCCCGCCTAGCGCCTAGCGACCTCGTAGCGCTTTTTAGAACCATGCGTCACAACACTAATCAACTTACTATTCCCTCCCACTCATTTTCTCTCCTACTTTACTTTTACGCTAACAACACTTACATCACTTCCACCATTTCTTAATATTCGTGTAAATGGGAGGTAGGACTCTTACTCCGGGACAGATGGAGTAGTATTTATAATGGTGAATATAACTAGTTGTAAATTTTTATTAGGATAATTAAAATTAAAAGTACCATCAATTATTACTCACAGTTCATTCCGCGATAACAACGAAAAAAATAACTTTAAGGGACAATAGAAGTACTCCCTCCGTCTCAAAACAGCCTGCACACTTTTGAAGATGCACGGGAATTAAGGAATGAGTATATATATTCAAAAGTATTGTAAGTGGGAAAGCGGTTGTGAGTATGATAAGTTGATTGGGATTTACAAGTGGGGCCCAAAAGTAAGTGTGTGAGTATGACAAGTGGGGTAGAGAGAATAGAAAAACAATAAATTTTGAACATTTTAGGAAAGAAAACTTACCAATGGGACAGCCAAAAGGGAAATAAGTGCAAGTTGTTTTGGGACGGAGTGAGTACTAATTAAGTGAGATGAAGAACAAAAAAATGTATAACCAAACATGAAGTCGGGATTAAGCGTAACAAACTCTATACTATAGTATATTAAAGTATGCGAACACGACTTTGAGAGCGACACCTCATCTTAAAATAGACATTCCTTGGCTCTCGTCCTTCCACGTCACACCCTCGTAGACCTTTCAGTTCTTGCTAATTAGTTGAAAGTAAAATGTAATATGCTTAGATATGTGAATGGATACTTATAGCATATTCATGAATAATAGTCACTAATTACGTAATGATGTTATAGATTACTAATACATTATGAATGTAAATAAAAATCATTATTAGGAGAAGTATACATGTGAAGACACATAATACATATCAGAATACCAAATACATTTGGAACAAGAAAGTGTACAATAATTGATACCTTAACATAAGTTGTATAGAAAACATGTATAAAGAGAAGAGTAATCTATAAGAACATGATAATATATAATAGAACTCACACTCTTATATAAAGAATAGAAGTGTAAACTAGGTAGGGCGTGCATTTAAAGGTGTGACTTTTCAACTAATCAAATTCATTAATCAAATGATAAAATAAGAGTCAATGCATTTCAAGTTGATGCATGAATTACAAAATAATTGAATAAGAATATGAAAGATTTGATATATTTATTTAAAACATATCCTTTTTAGTTCCCTATTCAATACCAACATTAATTTGAAGATAAAAGATCTAAATAACTCTTAACTTTGGAATACATATGGTCTTTCCAGGGAATATAAATAAATAAATATATACTATATATTATATTAAAGTATGCGAAAATGATTTTGGGCATGACCTCATCAAATTTTTGGTTAATCTTGCTCCTAAGCTTGCCACGTCAGATTCATGGCATTAAGAGCCAAACCTTTCGGTTCTTGCTAACTAGATACAAATAATATGTTATATTCTTAGTTATGGGTATGGGTACTATAATAAGTATGAAACTAGATATGTCTAAGAATTTTAGTTGATAAGAAACTAATGTAAAGAACTCAATGATTCTTGAAGAATATGTTATGCCTAATAGACATATACTCTTATATATATACTAGAAATATAGACTTGGTACGCTTAGCTTTTAAAAACGTCAGTAAAGTGATGCATAATTATCCAACATTTCGGCTCCTTATACATTGATCATCCTAATTAAACTTTTATTATAAAAAAATGCATTGTTTTATGATGGAATATAAAGAGATTTGCTTGGGAATGCATTGTTTTATGATGGAATACACAAAGTTTTGCAAGTCAAATTAAATCTCTTTTGGAAATACATTTAATTTTGATAATAGATAAAGAACTTTAGCTAACATGCATGAAACGGAATAGTTTAGTGATTCAAGAGGCAATAAGATGTTTAATAAGCATTAGAGACTTAGTAGTTGAAAAGTCGCAACAAAAAATTAGTGCACTAACCACCATTATTAGATTTTAAACTTTCTCTCTCTCTCTCCCCCCCCATCCCTCCCTCTCTTTCTCTCTCTCTCTCTCTCTCTCTCTCTTCCCTCTCCAATTCTTCCACAATTGTGTTTTCTCTCAAGTGGGTTAGAAAATATGATTATTTTGGTTTATTTGTCATTGCTTATCACTTCATGTAAGTAACATTGTTAATTATCTTCCATATCTCATACTTTATTTTTCATTTATTTTTTTCTTTTAATTTAAATTTAAAATTTGTAGTTCTATCAAATTTACATTTACATTTTTTTTGTTTTTTATTTTATTTTTTCTTAATTCACAGTTTGATACATATTAAAAATTCAAATCTTATTTTCTTTTTTTATTGTGTTTTCTTTCGGGTGAGAGATTTATTTTTGTTATTTATTTATTTTTACTTTCTTTTTTGTTTTATTTATGTTTTTGATTTCATATTGACTTTAGTTTTAGTATTCATTTTCATTTACCACTTTCATATTTGGCTTGATTTTATTTATTATTTTTGTCAATTTTAATTACTTTTGTTTATTTTTTTTATTTATTTATTTTGATTAAAATTTGCACTTTCAGATTTCTTAGTATATTTTTCTATGCTATGTTTTTTATATTTATTTTCTCAGTTAAAATTGTACTTTGTTTATTTTGATTTCTTATTTATTTCACGTTCTTTTAACATTCTTTTTCTATATCTATGTACTATATGGTTTTGGTTTTGACTATTTTCTCTCACTTTTTTTTAAAGTAGGATTGAGAAGAATTTTCTTGGACAAATTTGGACGAACATTATCGACGACCATGAAAGCTATGGAGTCCGACATGTTAATGGAGGACCCCACTATGACTACCTGTAATGGGTATGAAACACACTCAAATTTACTTTAATTGAATATTACATAGTAGTATTTTGGGTGATTGTCAAATCGAGAAAACAAGCTGCTTTGTGAGTTTTCTTTGATTTTTTTTCTCTTAAATCTACTTTTAAATAACATAGTTTTTGTCATTATGTTTGTATTAATTAATTATCACTATTGTCACAAATATGGTATTTCATATTTTTTCTTTTTCCTTAATTGCAATATAATTTTCTATATGGTGTTATTATTTTCAAAGTTAAGTATGTTGAGGATGATCAAGAAAAGAAATATTTGGATATGGGAAGATTGAATTTTATGGATAAAACACTTACAGTTCAATGAACAAGGATTGTTTTTAATTGTGAGAGGTAGGATGTAAGTTTATCAATTTTTTTCCCGAAACTAAATTACCATTGCATTAAATTAAGGGCAAAAGCACAAAAATATGAGTAGGCTCTCTACAAATACTAGAGGCTCAGCCCAAATATCATCAATCATTACAATGGCATTTAGAATTACACATGAAATGTAAAAAGAGGGATGACTTGTGCATAAAGTTGCACTAGCATTTTCAATCTTCCATCTTGTACCTCTATTACCAATACCCTGGAACGCACATATGTCTCTCCAAGCGAAACATGGACACTGCCACATATCGGCATTCATAAAATCCCCCATCGAAAAATATTTAGCTTTGAAAACACGATTATTTGAGGCTTCTGGGCTAGCAGTAAATCGCCAACCAAACTTTCCAAGACATGCTATTATTCGCGTCCGATTCCACAATAAATATTGAAAAACAAGACAAAAAAAACAAGGCTCTCACAAAAGAGAGAATGCAAAGGCTCCCACGAAGGAGAGAATACAAAAGGCTTTCGCAAATGAGAGAATACAATAAATCAAACACCATATCAACAATACTCCTCTTCAATTATTCAAAACATAAAATGAAAATCTAAAAAAAAAAAAAAAAAAAAAAAAAACAGATCTGGAAGTAGATTTAAAGAGAAAAATCTATATTTAAGTCTAAATCCAAATCTGGAGTAAAGATAAATTTGATTAAAAAGATTACAAATTCTTTCTAGGAGAAATGATGGAAAAAAGAGAAACCAGAGGAGAGGAGAGAGCAGTTAAGTTTATCATTTCTTAACTTTTACAATTTCATACTACATGAGAATTTCAAAAAATCTAATATAATCGTAATACAGTTGAAAGTATTATTTTATAAAAATGGGATATTAGATTATATGAACTCCATATCTATTTTCTATTAGATATTCTTCTTTATTTTTATTCTAACTTTTGTTTTTTTTATTAAATTAATTATTGTTTAGCGGTCCAATTTTCCCGATGGCAATACTTAATTTAATTCATTTGTCTTTAAATACTTAAAGGGTTAATTATTCAATATGTTTTAATTAATTTATAATTTTTTGACTATAAATATTAGATTAATTGTACAAATTAAATTTTTTATAGATACACATTCAATTTCAATCCCTCTATATGAATTTTTATAAAAAGCCCTTCATATATTTATAAATTATTAATTGGTCCATTGAAAATAATTACTTTATATTATATATCCCTCTGAATAATATTTTACCAAAAAATACTTTTCATATTTATAATAACCAAATGATGCATCGGTATCCTAAACCCCGTGCGAAGCACGGGATTTTATTCTAGTTATTTATTATAGTCCATCCAGAGAGAAGGGAAAGCATAATGTTTTATGTTGACCTAAAATATAAACTTGCGATTTAAGAATAAGAAAATATGAATTTCTTGGATTATAAATAAAAATAAGGAATTACAATTTTGGGCTTGAAGTCAAAAGGGAGTCTTCTAAAAGGGGGCCCATATTTTTATTTTTTTTTGCCAAATCGGGGCTCGAAATGCAATTTTTTTTTGCCAATTCAATGCTTTTTTACGGAATTCGTTAGGAAAGTAGGTTAAATCCCATGTGCCTTGCACGTGATGGTCAAATTGGATGATTTTGAAACTTATACTCCCTCTGTCCCTAAATGAGTGTCCATTTTCAAAAAATCTTTGTCCCTAAATGAGTGTTTTTTTTTAACATAACTTTCTCCCTAAACGTTTTTTTTTCGAAATTTTTTTCACCGGTTTCTTTATACGTGCAAAACTAAAGGTTTGGAAAGGAGATTACAAGATTATATATGAATCGTTGTTACCAAATTGTTCAAAAAGTTTAGATTTTCAGTGTCCCTTAAAATGAAATTTAGACACTCATTTAGGGACAGAGGGAGTAACTTTTTTATGGGGGTTAAATATAAATGTTTAAATTTTAAAGGACCTAATTGAAAACCCCTTCATTCCCAATCTGATTTTAACGCACACTAGGGCGGAGAGTTTTATCGCTCCCAAAATCTGTCCCCTCTCGAAGAAGACACTGCAAAAGAGAACCCTAAGGACTGGAAGAGTCTCCGTCTTCCCATCCGTCGCCGCTCTAACCATCAAGGCACTGAAGGAACCAGAGCGCGACAAGAAGAAGACGAAGAACATAAAGACAATGGTAACATCTCGACCAGATTTAGGGCTTTGAATATGCCGAAGGAGTGTTGTTTAGATCTGAGATGGGTCCGACGAGGTTTCTAATTAGCGAGTTCTGAATGTCAAATGGTGGTGGGATGTTGGGGGCGTGGAAGAAAAGGATGAGGAGAGGATTAAATGGGTTAGTTTCAAATTTTTTATTTCTTTGTTCTTGATTCCTTTTTGAATTGAGAAGATGAGTTTCAGTTTGTGTGTGAGTGTTTGCTTGATTTTGGTGGGTTGATGTCTTTATTTGATTTTCGATGGTGGTTGTGGTGTTTACAACATGTGGAGGGTGGTGGCTATGGTGGTTCTAAGTGGTGGAGGTGGTTACAACAGTTGGACGGTGGTGCACGGTGGTGGCTACGGTGGTTCTAAGTGGCGGGGGATGGATGGGTGCTCATGGAAGATGAAGAGAAGGGAAATGTTTGATTTTTTTTGTTAATAATTATATATATTTAATGAAATTTATTTATTTTTATGAAATTAATGAATAGTTCACTTATAATATTTTTTTTAAAAGTAGATGTATCAAGTTGTAATTAACCCTCAATTTATATCATAACTTTAAAATTTATTATAGTTATTTACTCCTTCCGTCCCCTTTTAATCTTCAAAAAAAAAATTAGACATAAGAATTAAGATAAGAATCTTTATATTATAAAATATGACAAAAACTTGTGTGAGAACACTCCAACCCGTCTCATGGGTGAGACGGGTCATTTTTTTGACCCATTACCCGACCCACAACCCTGCTCCAGGACCCATGGGGGACCCTGCCACGTGGCAGCCCCTCATTGGCCGATTTTTTTTTATTTTTTTATTTTTTTTGCTTATTTTAAATTTTTTTTTTTTTTTTTTTTCGGTTTGTGAAAAGTAATAGTTACCATCTCTTAAAGTAATAGTGTTTTTCCTATGTATTCTTCGTTTGCCAAAAGTAATACTTATTATAACTAAAATATAACAAACGTGTTATTTATATGTGATAGTATTTGTACATAATTGTAATACATATGTATAGATATCTATATGTTTTCAAACAATAAGTTACAATGGGGTCAAATTTATCATGATACATGTAAAAGTATTACATTATCTATAGAAATCAGTTACAATTTCGTCAATCATAGTGTTACATTTACTTGTATAAACTTACTATTACATTCATATACATAAGTTATTACTTTTCAAATGTTATTTTCTTTTAAAAAATAAAATTTAAAATACACATTATATTACATTTTAGCTAAAGCACTATTATATTTCAGCATAGATGATTATTACATTTAGATATTGTTTGGGTTACATGTAATTATATTTAGTATTACATTTGGAAAAATGGGTAAAAACGAGCTTTTTTTAAAAAAAAAACAAGTATTACGTTTACTTATGAACAATGTTACTTTAAGAGATGGTAACTATTATTTTTTGCTAAACCAGTGAAAAGCCGGAAAAAAAAATATATAAAAAAAAAAAAAAAAAATCGGCCAATGGTGGGTTGCCACGTGGCAGGTTCGGCCCATGGGTCATGGGGCGACCCGTCTCATGCATGAGACGGATCCCCTTGTTCTCATGGGAGACCACCTCATAAAATATAGATAGTGGGATAGAGTGTTGTGCGTATAGAAAGTGGGTAGGAGAAAGAAAGTGGGGTATGGAATAGTTAGTGAATAGTTGTTGTGTGTATGACATGTAGGTCTTACTAAATAAAAATATATAAATAACTTTCCTTTTTTGGATTTTGAAGTTTAAAATGAGACACCCAAAAAGGAAATTTTTGAAGTTTAAAATGGGACGGATGGAGTATATATGATAATTTATTAATTTTATTATAAATTTTAATTATTCAAAAGAAGTACTATTTTTCAAAAAAAAAAAGTGAATTCTTGAAAAAAAATATATACTCTCTTCGTCCCAGCTCACTTGACACTTATTTCCATTTTGGGCTGTCCCAGCTCACTTGACACTTCCCAAAATAGCATATTTTTATAATATTATATTCACTCCACCCCACCACTCATTCTCTATCTTCATTTTCTACCACACAATTTAATCAACCAACACTACTATTTACCCCACTCATTCTCTCTCTTCATTTTCTACCACACATTTTCCTTATTTTATTCATTCTCCTTAATTATTATGCCAACCTCATGGGTGTCAAGTGAAGTGGGACGGAGGGAGTATATTGTTAGTATTTAATAAGATAATAATTTTAATATTTAATACTTTAAATTTAGTTACAATAATATGTGAAATTATGCATAAAATTATTATCAATTTTGATTATCAATTTTGAAAAAACCTCAATATATGGTTAACCATTTAAATTCTAAAATTTGCAGTTTGACCCTTTTTAACAAATTTTCAATTCAATTTCATCCAAATATATGATCAAGTGCAAGGCACATGAGAATTAACCTACTTTTCTAACGAATTCCGTTAAAAAACCTTGAATTGGCCAAAAAATTGAATTTTGAGACTTGATTTGGCTAAAAAAAATATGGGGCACCTTTCAGAAGACCCCCCTTGACTTTAGGCCCGAAATTGCAATTAACCCTAAAAATTAACATGAGGTGCTGATAATGTCGGGCTTTATTTGTACTAAATTTATGCGATTTTTTTTTTCAAATAATTCCCTTTTAAATCATTATCTACCTAAATGACATTTGAGAAACTTTATATACCAAAATGACCACTTTCTGTGAAGTAGGCATTGGTAATGCCGACTTTACTGTGAAGTCGACACTACCATTGCCGACTTTAGGTCAAACCCGGTTAAGGTTAAGAATAATTAGGGGTTAAGAAGGATTAGGAGGGAATATTTTGGGGCAGAGTGGGTTTTTGTGTTGTACTGAAATCGGCACTCACAATGCCGACTTTGACTAGGGTTTCTGAAGTCGGCATTGTGGATGCCGACTTTAGGTCTCCATAAAACCCACAACTGGTTGCTTTATTTTCACTCGTTTCATATTCAAAACACAAACTTCTCTAATATCTGATTCTCATCTTTCATTTTTTTTTCTCTCCCTTTCAAGTTGAAAGCTCAAAAGTTTTATTTGGTGAATTTGATTCAAGCATCTAAGGTACATTTTAATCTTTATTATATGTTTTTATTTGTATAATGTGAATGCAAACTAGAGTTATTAAACTATAATTCAGTAAAAAAAAAAGATGTGTTGTCCTTTAAACATTTAACATCCAACGCAAAACTCGTTAAATTTTTTATATTTCAGTTAAATTTTTGACATTTCAGTTAAATTTTTGACTGTTATTTGTTATAATTTCTTACAATTTCCATTAGAATGATTTACAGTCTCTTAATGTATTATATTAACAATTTGACTGTTATTTGTTGACATTTCAGTTAAATTTTTGACATTTCAGTTAAATTTCCATGCATATTTCAGTTAAATTTTTGACATTTCATATAAATTTTTGAAGATCAAGAAATTTTCTTACTGTAACAAATTTTAATGATGTTATTTGTTGCTTTTTTATATATATTTTGACATTTCAGTTAAATTTTCTTAATGTAACAAATTTTAATGATGTTATTTGTTGCATTTTTTTATATATATTTTGACTGTTGAATTAATTTGTTTAGGGGAAAATATGAGTGGACTTCCACTTATTTTCATGTGCTACTGGGGAGGAAATTTCCACTTAGGGCAAAAAATCGTTGGGGTTACGAAAAATTGATTAGGAAGTTATATAAGAAAATTGATATAGATCCAAGAGATGCTAAGTTGAAAGTTATTTGTAAATATCCTCATATGATGGGTAATGGGTTTGCAAGTTACATTCCGTTTGAAGTCGAGAATGATATGTGTATGAAAGTCATGTTTGATGTTTTTGCTCAATTAGGTGGGGTAGGTAGCTTGCAGTTGTATATTATCATGGATTTTTTAGTTTTTGATAATAATGTTAACTACCTTGAGAGAGATACTGGTGGTTTTGAAACACATGGGGAAGTGGAACCGGAAGTGGAAGCGGAAGTGAAAGGGGAAGGGGAAGAGGTAGAGGAACGTGAAAATGATGATGATTCAGATTATGAAGGTCATATCCTTGCAATAAGTTCTGATGTTGATTCTGGATATGAAGATTGTTCGAGTCCAACTGATAGCGAGAATGAGGGTGATGATGGGGAAGGTGGTGATGTAGGAGCACGCATGGTTACTTTTCAAGGTGAACCGCATAATCAAATGTATGGGAGAGCAGACTATCCATTTTACCGTGATATTGGTGAAGGGTCAGAGAATTATGATAATAGTGAATACAAGTTTGCAGAATGGAATGCGGAGAGTGATGGAATCGCCAAAGGAATTCGCTTCGCAGAGAAGATTGATGTGCAGTACCAAATAAAGAAGTACCATATTATAAAGAATTTGAGGTTCAAGGCGAGAAAGAGCACACCGCAAAAGTGGGCTATTGAGTGTTTGGTGAAAGAGTTCCCCTGCAATTTCTATGTGAATGTGAGTCTGAAGAAGGGTGGGTACTGGGAAGTAACTAAGTACAAGGGTCCACATTCTTGCTTGGTTTGAGATGTTAGCGGCGATCATCCTAATTTAGATGCTAAGTTTATAGGACGAGAAGTTTTCGATCTTGTCAAGGCTGATCCAGAGTACAAGATTAAGCTTATCATGATAAATATAAAATCAAAGTACGGTAAGGATGTTTCATATCGGAAGGCATGGTGTGGTAAACAAAAAGCCATCGCTCAAGCATATGGGGATTGGGACGAATCTTATAGAAAGTTACCACGTTTGTTAGCAGCTATTCAAAAGTGGAACCCTTCAACCATTGTGCAGTTTTCTAATCGTCCTGACGCTGGTCCTCCAGGTTCTTTTGACCGCGTGTTCTGGGCATTTGGCCCTTGTTTGGAAGCATTCTCTCATTGCCGTCCTGTCATTTCTGTTGATGGCACATTCTTGCATGGAAGATATAAAGGGGTAATACTTATTGCTATGGGTGTTGATGCGAATGATAGTTTACTTCCACTTGCTTTTGCTCTTGTTGAAAAAGAGGACCATGAAAACTGGTCTTGGTTCTTACATCTTGTTTGCCGACATGTTATTATGTCGCGCCCCACACCCGTGGTCCTACTTGGCCCCACGCTCGGGACACGAGTGGAAGACGTTATAAAACTCTTTAGAAATTTTTTCGAAATGTACTTTTATAAAGTTTAGCAAAAACACCCTTGAAGTTCAAAGACTTCACTTAACTTTAAACAAACTTTACAAACAACTTTCACAAACGGAAGTATTTAGCCCGAAGGCTTACAGACTTTTATACAAATGTACAAACACTGACATTATCCAAAATATAGGTGTTACAAGATGATGAAGTCAAGGAAACTCTACCCAAAAAGTTTCACATTTACATAATGCAACCTTAACAAAACAAGTCCCAACTCTTACCACTCCAACGTCCTCCCGTGCCAAGTGTCATATCCCTTGGACCCGCCTTTATCTAAAACAGTAACAAATAAGGGTGAGAATAAATCTCAGTAAGCTACTAAAATGCAACTACGTTACATGCTGATATGATAATCATAAAGAAACTATATCAACAAATATTCATATAGCATATAGCACATAACATGAGAGATAACATCAACTCATATACCACAATTACCACATAGCCCACACTCCGGTGGATACCAAGCCAAGGTTTACCGAAGTAACATAACCATCTGAGAATACCATCTGAGAAACCCATCAGGGAAAACCATCTGAGAAAACCATCTGAGCAGCATAAACAGCTGAAGCCGGGATCCCGAAAACCAAACCATAACCAATAGAACCAAGTAACCAGAGAGGGAAATATGACACAAAGTCATAACCCAGATACTCACCAAAGGGAGCAATTCATCCCATCCAAGGCCAATCTGGACTGGGGAAACAAAGAAGGCACAGTGGGCACCTTATAGTGAACTTGGCTTGTGTGCCACTATAATTTTCCCACCGCCTGACTCAGAAGCTCCAATGGAAAACCTTATAGTGGACTTACATGTACCACTATAATTCTTCCATTGGCTGACTCAAAAGCTCCAATGGAAAACCTTATGGTGGACTTACCTGTACCACTATAATTCTTCCATCGGCTGACTCAAAAGCTCCAATGGAAAACCTTATAGTGGACTTACCTGTACCACTATAATTCTTCCATCGGCTGACTCTACAACAAGACCAGCTGGACTTTTCACAAGAAGCACAGTAATGAATACTTGCTAAACAAAACCCGGGCATTTAATCCAAGAAGGAACTAAGCCAAATACATCACAAGATGCACACAAAAGATTTCTCATAAAGAGTCCATAACAAGGACATTTAGTCACAACCCAATCTTTTTCATCAACGACATAAAAGTCATACACATTCACGTTCGAGTCCTAAACAACCCCAAGAACTACACAAACACTTTTCCTCTTGTACCCAAATTACACAAACTATCAAACCTGGAAAATAGGGGGGTGCGCGCGCTCCCTTCCATCAGAAGCCTCACAATTTTTGGTCACTTAAGGGTGCGCGCGCCCCACCCAAAAGGGTGCGCTCGCTTCCCTTGATCAGACACTATGCCTAGTTGATAACAATGGGGTGCGTGCGCCTCCTTATTTAGGGTGCGCGCGCCCCCTCCCATTTTGGGCCAAATCCCAGATTTCTTCTTTAGTTCATTTTTACTCCTTCCGTCCCACAAGTAACACATATACTACATACTTTGGCAACTTCATTAAGGATACAAATTGAGTTCCAAACCATTACAACACCCAACTAGAACCAATTCTATATACCCCCTTCGTCCCAATATTTCAAGTATAACAAATATTACCCAAATCACAAAATTAACAATTACTAGTATCAATTATAAATATAATTTTTCTAATATACCAATATACTCATTTAGGGATACTTTCATACATTCCCCCCGTCCCAAGAATAATAGTATAATTTTATAATATACTTATTTAACATTTAACTCAAGTTAATATTTTACCGTCCCACAAATAGGAGTATACTTTCACACTTATACTAACATTTTCACAATATAAACATACTCCATATACTCCCTTGCATACAAACCAAGTCACTTACCCAGTATAATTATACTCCCTTTGTCCCAAATAAACAAGTATCACAAATAAATTCATTTCACAATAATTTCACCACATATCACACATATAGCAAATATATGACCATTTTACTATTTAAAGGGAATTAGTAACTTACCTATTTCCGGAAAAAGTATCGCAGAAATATGTTTTGTTCGGGTAGAAATGACCCACTTAACGCCCTGATCATTTTTATATAATTAGTTTTTAAAACGGGTAAGTAAATAAAAAGAATTAAATCGAAATGGGTTGAACTTACCCATTTCCTTCGTGGATACAGAGAGAGTAATTGGGAAAGTATACGTATGCAAACACAGGGAAAGAGGGAGAAGGATAAACATGGTTTATAAAAATCCCATTTTTACATTTAGGTCACTCAACTTCCATTTCTAACAACTAAACCCCTAAACTTTAAAGTTACACTTTGGACCCTAAAGTTTCAACTAACTTCTTTATTCCTTTTAACAAAATTTCTATTAACACTTTAACTACCACATATGCTCAAATAATATATGCAAGTCATAAAAATATTTTCTAACACATCAAATGCACACATAAGTTCAAATTAAAATTCCCAAAAATATAAAATAAATAGGAACGGGTTTTGGGGTCGTTACATATTAGGGGTCGTGAAGTTTGTTTGATATCTGATCGCCATAATGGGATCCTTGCCACTGTGGGAGAAAACGGATGGCCACGAGATGTTGTGCACAGGTGGTGCATGTTGCATTTACGAGCTAATTTCCTTTATGCTCATAAGGGTGTTGGCTTAAAAGATCTTTTTTGGCGTGCTGTTAGCGCCACCCAGGAACGGAAGATGAAAAATTACTTGGCTCAGATTCGTATCATCAATCGCGAGGCAGTTAAATGGTTTGAGTTTTTGGATGTTAAAAAGTGGTCAATGGCGCATGATGGTGGATATAGGTACGGAATTAAGACTACCAATTTGTCTGAGGCTTTTAATGGTGTCATGAAAGGAGCGCGTGGGATGCCTGTTTCAGGTATTATTGAGATGACCTTCTATAGGTGTGTGAAATACTTTCAAAGTAGACTCTCGGGATCAATAAGGGCTTTAGGGGGGTATCCTGGTAACCCCAACGTAAATGCGAGACTACTATTCAGTCAAAGGGTCCAACAAAAGTATGACTTCAACTTGAAGAAGGCTGGGTATCATAATGTTAGAATATTTAACAATACTGCATCAGGTGTTTATCAAGTGACAACGGGGAGACGCGGTGAAAGGGGCGGAAGGGTTCAAGTGGTGGAATTGGGTCCTCGAACATGCACTTGTGGCAAATGAGTGCAATATCATTACCCTTGTTCGCATGCTCTTGCCTGCTTCAAAGCCCAACATATTGACGGTTTGAATTATGTTGATTTCTTTTTACAGTCTTGAGGCGTACTACAATACATGGAAGGGCACTTTTAATCCGTTCCATGACGAGGCTTATTGGAATGTAGATCATCTTGTCCCAAGTTTTTATCCTAACCCGATGCACCGTCGTGATAAGAAGCAAGGAAGACCTAAATCAAGGCGGATTAGAAATAGGATGGATTGGCAGGTGGAGAAAAGGAAGATTCGTTGCGGGATATGCAAGGTAGAAGGTCACACTAAAAGAAGATGTCCAACTCTTAGGGAGGAAGATTAAATGTTATTTTTTAGTACTTGTAATATGTTTGTTTAACTATTCGTGAATGTTTGTTTTATTTGAACATTGAACTTGTAATATATTTAAGTATTTGTGGATGTTATTATATTTGAACTTGTGATATATTTAACTATTCGTGAATGTTTTTTATTTGTTAAACTTTAATTTAGTAAGTGTTATTATTTTAATTGAAGTAGTAATATATATAACATAAATCAAATAAATTCAGTTACCACATCCCGGTCACATAGAAAATATAACAAAAAACAAATAAATTCAGTGACCACATCCTGGTCACATAGGAAATATAACAAAATCAAATAAATTCAGTGACCACAGCCCGGTCACATAGGAAAATATTACATAAATAAATAAATTTAGTGACCACAACCCGGTCACATAGGAATATATTACATAAATAAATAAATTCAGTGACCACATCCCGGTCACATAGGAAAATATTACATAAATAAATAAATTCAGTGACCACATCCCTGTCACATAGGAAATAACAAAAATCAAATAAATTCAGTGACCACAGCCCGATCACATAGGAAAATATTACATAAATCCCGGTACGTAGTAAATCCGACACAAATCCATATATTACATGTCCAACACATTAACTTAACAATCTTTAGGGAAGACCTTAGAAACATTAGAAAGTGTAATGTTAAGTAGTTTTTGGAGCGTGTGACGGCAAAGACAACAACCTAATAGATCAACAAAACAAAACATTTAGAACAAAATGTTAAGGAATATATCCTTAGGGAGTGTAATGTTAAGTAAAATATTTCATGCCTGATTAAGTATTAGAACAGCACCAACACCTATGTCACTTCCATACTGACTTTCCTTAACCACTTTGTCAGCAATGAAAGCTTCAATTGTGTCAGTCGGATCCTTCAAAGTCACCGAAACAGAGCCATAACCAGTTGGTTTGCACTCCTTCACGACAACAACAACCTAATAGAACAAAAACATAACGACCAATTATTTTTAAATATCAACCTTAACTATAATTAATGTAAAATATTATACCTGTTCCACCCTGTCATGTTGTTTGCATTTCTCCTTGATCGTTCTCAACGGGAAATATGTACCCTCTGCAGTGAGATAATCCATTGCAGAAAGCCATGGTTTGCGCTGGAAATCTTCATCCTCCTCCGGCTCTTCAAGCTTTCTCCTTATTGTTGGTAGTGGTGCCCTAGGCACGTTTTATGAACGTTGTAATTGTTATCATTTATTTCATATCAATAAAGAGATGTTTTGATTATTATTATTGTTCATGTTTACTTATAATAATCTCCGTCCCTAGTACTTGTTAAGCACTAGTATAAAGGCTAAATGATCATGCGATGATCATGTTAGATTTATGGGTACTTGTTTGGAACAAGGTACTGGACATGACCCGCTGTATGAGATTTATGTCATGGTCCATGTCAAACATATATCTCATATTAGTTATGTCATTTGAATCCTTAGACATGAAGTTATTATAGTCTTCCACTTGATGAACATTATGTTTTGACATATTCAAACGCTACCTTTAACCGGGAAGTTATAAAGGGTATGATTGGCATAATCGGATTCACGTAGGGAAGAATAATAAGCTAAATGAATTTGTCCCTCCTCGGAGAGATGTCAAGCTTGGGCCTCTCGTAGGAATGATGTTGATGAAATGTTCGGCCGGACTCAAATGAATTGATTGGATCAATGTCATTTGGATTATCAACATATTCGGAATCGAGAAAGTATTGAACAAAACAAGTTGACTCTTTGACCATGACTTGTGTTCAATGATATCGTGGACAAAAGGATTATGACATATTCTAAGAGGAATGCGAACTTGTATCTAGTTATACTATTTGGGTAGGTATGACGGTTTGCTAGAACCTAATCATATCTTATGGGATCATGTTTGAGCTCATTGCCAACTTAGTATAATCCTAGAGGGTCACACACAATAGAACGAATCTTTAAAAAGGACTACATTGGAATTTTGGAAATTCTGGACTTTCTGGGAAGTGGGCGACCGCACATTCTGGACTGGGCGGCCGCACACTTAGCCAAATTTTGTACCAGTTTTGTTTCAGATAGTTGTGCGACCGCACAGAGGGTTTTGGGTGGCCGCACAGTACTGTCGGGTGGCAGATTCCTAATTTGATTAGGAAACGAATTTTGGACGGATTTTGACACAAGTTTCCTATTTGGAATAGGTCATACTTGTGTATAAAAGACCAAATTCGGCCAGCACTCAATACGATTGATTTTGTGAGTCTCAAAGAGTTTGAGAGAGGGTTTATTTTGTTCCAAGACATTCTTGGTTGAGGAACAAAATAATACACAAAATAAATTCCATATAGTTCTTTTGATTGTGAAAGAGTGTTTCACAATTTGGTCTAGCAACCAAGATCAAAGAAGCTCCTTTGATATTCGTTCGAAGTGTGGATACCGCTAGAGGGTGAAAATCATCATCTTCAAAGTTCGTGTTCAAGCTTTGTGATCGTGATCAAGTCTTCAAACCTCCACCAAAGACCAAGAGAATTTGATAGCCATCAAGGGTTAGTTTATTCCTTTATTCTTATGTTGTATTTGATTTAATCATATGAACGGATCCATGGCTTTGGGTTTCAAAATTTTAAATGCTAAATTCCGCTGCGCATGTTTGATCGAAACCCAACACTTATGTCCTCTTGGGTCGACTGAGGTGGATCCTGAGAGACATGAGCTTTTCCGGAGTGATGCCGCCGCACGGCCTCTGCTGCGATACCAGCGGGACCAGGTATGATACGAGGCAGTGGAGATTCTAACTCTCGTTCGATTTGAGAGACATTAGATTGAGCATCGGAGGTTTGAACGGGATTACCATAAAGAGGTTGATTTCCACGATACCAGCGGGGGAGCGATGGATCCATTATGACAGTTAGAAATTTTTGAGAGAGATTAGTTTTGAGAGAGATGGATGAGAAATGGATGAATTTGTTTTTGAGGTCACCAAGCCTTTTAAAGGGTAAGTATTATGATAAAAACGGTATTGGTAGTGCCGTTTTTGACAGTTCTGATAAAAACGGTATTGGTAGTGCCGTTTTTGACAGTTTTGATAAATTTATTTGAGATGTTTATGTAAATCCTTCTTTGTTTGATTTTTTGTGATGAACTTCCATTTCAATATTTGGGGTCTAAATTTATTCCAAAAATTCCACAAAATATCCATTTTATTTATATACATATAAATACTACATCAATCCAAATAGTTATTGACCATATCCCGGTCAAATAGGAAATCCATCAGGGATATGCAGATGGGGTGTAATTGTTAGGAGGATTATGTGGCCTTTCACTTCTCCTAGGCATAAGGCGAGAAATTACACGACCTATTCGTGATGTGTTAGTTTGACGAGATGGCGATGGTACCTGAGTTGGGTCTATATGACCAAAAGGTGTAGCCTCCGGAAGCGACATCGGAGGTAGAGTTGGAGTATAATACATTTGAAAGCTTCGCCTTCCACTCCCACTCCCAGAAGCATACGATGTGAAACCCGTCCCTAGAGGTCGACTTGGAGCATAGTCAACGCTTCTTCTTCGACTTCCACTCCCACTCTCCGAACCATATGATGTAAAACCAAAATTTGGCGGGGGAGTTGGATTATAATCCATCTGTGTATGAGAGAATCCATAGTTTCCTGCCTGGGAGAAAGCGTCATGTACTGTAAATGTGTTTGGACCCTCGTTATCTCCGCCCTCATCATTCCCTTCCTCGCCATTGTCCCCCTCATTCGTTGCCTCCTCAACATGTACCTCTGGATAATCCTGCACGTGTTGAGCACGTCTACGAACCCGATTTCGTCTCTGTGGCACCCCTTGAACACGATGTACTGGTGGTGGAGGAGGTTGGAGGGCATCCAGTCGTTTCTGCTGTCTAATAGATGATAAGGATTGTCTGATGACACCACGGGTAACATATAGGTTTTGTAAGCGTATGCCGTATCCCTCTACCTCAGATATGGCATTCTCGTTGGATATGTATGCACGCTGAAGGTTTTGAATCTGTTGAAAATAACAAAAAAGGAATAAATTATAACGATAAGATAAAATTGTAAACAAATAAAAATGAACTAAAGTAAATATGTACTATTTAGCTTACCAAACCCTCATAACGACTAGCATGCGCCCTGTACCCCTCATCCTCTATAGCATTCGGATTCTGGATCAATAACCGTGTAATCCTATGGTACCATAACATATAGTAATGTGTGTAATCTACATCCTCGGTACCATATTGCCCAGCCACCACCAAATTAGCCCGTTGATTCCACATTCCGATGGGAACTATGTGGAATTCAGGCCAATTAACCTCTGACCGACCTCGTCGATCTAGTCCATCCAGGTAATCACTCGTGTCATGTGGGTCAGGGATATTCTGTAACATGCCGAACTGCCTCATTACTCGATCGGGAAGGTGCCACTCAACCCTATCAAAGCAAATGAGGGGCACCTTCGCTCTCCATATAGCCTGTCCCTGGAAGCAATATGGTGGACCCTGGACATTTAAGTACGGCTACCACTCAACCTGGTCATCATTCAAATACGCCAGCTGATCTCGGTATCCACGCAAGTTGTGGACGGTAAGATGCGTATATGATAAAGGACATTGCCACCTACATATGGAGCAATTTGACATACAAATTAGTGTGTAATAATAAAAATTAAGTACATAGAATATTATGTGGACTTAAATTGAATTTATATTAGAATACCTGCAACCATATGGGGATAATGCATCCTGAAGAATGACATCTCCACGTGTCCTTACGGGTCGTAAACACAACAACCGTTCCCAAGCCCAAAGCTAAAAAAATAACATAAAGAAAAAAATTTGTGTCACGTACAAAACATATTTTCTTCACTACAATAATATAAGAAAATATAATTGACATACCTGTACAATTGTTAAGAATCCAGCACAACTTTTCGCATCGGGCTTTGTCGCTACACACAAGTCCCGATATAAAAAGGCTAACATTGCACTACCCCAACTGTAGTTCCCGATCGTGTCAACGTCCCTAAGCAGTGGGAGGTACATGAGTTTCACTAAGACATTACTGGTATCCGGCATTAAATGTGACCCTATGCATATCAAAATATATGCCCGAGTATACTGGTTAACCAATTCGGGCGGGGCATTTGCAGGAAGCTCCTCCCAATGAGTCAGTTCGTCTATAATCCATTTAATAGACAATCTACCACCCTTCAATACGCCATCAGGTGGTTCAATCCCTAGTAATTCGTGGCATAATTGAACCCATTCCAATTTTTGCATATGGGTTTGGGAACTAATCACAGGATCCCCGTCTATAGGAAGGCCACATAAAATTCCAACATCCTGAAGAGTGATGGTCATCTCCCCAACTGGCAAATGAAATGTGTGCGTCTCTGGACGCCATCTCTCAACCAAAGCCTCTAACAAATGCCAATCATATTTGAAAAAACCTAGTTTATAAACACCGTAAAACCCAACATCTAAAAGTTTACTCTGAATCCTAACATCCAAGTTTTTAGGAGGTTCCGGACCGCGCCTAAATCTAATATTCTCAACTTCTTGTTGAGCCCAAATATAACGTGACCGGTGTTTATCTTGCCATTTTAATACGGAGTCGTCTAATGGCCCGGGATCAACAAATGCTTGGTTATCATGATATTGGTCCATCTGAAACAAACAACAAAACTATTAAACTAAATTTCGTTTAAAAAAAAGGCTGGTCCGTTAAATATTTAACTGAAAAAGGGCTCTTTTCTGACAGTTTAGTTAACTTTATGACAAAAAATGGGATTTTTGATAAAAGAGGGGCAGTTTGTTAAATATTTAACAGAATAACGCAAAACCTGTTAAATTTCGGACAGTTCAGTTAAGTTTCTAACGGAAAGTAGGCATTTATGTTAACTTTCCAACGAAATTCGGATGATAATGTGAAGTTCATCAACTTTTAATAAATAGATTATTGTTAAATTAATATAAAATCACATAAGCAAATTAACATGTATTATCAGTTAATATTCTAACAGAAAATGGGCATTTTTGTTAACTTTCTAACGAAATTCAGTCGATAATGTGAATTTTCATCAACTTTTAATAAATTGTTTTTTCTTAAATTAATTTAAAATCACATAAGCAAGTTAACATGTATATTATAAACTCAACAAATTAACATATTCTAATTTCATCGAAAAAGATAATTAAAATACCAATTATATAAAAGAAAATCACTAAATATGATAGCACTAACCTTATAATGTGGAAATTGTGACAAGATTTCCAACACAAATTAATTTTCTGACTAAGGGACACTGAGATGCTGATGGAACGAATGTTGAAGGTTGATGGGGGAATGGGAGGAAGGGTTTGAGGGGGAAGGAGACTGAGGCTGCCGATTTATGTTTGTCTGGAGGTGAAGTCGGAATTGGGAGTGCCGACTTCACCAGAAAACGGCATTCCCATTGCCGATTTCTTCCAAATTCCAGACTCCCAAAATATTCCCACTTTGACCCACTTTAACCCACTTTAACCCTTTAAACCCTAATCCGGATTTTTGCTTAACCTAAAGTCGGCATTGGTAGTGCCGACTTCACCCCAAAGTCGGCAATGCCAATGCCGATTTCACAAAAAATGGTCATTTTGGTATATAAATTTTCCCAAATGTCATTTAGGTAGATAATGATTTAAAAGAGAATTATTTGAAAAAAATATTCTAATTTATGCATAATCCTAAATATGAGTTCTTTAAATCATTATTTTTGTTTTGAAATGAAAAGGTACCAGAATGAGTTCCTTAAATTATAGTAAATCATCCATAGATAAAAAAAAATTTAAATATATGACTAGTTTTATGAGAAGAGTAAATGGTTTGCTTTTATGGACCACAAGATATTGGGGAAAACGCGTTTTTCCTAACTCACAGGAAAAATGTGTTTTAAAAAAAACGCGGTGACATTTTTGTAAATATGTGGAACTTCTTTAAAAAATGCACTGTGGCATTTTTGTAAATAATTAGAATTTCTAAATGGTTCTGGATATCAATATAAATCTTTCTGGATATGAGATTGATAGCCAGAACCTTTGAAAGTGATAGCCAGAAGGGTCATGGATACCAATATAAAGCCTTCTGCATATGAGATTTACAGCCAGAACCTTTGAAAGTGATAGCCAGAATGTTTTTTTTCAGATTTTTTTTTTTAGAGTAACAGAAGTGTTAATGGATAGCCAGTGACAATGTTTAGGATGACCAGTTGCTATGTTACGAAAGTCCAGTGAGTGTGTTGAGGACCGCAAGATGATTTTGAAAAACACATTTTTTTTCCTAACCACTAGGAAAAACACGTTGTACATGAGACAAACTCTTTATGGATGGGGTGGGGTGAACCCATTTCCTCTCTCGTTGAAATCAGTATTATACATGAGACAATCTCACAAGAGACTAGTAAATAGTTTCATGGGTCTTGAAATCAGTCTCATACACGTGACAATCTCACAAGAGACTAGTAAATGATTTCATGGGAAGTGACTCAATGAATGATCTATCTAATACAGAAAATAATAAAATTATGATATGGATATAAATAAGGCGTTACAATTTTGAACGTTATGAACATACTCTTACTGTCTCAAAACAAGTATAATTAGAGGTATGAGCACAATAGTTAAAAAAAAGTAATACATGTATGGTTGAAAATGAAGAAAGAGAATGAGTGGGGTAAATGTTGGAAATTTTAGTGAACTATACATTATACAAATATAATAAATATAGTATTTGGGCATGCACTACGGGCTAATTGCATAGGTCATATTATTATACAATTATTTTGGACTAATTAAAGTCATCTAATGAAGGTAGGGGGCCGTAAGTCATTTTATAAAGTTTGGAGGCTTATTATGTAAATGTGTAGGGACCAAATTATATTTATAAATAGATGAGTGACCTATTTGTAAATACTAAATTGGGTGCATCCTTTCATCCTAATGGATGTGACTTTTTCTAACGGATGCGTTAACTTTATAAATAAGGGGCCAGGTCCCCAATTGAACGTATCATCTCTAGTTCTCTTACATCCATCAATAAAGACAAACAACCGAGTATACAGATCAATTGAAAGATCGATCTCCGACTTATTCAAGGCTTCCGCTTAATCTTTAACGGGTTATTGAATCTTCCGTTAAAGTTCATGTTAATAATGATTAAGGTACGCTTCCACTTTTATTTTGTATACTCATTCAATTGAATTAGATTATAAGAACATCTCCCAACAAGTGGTATCAGAGTCACTCCAATTTCAATTCGTGAGTAATCTGATTTCCACAATCTTGTTTCGGTATAGAGTCGTATTTGTGATTTTTGGTTGTTCTATGCGTATCTCATCACACAATATGATTCTCGATTTTCATGTATTCTGTTTTCTTTTTGTTTAATGATGCTGAATGCTACTGAGATGCAATACATGAATTTGTTTAATGCCTTGACTTTGTGCGGTGCCTGAATGCTTAGTCTGCATCTAGGGATGACAATTCCACCGAACCCGATCCGTATCTGGGACAATCCAGCCCGGGATGGATGGGTTTGATAACAACTTTTCAAAACTCGGCAGGTTCGGATACGAGTTCGGTAGCTTCATGAGATATGCCGGTATCCGACCCGAATAGTATTTATATTAGGCTTTTTACTATTTTACCCTTACTTTCAATCATTATTACTCCCCTAATATTGGTTGGGCTAAAACTCAAGGCAATAAAAGAGATGGGCCAGGCCAAAAAAAAAACTAGGCAGTCGGGCGGATTCAGATTTGCCCATCGTCGGATACGGACGGGTTCGGTACAAGCTACGGTTGCCTCGGGTCGGATACGAGTTTTGCAATATCCGTACCGTATTCGACCCGTTGCCATCCCTATCTGCATCTCATGATATAGCAATTTGCATGACTGTTAATCATGAGTTTTCTGTTCATTGTTTCCATGAAATAATTAACAAAATAAATTTTAAGATATTATTATGATTTTAATAATATAAATTTGGAATACTATTACAAATTTTCATATTTTCCATGATAGAAAAATATGGTCGAGTTAATGTTTGAATTTATAGTATTTAAGTCTTTTTTTTTTAGGAATTCATGTATTTCATGTTATTTAGTCTAAATAGCATGTTACCAAAGTGACCTCTCATATTTAGATTTTTTAACTTTGATATATAATTGTGTGAGTACCGTTAGAACGAAACATAACCATTAGATTAGAATCAATCAAGAATACAGATTATAGATACAGTGGATATACTTGGATACAATACTTAAATTTTGATATTACAATTGGATACAGTAGCTAAATAACTACTGTATCCAAGTGTTTTTAAAAACTACACTTGGATAAAATAGCTTAAATGACTAATGTATCCTAGTGTATTTTGAAAATTAGCTATTGTATCCGAGTATATCCACTGTATCTATAATCTAGATCCTTGAACAGCCATGGATATATTCCCCAGTGACCATAGATTCTCTTTCTATCAGCATTGCAGTGCTGGAGGGAGGAGGAGATAATTTCCAAGGTGTCCAGCAACCACCATCACCTACTCACACTCAGCTGTTTAGGCAGTACTTGAGGTTTTGTAGTTGTTGGTCCCTAAAGGGGCAACAAGGGTGTGAAAATCGCTAGAGGGGGGGGTGAATAGCGTTTTAAAAATTCTTTTCAAACCCTTTTGCAATTTAATGGCAGATGCGCACAACTCTTATTTTGGCTAAGTATAGCGCGCAGCAAGAGTGTGAAATGCACAGCGAAAATTTAAAGCAGCTCTGCGCAGGGTATACTGCGCAGAGATAAAAACGCACGCGCTAAGTATGAGGCTAAAGAGTGGCGCAAAATGGGATTCTAAGGCAAATGAGCAATAACAATAATAGCATCAAATAGTTGCAATCTGAAAGATCAAACAAAGCAGTTCATAAAAAGTTAAGCAGAGAATATGCAATAAGTAAAATGAACACGCTATTTGGAGAGGTTCGATCGATGAAAGATCTACATCCTCTACCAAGATGGTTAGTCTTGGATTTCTAATGGAGATCTTATTATATGAGAGAGTATTACAAATTACAACATTTTAGCTCAATACTAACTCAAGATCTATTATCTATGAAGAACAAATCCTAGACTAAACCGGTGTATCTCAAGAAGTTAGATCAAAATGATCAAAGCTTCAAGAGGTGTGTGTGTGACAGAAATTCTGGGCTCTATGAATATGAAAGATGAAGAGCACCAAGAATTCTGGTGATATAGGCTTTGTGATATGAGCAGGAGTTTTGAAGGTTTGAAGATCTTGAAGGCTGTTCTAAAGAATCTGTAAAAACTAAGCAGCAGACTTCAGATCTTCATGGTTTCTCAATGAAGCATGAAACTCGAGCTCTGAAGCATAATGGCCAACAAAGGGATCTTGATCAACGAAGATGATCAAGGGCCGATGAAAGGGGCTGAATCAAAAGGCAGCTTCAAAGGCAGCTTGGAAATGAAGGTGAGCAGGCTATTTATAGCTGAGAGCTTAAATATAGCCGTTGGAGCTCAGAGCAAGGACAATGAGCTGGCACAACATGATTGGTGCGTAGGTGTCCTTTATAGCCGTTGGAGCTCTGATCAAAGATGATGACCTGGCACAATATGATTGGTGCGCAGGTAAATTAGAGCCGTTGGAGACTGAGCATGAAGACCAAATTCAAAAGCTTCTTCTAGAAGGTTGACAGCTGTCTTCACTTGAGATATTATGTTTGAGCGCATCTCCACCGTTGGCTATGCTGAGTGTGCAGGATTTGTCGTTTGTGCACACCTCAGCTTTTTAATAAGCGTGCATCTTCTAAGCGCTTTTCCAAACTTTCTAGGATGTGAGATCAGGAGATGAGGAACTTGACCAAGGTTGTGTCCGCGCACAAAAGACATGCGCATTGCCGGCGCGCATGGATTCAGCGCAAGAGCAGCATTCGCACCATGCTTGGTCACAGATCTCTTTGGAGTTTAGGGAATAAGATCTTAAAAACTTGAGCAGGGTCAAGGGCTGCGCAATATATCTATGTGCAGTGGCGACCTGTGCAGAGAACATCCTGCGTAGTGAAACGAATCTTGCTTAGGAAATCTTCGATCTTTAAAGCTTCAAGTCCTATTATCTAAGCCTATACTATAAAAAGGACTTAGCTAAAAATTGAAGTTATAAACTTCTTTACATGAGGTCCTAAAGTCCATAAAAAATACTCATAGGTGATGGTATCAATCAATTCTAACAAATGTAGGAGGGTTAAGTGATAAGCATACCCAACAATCTCCCCCTAAATGATTGATGCCATTACCTACTATAGCAAAGGCAATTCATTTGTACTTGATAATAACATGTCCATAAAAATGTGAATGGTAAATCATGCCTCAAGTCAATGCACACACTAGCCAGTGCTATAGATTTCTAATCTATCCAAGAGATTAAAAACTTACAAGATAGGAAAGATAGAAAAGTCATTCAGAGCATACAAATAATGTGAGATGAAGTTTTAAGTATGCGTTTAAACTGAATGTTTAAACATCATGCGTAGAAAACATGAGCAGTAAAGATTATGCGCATAAGTTTAAGTAATAATGCATTCAATGTTCCACAAACGAATGGTTTGAATTGAACAAGGTTTTTGTGAAATCTTTATGATGCATTCTTCTCATTAAAACTTTGAAGGATTGACTGTTACAGATTACAAGTTTTAAAAAGGAAAATCAAAAGAGAGGTGCGCATAAAAACAAAAAGCGCACGAAAAGAAAGCGCATAAAACATACTGCGCAAAAAGTCAAAAGAAAAACAAATTACTTACAAAGGAAATCTAATCTATGTTGATCCGTTGCAGGGCTTCGCGCATCTCATTCTGAAGACCGTTGAATTTGTTCATGAGTTCCACCTTTAAATTTTGAAATTTGTCCTGGAACTCCACAGCTTTTCCAACATAAATGTTCATTCCTCTGCGCATATCAGCGTTGTCATCCACTAGCTCTCTGAACCTTGCTCTGCTGTCCGTCAGGATGGCAGTTTGCGTAGCTTCTAATCTTGAGTCAGTATGGAGGCGCTGAGTGTTGACGCTTGCCTGAATGTCTAACATTGCGTAGTCCAATTTGTCGTTGAACGCCACGGAAAAATCTGTCATGGACTTAGCAATGCTTCGACGCACTTCTTCAATATTATGCGCAGAGCCTCCTTGTTCAATCTTCTCTATCTGAGCCACCATCTGAACTTGAAGGTCATCAAATCCTCTATGTAACCCATCTGCAAGGGTTTTCTTGAGCTTTTTCAGAATGTCCCTGAGTCCACCATTAAGCGCTCCAAAGGTGCACACATTTTTGAGTTGTGCGCTGACATTTTCAAGCTGAGCGCTGATGGATTTCAGGGAGTCCAGGATAAGATGTTCCAAAGTGATAGGAACTTTTTCTTGCGCAGGCTCAGATGGACTTGCCTTTGCTTTAGCACACTCCGTGCTTTCCTTTGCCTTAGCTTCTTCTTTGGCAGCTTTCTCCCCCTTAATGGTATCAATCTCCAAACGCTGCATATCAAGACGATATAATAAAGCAGTTTGAGCAGTAAGGAGTTGATTAAGCTGCAGCTGCGTAGCGACTTGATTCGCTTGAACAGAATGCAAGCTCTGCACGATCTGGCGCAGCTCAGCTGAAGAGGTAGGAGTCTCAGGGGCTGAAGATGGAGATTGAACTGGAGAAGAATCACTGCTATCGGTGGCTGCGGAACTAGTGCGGCGCTTCTTCAATCCTTTGGCGCTGCTGCGCACCTTCTGCTTGAGACGAGAAGAGGTATGTGCGATATCAGCACTGGGGATGGCTTCTTGAGAGGCTCTGTGCATTTGCTCCCCCTCAACAGTATCATCATCTGAATCACCACGGAAAGCAGCCTTGCGCTTCGTAGTGGTTGGCATTGAGGGAGCAGGCGCTGGAATGCTGGTAGGATCTGCCTCTTTGATAGAAATCCCTTTGGTGGATTGAACCAAAGGAATATCCTTGAGCTTTTTGATACTGGGCGGAGCAATGCCCTTCCCCTTGCGATTGTACGCTTCTTCTGCGGTCTCTTGCGCAGCATCCGTTGAAGATCTTCCTGCACTCTTCTTGGATTTGACCACGGGAATTGGGCCTATCCAGGGTTCCTTGTTGGGAGCGGCATCAGATAGCCAGATTTCATAGTAATCGGTGTTGCCTATCTCACTGCGCAAATTTTGAAGGTGTACTCTAGAATAGTACTTTGCGTCGCAAGACTGCTTCTTGATTGACTTTTCTTCAACAAAGGTGGCCAATTCACCATAAGTTAATAGGAGTTTGGTTAGCAGTCTGCAGTGAGTTCGGTATTTGGTCTTCCCTGCGTTCAGCTTCTTCTCATAGCTTGTCATCCCCTTCACAATCTCATTGAATATTATCTGCGGCCAGTCTAGTTGATCTTCGTTGAAGATGGCTGCGCAGTATTCCCACTGCTTAGAGATGAAATGTCCATTATTTCCATTCTTGCAGTTGAGGGAATCTCCAATTAGGGTGCACAGGTGATACATCACCTCACCAAATTCCTTTCTATTATACATTGGCCATTTCTTGTTGAGGGAAGGAATGCCAATGAGCTTCTGTGCAAGCGCATTTTGATGAGCCTCATCATAGCTGACTGAAGAGCTATTAACATTGAAGTTTAGGAGGCTGCGAATGTGATTGGGGTGAACCATTATATCACTGCTCTGGACGGTGGCCATGATCATGTCTGTTGTCTTGCCCTCAAGTTGTGCAGGAACAACTTTTGCTGTCTTGAAGAATTCATCTAACAGTGCAGGCACTATGAAGGATTGCTCAAGAGTGAATAATGGAAGAATGCCGGAGGTGCTGAGAAGATGAAGCAGATGACGACCAATCGCATCTAAAGAGAGATCTGCCTGAATAAGTTCCCAACCCAGAATGAAGTAAACGTGTCCCTGCGTAAAACAATAGATAGAATTAGACAGCCTATTGCTTATGGAGCTGTGCGCATATGCAAGGAATGCAGATATACCTTGGCACAGGTTCCATGATAAACACAATTATGCGCAGAAAATAGAAGGTGCGAAAAAAATAAGAATGCATACGCAGAGGGATCATGCGCACAGAAAATAAATACTAGAAGTGTGCGCAGAGAAATAGATACACCTATATGCGCAGAAAGCAATGCGCAGGAAACTGTGCGCAGAGCACAAAGATGGGGGGATGAAAAATAGACTGAAAAATAATAATAAAAGAATATTTAAGAACATGAACACCCAAGAACACTTAAAAACAAAAGTTGACAAAAATTCAACAAAAAGTACATCGAAATGACGGAGTGAACAGGACGAAGTCAACCATGTAAAAAGTATGGTCAACGACGTTAAAACAAACCCAGAAATTCAGAAAAACGGTTCGTCTGCTAAGGAAGTTACGGAGCACAGAAATTGACGAAAAACACATGTAACGACCATTGATCATGAAATAAACTACATGAAAGAATAGATCAGGCAAATACGAACACAACACAACGATTGATTTAAAAAAAGATCAGTAAATAAGGGAGAAATCGAAAAAGGGAGTCTTGAGACCTTCAAGAACAACACTGGCGAAAAAAATAAGGAGTTATAGTGAAACATACCATGTCTCTGACGGTGGGATGCCTTGATTGTCGTTCTACTTCTTCTTCGTGAGAGTTTCCAGAGTGCGAAGAAGAGTTGGAGATGATGATTTCTGGTTGAGTTTTGGTTTTCTTAGGCACCATTGAAATGGTTTGAGAGAAGAAAGATTTAGGTTGAAGATAAAGAACAGGAGATGAAAAAATAGAGAGTTTTGAGCAGAGGTAAGAAAGAGAGAGAATTTAGAGAGAAAATTTAGAGGGAAGAGAGAGGTAGAGAGAGAAACGGTTTAAGTAGGAAAGGAGATGTTAGGCGCACGATAGCTAATAAAAGTTGAGAAAATGTGCAGTGGCGCAGGATAGCAATACCACGTGTCACAAAAGGGAACGCGCGTGCGCAGGCCTATGCGCGCGTGTGCGTGTGAAGTTCTAAGCCAGTCACTGTCAAGTCGACTTCCTCATAAATGGTGAGTCAGTGAAAGGACGGGCGCACGTTAGCAGGGTGACGTGGCCGAATGGGGAATGCGCGTGCGCAGTCTTTGCGCGCGCGTGTGTCAGCAAAAAGAGGCTGACGGCTGTCGCATCACCTTCCTCATTAAATGGTGAGCAGGCATACGAAAGCAGGCGCTGTCACAATCGCAGTTTGCATTAAATGACAATGGGACATGCGCAAGGGTAAAAAGGTAATTTCCCAAGAAAGTTCAAAAATTAAAAGCGCGGGAAAATATGAATTACACAAGTACCCTTGTGACTCAGCGTTGACTTTTCAGTCAAGGACCTATGTGAAAAATCTAATGAATGGAACACTTACCTGCGGTCCACGATGATTTGCGCATGGATAGTTATGCGCAGCGTATTGATAGCGCAGAGATTCTGTAAATCTCAGAACTGTTGTTTCATGCGCAGACGGTTGTTTGCGCAGGTGTTGCACAGGGCGCATGAAACTTAACCTATTTTGCACACTTATCAAGCAAATACATTAGTACAATAAATCATATGGACAAGTTAGCTAAGATTAAGCATACCCATTTTTCCTTTCAAGAGATTACTTGTTAATTCTTGAGGAAATGATATTAGATGTTGATGAGCTAGGTAATAGTGCTTGGCAGGATTGAAAACTGCTATGGTGGACATATTATCGCAGAGAATTGGATAATTCTCATCATGAATCCCATAGTCCACAGGTTGTTGCTTCATCCATAAGATTTGGCAGCAGCAGCTTTCAACAGCAATATATTCTGCTTTAGTAATGGAGATAGACACAGCAGCTTGTCTCTTGCATGCCCATGCTATAAGTCGCTTTCCAAGGAAATGACATGTTCCACTTGTGCTCTTCCTGTCAATTATGCACGCTGCGTAATCCGCATCTGAATAACCTACAAGTTTAAAGTTCGAATCTTTGGTGTACCAAAGTCCAAGGTTAACAGAGCTAAAAATATATCTAATACTTTTTACAGCAGTTGTGTGCTTTAGAAGAATTAGCGTGATAGTGCGCACATATCCAATCAACATAATATCTTGGCCAGCTAGCGGAAGATAAAGGAGAGTTAATCATACCTAGATATAGTCTGATCAACTTTACCTTTTCAGTCTGTTAAATTAGTTGCTTGTGGCCATTGGAGTGTCGTATGCTTTTAGCATTCACGTCCAAACTTCTTGATTAATCTCCTTGTGTACTTGACTTGATTTGCGAAGATGCCATCATTCAATTGATTGATTTTAAGCCCGAGGGAGAATGTGAGTTCTCCCATCATGCTTATTTCAAACCAGCTTTTCATTTGCTTTTCAAAGCGCTTACAAAGACTCATTAGTAGAACCAAATATAATATCATCGACATAAATTTGAACAAGTAAAGAATGATCATTATACTTAGCAATAAAAAGAGTTGTATCGATTTTACCGCACTTGAAGCCTTTCTCTAGTAGGAATTTTGATAGCGTATTGTACCATGCTCTTGGAGCTTGCTTAAGACCATACAAAGCTTTCTTGCTTTGATTCTGTGATTCTTCCATTCCCATCCATCTTGTTTTCGAACACCCATTGAAGTGCTAAATAATGGTTGAGCTTTTCTTGCACTTCTTGCATAGCATCAATTCATCTTAGAATATGGAGCACTCTATCAATCTTCTTTGATCCGACATGAGAGATAAACGAATGCTACACCGCAAAGTTTAATGCTCTCGATGTGCGAATCCCTATATTGTGATGATAGGAATACGAAGATCAATGGGTATTTTATTTGCTTCAGCATCACGATCATCAAAGGTGATTTGTTGAAGTGGAGAAACATCATGCGCAGGAGGAGGTGTTTGCGCATCAGGAGTTGCAACTTCAGGCGCAGCATTTATAGTATGCGTATGAGATGGACTGATTCTGAATCTGCTTGATCTATGTCCTGCGCAGGAATAGAATTACTGCGCACCTGTCTAAAAAGCTCAGCAGAGTCATCAGAATCATTGGGAGCCAAATGTGGCTCAAGGAGAGAATGCTTATCAAAATGTAGCATGTACAGATACTAAAATGACTAGAGATTTATCTTATTATGATCATGAAAATCTTATAGAATGATTGGCATACCTAACGAGAATACCTTCATCTGTTTTGGCGTCGAATTTACCTTTATTGCGTTTGCAGCCAAAGAACTTGAAGAAAGTAATGTTGGGCGCTTTCTCTTTCTCCATTGATCGTATGGAGTATAGACGTAGGCTTTGTTGATGAGGGATCTTTATTCTGAGTAAAGCATGCACCGTTGCTGCTTCTACTATCATTGTCTATCCATCCTCAATCAACGAGTGATTCTTTCCACAACGCCATTTTGTTGCGGTACTCCAGCAGCAGAGAAATTGTGAAGAATACCATTTGTTGGTTCTTGTTGGTTCTCACAATATTGAGCGACATCGTTGTTCATAAATTCTGTTCCATTGAAGTGTCGAACTCTATTGATGTCTTCTATGTTTGGAGATTACGGAGAACAGCCAGGATATCATAGAGATACCACAGGTTGATCCAAAGCTTCGCGGTAGTGAGCGGTCCAAACATATGAGGTGAAGCGGATGCAAGCGTTTTGACATCGGAGCAATCTTGCTGGAGGAAAACTGCTCAGGTTGCTTACTAAGCTGGCATGGTGCTTATACCATTGCTAGCTGCTTTCATTTAAGCTTATTGCTACAAAACAAGGATTAGTAAGTAGAAATTATAGCGGTAAGATCAAATAGGTGCTTGTCCAGAAACGCCATTTTTGGTGAAACATTTCGTTGAGGTGATATGGCATTCCAGACCTTTATCTCATAATTGTGATATGGAGAGCAGGTTGCTTGAGACTATCTTCTATGAATAGTCCAAATCCAATTATGTGCCCTTTGTTGTTGTCACCATATATTACAGAGTGATCTCTTCCTTCGTGCGCACCTTTAAGAGTGTTGACATCTCTAGTAGTGTCTAGAATCCACTGTCGATATCAACTGAGCTTGAGAGAGCGCAGTGAAGTAGATCTTTCCTGCTTGTTGAAACATTAACTTGCGTTCTACAGCAAAGTTATCTTTTAAGATCAGCATACTTTGAGAAATTCCTTGCGCGGCTACGGAGTTGGTGATGACGCAGCTTCTGTCAAGTTGGCTCTGGCAGATAGGTGCTTGTCATTCTGTCTGCTTGGTGAAAGTGTCCCGTTTCCATTGGAGTGAAGGGATCATTCTTTGATTGTCCTTGGCGCATGCTCAGGTTCCATTTCAGAGATAACTTTTGAATCAGTCAGCATTTGCCATTAAGCAGAGTAGTCCATCCTCAGAATCAGCATCGTTGTCTTCAGTGTCAAGTCTCCGAGTCTTTAGCTTCTTTTCTGCGCAGTTCTCCTCAGCAACCATTCTGCATTGCTTTGATGCTTTACGCGCAGGGTTGCTTTTCCTTGTACTCAAGTTTTGAAGGAGGCATTGAAGCGTAATGTCCTGGCTTTCTGCAGTAAACTAAGTCATCTCTCTTTGAGTCTCTATGAAAGAGAATACGGATCTTTGCTTGAGGATCCACCAGGTTTGGAGAGCTTTCTGAATTTGATGAGGTTTGAGCAGGCGCAGGAATATGTGAAAAGTTAGCCATTGCCCTAGATTTGAAGCCATATTGAATCGGCACCCAAGCTGTTAAGCTTGAAAAACAGAAACATGTTTTATGAAGGTGTTCGCTCTGATACCACTTGTTGGTCCCTAAAGGGGCAACAAGGGTGTGAAAATCGCTAGAGGGGGGGGGGTGAATAGCGTTTTAAAAATTCTTTTCAAACCCTTTTGCAATTTAATGGCAGATGCGCACAACTCTTATTTTGGCTAAGTATAGCGCGCAGCAAGAGTGTGAAATGCACAGCGAAAATTTAAAGCAGCTCTGCGCAGGGTATACTGCGCAGAGATAAAAACGCACGCGCTAAGTATGAGGCTAAAGAGTGGCGCAAAATGGGATTCTAAGGCAAATGAGCAATAACAATAATAGCATCAAATAGTTGCAATCTGAAAGATCAAACAAAGCAGTTCATAAAAAGTTAAGCAGAGAATATGCAATAAGTAAAATGAACACGCTATTTGGAGAGGTTCGATCGATGAAAGATCTACATCCTCTACCAAGATGGTTAGTCTTGGATTTCTAATGGAGATCTTATTATATGAGAGAGTATTACAAATTACAACATTTTAGCTCAATACTAACTCAAGATCTATTATCTATGAAGAACAAATCCTAGACTAAACCGGTGTATCTCAAGAAGTTAGATCAAAATGATCAAAGCTTCAAGAGGTGTGTGTGTGACAGAAATTCTGGGCTCTATGAATATGAAAGATGAAGAGCACCAAGAATTCTGGTGATATAGGCTTTGTGATATGAGCAGGAGTTTTGAAGGTTTGAAGATCTTGAAGGCTGTTCTAAAGAATCTGTAAAAACGAAGCAGCAGACTTCAGATCTTCATGGTTTCTCAATGAAGCATGAAACTCGAGCTCTGAAGCATAATGGCCAACAAAGGGATCTTGATCAACGAAGATGATCAAGGGCCGATGAAAGGGGCTGAATCAAAAGGCAGCTTCAAAGGCAGCTTGGAAATGAAGGTGAGCAGGCTATTTATAGCTGAGAGCTTAAATATAGCCGTTGGAGCTCAGAGCAAGGACAATGAGCTGGCACAACATGATTGGTGCGTAGGTGTCCTTTATAGCCGTTGGAGCTCTGATCAAAGATGATGACCTGGCACAATATGATTGGTGCGCAGGTAAATTAGAGCCGTTGGAGACTGAGCATGAAGACCAAATTCAAAAGCTTCTTCTAGAAGGTTGACAGCTGTCTTCACTTGAGATATTATGTTTGAGCGCATCTCCACCGTTGGCTATGCTGAGTGTGCAGGATTTGTCGTTTGTGCACACCTCAGCTTTTTAATAAGCGTGCATCTTCTAAGCGCTTTTCCAAACTTTCTAGGATGTGAGATCAGGAGATGAGGAACTTGACCAAGGTTGTGTCCGCGCACAAAAGACATGCGCATTGCCGGCGCGCATGGATTCAGCGCAAGAGCAGTATGCGCACCATGCTTGGTCACAGATCTCTTTGTAGTTTAGGGAATAAGATCTTAAAAACTTGAGCAGGGTCAAGGGCTGCGCAATATATCTATGCGCAGTGGCGACCTGCGCAGAGAACATCCTGCGCAGTGAAACGAATCCTGCTTAGGAAATCTTCGATCTTTAAAGCTTCAAGTCCTATTATCTAAGCCTATACTATAAAAAGGACTTAGCTAAAAATTGAAGTTATAAACTTCTTTACATGAGGTCCTAAAGTCCATAAAAAATACTCATAGGTGATGGTATCAATCAATTCTAACAAATGTAGGAGGGTTAAGTGATAAGCATACCCAACAGTAGTCCTGTCCAAGTCAATGAAGAGAATGATGGTGGGCCTTCATCTCACATGGCTATGATAGCAGCTGAGAGCTTGCAAACCTCAGGCACCTTCAGCTTTATGTCTCCTCATAAAGATTTTCCTCCTTATGATACAGTAGAGGAGTGGTGGCCAAGGACAATGGGTCCACCCTTGCAGTACTCAGTAACTGCCATAGATCCTTTCATTGAAAGGCATCCTGTATGGCTGGAGAGGTATGGGGAGACAAGCCACTCTGCTCCTGCAAGGCCATATGAAGGGGAAAAGAGGCATGACAAACCTGGGGAGGGGTCTGGAGTTACATGGAAGCAGGTTTCGTGAGAGGGAAGATGGTTGAGCAGCTAGGTTTGTTGATTAGCTGTTGAGATGAGGTTTTTGTATTTTTTTGTTTTTGGAGGGGTACTTTGAGGAAGGTTGACTACCATGTATCACAGGAGGTAGTGGTGTTAAGGAATAGTTCCAAGGAGGATTGTGAAGAAGGTTACACGGTAACTTTTAGCTGCAGGAACTGGGTTATTACCAAGGAGGATTGTGAGATCGCTCGGGGTAATAGGGAAGGAAGATTGTATTTGGCGGAAAACACCAAGGATAGTATCGCGGTTGCGTCAGCCAATGGTGATACGGATTTGTGGCACTCTCGATTGGGTCACATGGGTGAGAAGGGGGTATCCCCGGTAACTTCTCGGTTTGGTGTGTCAAATTACATGACCTTCATTGATGATTCGACAAGGAAGATCTGGGTTTACTTCTTAGAAGGGAAAGATGAATCTTTCAGGATGTATAAGAAGTGGAAGGCCTTGGTGAAGAATCGGAAGGGACTCAAGGTTAAAAGCTTGATGTCGGACAATGGTGGGGAGTATGAGCTCGGGGAGTTTAAGGAATACGGTGATGCGAGGGAAATTCACATGGATATTCCAGACTCGGGTGGGAGCGGCACGGTTCATGATGACCAAGGTAAAGGGGTCACTGAAGATGAATCAAATACTCCAGGACCGGATATTCCGTTACGTAGATCTAACAGAGAGTGTAGATCGGATGCAAAGGCTCCAGGTTTCTCAAGCAAAGTGAAGTTGAAGCTAGGTATAGCTTCAACGGGGCTTGGAGAATAGGGGAGGAGGAAGGCACTACCATGATCGAGGTGAGCACTATGGCACTAAGGATGAGTTGAAGAACGGATACGGGGCTTATATGCGGTTGATCTCTAGGTGGGAGATTGTTGGAATAGAGACCAACCGGGAACTAGACTTCGGAGAAAAAGGGAAAAAAATCGTCGGAGGGACTGATGGTCTGGTCGACCGCCCAGAATCATTGTGGGCGACCGCCCAAGTGTCGGGAGTGCTCGAAACTGAGTCGGATTTTAGGCCAAATTTCGGGTTCCTTTATCCGTCTAGGGTTAGGTTTTATTCTAGGATGCCTATATAAGCAATGTTCCGCCCCCATACTCATTGTAACTTCATATTTACATATTATAGTGTAAGATCCTGGCTTGGTAGTGCCCCCAGACGTAGTCAAACATATTGACGAACTGAGTAAACAATTTCTTGTGTTCGTTTTGTTCTTTTGCTTTGGTTTCTTATTTCTGTGCTTGTTTGTGGTGCCATTATTTTCTTGCGATTTGCTTGGGTGTTGGGTTGGGAAGGGTCAATTCCACAACAACAGAGTAAGAGAAGGGCAATATCATCTATGAATACAAAAAAAACCAATAACGACTACTAATATTTTGGATCGCTTTCACGCTTCTAAAACGACAGTTAAATCGAAACGGAGGGACTACTCCTTAAACAATAAACATACTGTGGGGAGGAAAAATTACCACTTTATGCCATGTACCACGCCTTTAGTTACAAAAAGAATAACGTACTTTAGTTTGACGACATAATCCTACCTACTTTCATAGTCGATTACAATTTATGCAACCCCGTTAAATGAAGTTAGATTTTATTAACATAATGTTTATTTGGTTAATTCAAAACTAACCTCATTCAAAATTTGACGGGTCTACTAGTCATCACCACCACTAAAGATTTTCCTTCTTCCTCCATTCATTTCTGGCAACATCAACATGTAAACCCTCCCCCCCTCCCTCTTTTTTTTTTCTTATTCCCAGCCATACTCCTTAACCCTTCTTCTTCCTCTCTTTATCCAAATTCGTCTCTCTGAAATTGAGATGAATTTCAGGTTCCCTCTCTAATCACCCATTCTTTCATCCTTCCAAAATCCCAGAACAATGCAAAAGCAAAAAAACATTCTTGCTGGGCGCCGGCCATCAAATGCTTGACTGGTTAGCCCTTCTTCTTCCCCTTTTGATTGCCTCTGCCTCTAACGACTGTATTGTTCCCCTAGTTTGAACCGACTAAGAATCACAGCTAAGATCGAAAGTATTTTCTGTTGGGTTGTTCAAGATAGAAAAAACAGTGGGTTTGGGAGGGAGAAAGTAATGAACTTGAGAAAGCCGTCATTGTTGAAAAATTGGGGGAGGACGCGATGCAGAGAGTAAGGAGAAAAAGGAAGGGGTTGTTATTCACAGTTTGTAAATTTATGGAGATGAAAATTTTAGGGAAAAGAAGAAGTTGTCGGAAATTATGAAAGTGGTGGCCGGAAATGATGGAGTTGGCCGGGAAATTTACGGGTGTGTATAACAACACCCTTCCCAATTTTTGAGTCCTCACCCCATAACTGTAGTCTAGTTGCTTCAATTTCACCTTTTAAATTGATTTTTAGAGGTTGTTCTTGTTGGTGTAGGCCGGGCAATTATACCCATTAACCTATCAACCCGCCCAACCCAACTCACTATTTACCTGACCCAACCCAACCCATTAATATAAACAGGTTGAGACGGGTTACCCGACTTAACCCGTGAAACTTTACGTGTTAAAGCAGATCAACCCACTAACCCGTTACAACCCGTTAAAATCTGTCAACAATACCTTCCCTACTAAAAGACGTCGTTTCTGCTTCTTCTTCTTTGAGACAATTCCCGTTTTCCATCCAAAACCAAAACGACAAACAGGAAACTTCCCTCAAAGACGCCACCGCCACGCCGGCATTGTACTCACGTCCGATCCTCGCCGGCAGTCAGGCGTTCTCCGGTGAAAACCTCGAAAGTCCCAGAAAATCAAATCCCACAAACACTAAACCTCAAATCACCCAAAAATTGCAGATAAGAAATTACAGATTTAGTTCTTGAGCGACTAATTCAAAATATATTTGTGAGTGCTTTGAATTTGCAATGAAATTCGACATGGGCTCCAAATCGAATAGTTCCGGTGGCGGCGGCGGCGAGTTTCGGTGGCGTCAGCGGCGAGAGACGGTGGCGTCAGCGCGAGAGACGGTGGCGTGGTAGTGAGTAGTGACACAGATTGTGGGTGATGATGCTGTGAGAGAAAGGAAGAAGTGTAGAAGACATTGGAGAAATCAGAGAGAAACAGAGTTGTTCCCTGAGCGCATCAGACAAAAAGGGGGGAAAATAAAAATTTGGATCTAACGGGTCAACCCGGTTAAACCCGACCCATACACGACCCAACCCATTTGACCCGTGAAATTAAATGGGTTGTAACGGGTTGGACCCATTCCAACCTGCCAACCCGTCTTAACCCGACCCAACCCACCCAATTGCCAGGCCTATGTTGGTGGTGCTGTTGATGGGTGTGGCGGTGGTGTGTTGGTATGTGTTGAAGGCTATAAAAGATGAAATGGGTGTGCTAAATATGATTTTTGTAACTATGTTAGTTCTATCGTTAGTGTATTTAACGATAAAAATAACATGTCAACATTTTTGTTATTTTCCTAACGGCGTTATGTGTGTCTTGCATAAATTGTAATAACAAATTGATAAAATACATATGATTAAGAGGTAAGTTTGTGGTACGTTGCATAAATTGTAACCAAATTAAAAGTACGTGGCATATTTTGGTAGATTGCCCGTTGTGAGGAACTTCTCCGGCATATTGAATTTTTTTTACAACTTCCCGGGCATTGCCCCATCTAAACACGAGCAATGGAAAATTGAGACTACTTAAAGAAGAAAACATAAAGAAGAAAAGAGCAAACCACTTTTCTGACATCCGTACTATGTCAAGAATATCACTTTAACCTTCGTACTATCTAAACAACAAAATGAACCTGCGTACTAATGATAAATTAGCAAATTTAACCAAAATTGTTAATAAATGTTAACGACATTAACGGGTGTTAGAAACTTAACAAGCTAGAAAACCGTTTAAGCCCTAATCTATTCATTTGTTTCCGTTTTCATCCAAAAAACCTAATATTTTTCGTTTTAGCCATTATCGTTAGCATGTACTCCCTCCGTCCCAAAACACGCACATATTATCTTTTTGAGTGTCCCATTGGTAAGTCTCATTTTCTAAAATGGCAAAATTTTATTATTATTATAATTAATAATAAAATCACTAGCTTCACACTAAACATCTTAAGTACTCCCTCCGCCTCTATGTGTCACCACCCTTCCCCTTCCATCCCCGTCGCCCCTCTCCACCTTACCATACCCAGATCTTGTTGACCCTTTCCCCCTAATTTCCCGATATCCGTCCTTGTGAGCAGAGTGATCCATAACCCAACCACATACTCTGTCACGCCACATCCCGTCAACTCTCTCGATCCACCTTCTCCCATGCCGTTGCTGCCGCTACAACTAGGGCTGGAGATAGGCCGTTTTCGGCCGACGTTTATGAATCCACACTCTGTATTTTTCGCACATCCGTTTCTTCAAGAAAGTTTTGATTTTGATTTATGCCCAGATTTGGAATTCTTTTTGTTCGATTTATGCTCCTCTGTCTTTTTAGTAAAGCCATTTCTTCAAGAAAGGTTTGATTTTGATTTTGGTTTGGGATTTTTAAAGATCTTTAACCCAACCCAGATCAAGTTGATTTGATTTTCTATTTTTAAAGATCTTTAACAGCTCATGCCTATCTACTTTCGATTTGGCACCAAGGGTCTACAATTCACAGTTTATATGTTTCGGGTTTAGATTTCAGAAATTGATTGTAATGGTTGTTGATTTGTAATTTGGACAGATTTGCGTTTTTCCAAATTATGTTTAAGTGACGGTGGCTAGCAATGGCTGTGGGTTTCTTTTGGTTATGGGCGGACTGTGGTGGTAACGGCGGTGGTTGGTGGCGACGGTGTTGATGGTGACGGCGGTGGTGGGTGGTAGCGGAAGTGGTGGTGTAATGTTAGTTGACAGCTTATTCATGTGGTTTGAAAATATTAATAGTCATATCCATTAAATTTTTCTAGTTAAGGGGGGCAAATTGAAAATATTAATAGTCATATCCGTTAAATTTTTAACGCCCATTAACGATTTTGATTAGTTTTGCTAATTTATCAATAGTACGCAGGTTACTTTTTTTTTTTCGGTAGTACAGATGTAAAATTGAAAAAACTGGATAGTACGGATGGCAAAAATGCAGTTTACTCAAGAAGAAGAAAAGGAGAAAAAGTTCAAAAAAAAAAAAAAAATAAATAAAAAGAAATTAGAGGCAAGAGTACCAAAAATACCAAGGCAAGCAGCGGGAAAACTAGCTCACAAGTCACTCCTCCAAGACTTGAATAACCCATCAAAATTCATTCCGCCATTTCCATTCAGAGATGGTTAAATCTGCCAAAGAAGGAAATGGCGCCGCAGCTCAACGAAACCCAGAAGCAGATGAGCGCAAGCGCCTCAAGAAACTCGCTATTTCCAACCAATTGGTTGCCGAAGCTCCGGCAGCCACCGCCTCCGCGCTGCCACCATCCAAGACGGTGATCAAGCACCACGGCAGAGATGTTTTGAAGAAGTCTAGCCGCAAGAATAAGTTCCTCTTCTCTTTTCCCGGTCTCCTTGCTCCGATTTCTGGAGGGAAGATTGGTGAGCTAAAGGACCTCGGATCGAAAAACCCTATACTCTACCTCGATTTTCCTCAGGTTTTTCAGCCCTACTCCTCATTACATGATGCCATTACAGTCCATTGATTGAATCTGTGTATTGTTTTTGGCTAAGAATGACTCGTTTATTGGGGGAATTTTGTCTTGATATGGTTTTGAACTATAATTAGGTTGTGGGTGGGTTTCATAAGCACGTTTTACTGACCAAAACTTACTGTCCTTCCATGGTCAGTGGATTTTGATTTGCCTGATTAAAAGTTATGAGTTTCAAAAGCAAGCTTAGTTTCCTGATTTGATCAATTTATACTTTTTTGCTTGATATTTCAAGAACCACTTCTAGTCTACTAATTTGATTAATTCATAATTTTTGGTTATTAGTTTCAGAAGCACTTTTAGTTTGCTAATTTGATTGATTTATAATTGTTGGTTATGAGTTTCAAAAGCACTTTAGTTTGCTGACTTGATCGGTTTGTAATAGTTTGGTTATGTGTTTCATAAGTACTTTTGGTTGCTTCAGCCTATTGATTGTTACTCTCTTGCTCCTAATGAGTACCTATGTTCTGGTTTCAAGGAGATTAATGAAGTTAACTTTTAAGATAGATTGGCAGCACAGTTTCTTAATTACTCTTAATGTCCACATTATAGCATTAGATGTGCATTTTGGAACATGGTTGTTGACAAAGGTGAACGTCAGTAACTTAGTTAGAAAATGAACTTTAGTTTAGGACAGCATATTCGTAAAAAATAGGCACTCATTTTAATACTGGGGCAGTAGCTTTTTCTCTACACAGGGATTGATGTATTCAGGGTATTATTTATTGAAGGCCTCCATTGACTTGGGCTGTTAATTAAGTCCTCTAAGTGCTGCAAGTAGCTGTTTGGAAATTTGGTTTCCAGATTTAGCTGGCTTAGTTTATGAAGAGGCTGGCTCGATAAATTGTTGTGCAATGGGATACGTTGAGGCCATGGATTTTCTCTTGCTAGTTGCCTAGAGCACAACATTTTTCTAGCAAATAACTGGAGTAGCTTGAAGAACGCTTTGGATATGTAGTTGATCAATGAACTTATGATGTCTTGGGGATAGACTACGTATGCCTTACTAAGTCCAGATTGATTAGACTTTTCTGCTGTTGGATCATTTAAATTTGTCTTCTCTCTATATTTTGGTGTTTGCTTTTAAACCGAAATTATCAGAGTATCTAATTGCCTAAGAAATTGGATTTGTTTTGATTTTATATGGTCCGTAAAGATGTTATGCATATGGTTAATTGTCAGTCTCATTTTGTTGATTGGAATTCACAATTTCGCTTGGTAGATGGCGTACCAAAAAATAACACCATCTACAGAAGCAAAATTGCGAATTCCAGTCATTTCTACATTCTCTATAAGAGGAATATGACTGAAAATTAATCACACATGGCATCTTTACAGACTGAAGTTATGAGGTCAATTGATTGTAATTTGTGCTGTTTGGAGTTTCTACACGATTCTAAACATGTGGGTCCATCGACATTTTTCTCCTGCATGATCTATGCTATGTACATTTTTCGAAAAGCTAATGGTGGTGGAAATCAAGCCTTCGTCTAGTTCTAGTCTGGATTATATTAGGGCCATTAGGCTCCATGCTTTCGTCATATCATAGGTTACTCATTCTTATAAGAATTTGATTTGAAACAAATGCATTGCGTAGAATTTCAGGTCCATATGCTCATGAGACCATTTTATTAATGGAATATACAGAATGTTGTCTTGGTTTCTTTTGGTAAGTCTTGCATATGTCCTGGGGTCGAATCTTTTCTTTGCCTTCAGACGCTAGAAGTGGAATAGTAAATCTCTGGCCGTAAGGCTTACATGCAAGTTAGGGAGGGAATATTGAACTTCCGGAACCAAGCTCTGTCAGTTGCTCAAGGATAAGATTTTGTTGTGTCGATGTGAATTTCAACATTGGTTCTGTAGTTGTGTTCTGGCGGACGTTTCCAGAAATTCAGTATAGCTGGCTTTTGTCATAACTATTTCCTCTTTTCTTTTTCTCACCTCTAAGATGATAGATATCTAATACTTTGTCCCTTTTAAGTTTTGTTTCCTACCCAAGAAAGACATAAATGAAAAAACAATGGAGGAAGCTAGTGTTGATGGCACAAAGGAATGATTTGCTAACTAACAAGTTTCTTCTTTGAATGCTCAGGGTCAGATGAAACTTTTTGGGACCATTGTTTACCCAAAGAATCGGTACTTGACATTGCAGTTCTCAAGAGGAGGAAAGAACGTGATGTGTGAAGATTACTTTGATACCTTGGTTAGTGTTCCTATGCCGTTCAGCCTTCTTGTTCATCTAATTCTATTGATCAGGATGAAAGACTTTTTTCTCAACCGGTAATTAGTAGTGTTTGGGGTGTTCTTTGCTGTGGGGTTTTGCTTTCCACTTTTGGTGGCATACTTTTCTTGTTTTGATGTATACTTTTCCCTTCTTTTTAGTGCAATAAAGTGTTATCTTATACATGGAGGCATGGAGTTGTTATTCTTTGTATTTTTCACTTGGCTTTATTTTGAAATTTGGCTTTGGGGTTGACATCCTAGCTCACTTCGAATCTGATGTCCTTCCATCTGTTTTCTTTTATCTGATCCTCCATATGATAGTTGATTTTATGCCTTTATTGTTTAAATATTGATGTTTGTCCATATCATTAATGTGTTTTATTGTTATTGTTCTTGATAATTATTTTCAGATAGTTTTTTCTGAAGCATGGTGGATTGGTAAAAAAGAAGAGAATCCAGACGAAGTACGGCTTGATTTTCCAGAGGATCTGACTATGGTTAGGCTCAATAAAAAGTGGTTACACTTGCTAGCCTTTTCTCTGGCAATGTATCTTGGTCATTGATTAATTCATTGAAGCACTGATACATACTTCTTTTTCCCCAGGGACAGCAACCAAAGTATGATTTTAAAGGAGGTGCAGGCTCAACAGGTGAAAAACTCCGAGTCGTTGACAGAAATGAAGCAAAATTTGTAAAACAGCAATCTCCTAAACATGAGAAAGAACACGAATCATCTGACAGTCAAAATGATTTGAAAGATTTGATGCAAGTGACTCCTACCAGGCATTCAGCGAGGACTGCAAAAAAATCATACAAGTAATTCCTTTGAATTTAATCCTTAGATAGTAATAAACCCCGCATGTTTGAAGATGCCTATAGTGTGGCCAAGTGACAGTTTGCATTAACTTATGATCAATCTCTAGATTGATTTTGATGCTGAAAAATGCTTACCTTGTATGTATTTGCTTAACAAAAAAGAAAATATAAGAAAGGATGTGAAAGACAATGTCAATCACTAGTTTCAAGGCATTTCCACCAATATAAACATCACCCACAAAAGTAAAGGTATCTAAGAAAACAGTACGGGTGAAACCTGCACGTATTTACTTATAAAAGAACAAATGAGGGTGTAAACTTAAAACCTTAGGCAACATTGGTTCGTTGATAGTCGCTCAAATGAAGATAGGTGTGTCATCTGTATGAGATCTTGGTTTCAGTACTTGATCTAGTATAGATCAGTCTAGCTTTGCAATTTGAGCCCAATACCAGGATTGTTTGTTCCCCTTCTAGGGTCCATGTAGTTTGTAATCCTGTTTTGGATTATTCCACCTAAAAAGTCCTCGTCGGAAACTTAGATGGCAAGTGTCTTATCTATATTACAATAGAAAACAAGAATAACCGCTACACAAAGAGCGGCTAAGATTGAAACTTAAAAAATGATCTAATGGCCTAAAATTAATTTGAAGTAACCCACTATCCCACTCCCCACGGTAGTTATGTAACCTCTCCACTCTAAAAAGAGAAACTTTCAGTGATTCGGATTGGTACAAGAGATTATTTTTTGAAAAAAAGGACGGGTACAAACATGATAGAAATGCAAATAAAATAAAATAAAATAAAATAAAATAAAATAAAATAAAATAAAATGATAATAATAATGTGATTTTGGGTTATGAAAAAGAGGAAATTGAGTTTGATGTTAAGGGGTTTTATGTGAGAGGACAAAATTAAATGGGATTCTTTCTTCCTTTTCATACTGTCACCGTGCCAGTGGCACGGGTAAGAATACTAGTGTTCTAACATAATGCCTCGAATTCATTGAACAGGTTTAATGCCATTGGGAATTTGTTTCTTAGTGATTACTCTCAAGGGTGGTTTATATTTTCTTACAATGTTTAACTATTTAGCATGGACTGTTTAAAGTTCACCAGAGAGAAAAGAGAATATCACTCATACGCAAGCTGCCCTACATCCCTGAATGAGATTACCTTATGTTATTATTGATGCTGTCCAAGGACGAACAGTTTTAAGAGTAACATAGACTATCTAGCATAGCTCATCACAACAGTACATCATTCTTTTGGACATGCCAGGTAGCATTCTAATAAGTAGAACATGTTATGTTACTTTAACCTAGATACAAGAGCATTTCGAGCATCATCGGTTCAGTTTTTCTAACTACCTCTTCTGGTTTGGTTTTTGATTCAGTTTTCCCATATACATCTCCTTCTTTAGGTTTGCAGAAACTTCATCTGGGGATGATTCTGACAAAATTGACTCTGAAAGATCTGAAGAAGAGGATAGTGCTGATGGTTTGGGAACTTCAGCAAGGAATCAACCTTATGGAAATATCCTAAGAATAGAATATTGTTTTTTTTTTTTTTTTTGAAGATTCTGTCTTTGAGTTTTTTACTTCATTCCCCCTAAATTCCCGTCTCTCTTTTTCCTCATTAAATGAGCACATATTAGCTCAGCTGTATGCTTGTTCCTTAAAAATGAATACAGTCTGAACGCTCCTCTGCTGTTGCCTTCGACATTGACATGAAGGATCCTGAAGCAAGCACTAAATATTCAGAACAACTTCCACAGTCTGATGTATCAGGAATGAAGTCCAAGGATTCGTCTTCTAAAAGCCACGGTTCTCTTGTTCAAGCTACTATATCTACGTTGTTTAAGAAAGTGGAGCAAAAGGTGAGGTTTGCTCACTAAACTTTTATTTATTGGTTTACTCATTTATATCCACTTGTCATTGTCCATATCACTTTATCTGATCACTGTAAGTGCTAATACAATTAATAAAGAATGGAAGAAACTAGTATGAGGCAGTTTTGCGTGTTGTATGATATTATGATGATGGTATTGTGTATTCCTAATGAAAGACGTAATGTTTCAACACTACTGTATGTGATACCAGTTCAATGTGTCTTGTTGTAGTTGTTACATGTTCATGTCATCATAGATTTCTATCCATCCAAGGTTACAGTTCAAAGGGAAAATGGTCTTTTTCCGAAATTTTTGTATTACTGTCATTATGTCAGCATATCTATCTTAACATTTGTCAAATACAAACCAACTACTTACTAATAAAATTTGACTCAGATACTTGATTGTTTTCTCATCTAGTAGACCAATCAGTTGCCATTACTCAACCTCTATTTTTATTATTAATTGTAAGGGCAATTTTGGAAAGAAAAGCTATCTTAATCAGCGTGCGCAAACAAACCAAAATATAATTTGGGACGGAGAGAGTATAGTGCTTACTATAGCGTTCTTCTTATTGGATTCAATTGCTTTAAAATGCTGTAGGAGCATTATGTCGTAGAAGCGAGGATATTCTTGGATAATGGGATTCCACGTTTTTTCCCACTTCAATGCCGATATGGGCAATATTGACATGAAAAGTAAATATTAACATAATAAAGCAAGCAAAAATGAACACATGAATTACGTGGTTTAATCCACACCAATGGCAACAACAATTCCACTATAAATGATGAGAAAATACAATAGTGTTTCCTATGTACTCACCCTACCTAGGAAAAGGATTACAAAGATTGACACAATCCTACCAAGTACTACAAATCTGGCAGCCAAAATTAGTCATGCACTAGTTTTTCTTACGGCACCATGGTGTTGAGACTCGATCTATCTATGTGTCTTTCATGGTTTCTGCATCTAAACTCATGCTAATAGCTAACTAGGATTAGGCCTCTCCTACTCTTAATGCACATAGGTGGCCACCATTTAAAGTTGATTGTCATGATGATTCCCATTCAATAATTGTTAGGGTATTAAGTCAATATTTCATGGAAAGCTTTCCTAGAATGGAAACATACGTCCTTACTTGGGACAAACTAAAAAGGGATGCATACCTCTTGAACAGTGATGGAACGACCAGAGTTTCTTCTGGTTGTGATTTTCGTTCATGCTCCCCGTCTGAGTTTGTTTTGAGGAATAATGATTGTGTGAACTGTGATTCTTGTGCTAGGTCTAACATCCCAGAGAAAAAGCCACATTTTGAAAATAAGTAACTACAGTATATAAGATCTTATTTATCCTTACCCAGCCTATAAATTATGATAACAGGAAACAAGCAAAATGAAAACACATGTGCGTTTTCTGTGGTATGATTATCTCTCTACTCTTTCTCTGGGAGGTTTGGGGGGAGGGGTGTAATGGTGAAGGAATGTATGGACTCGAATCCTTTAGTGTAAGAAACCTTCCTTCAAAAGATTTACTAGTACTTTCCAGATTTTCTGATAGTTTATGTCCAGTGCTTGAAATTATCATTGTATCCTCTAAATAAATTTCAAAGGGATTTCCATCATTCTTTGTGAAAAGTCTTAAAAACTAGGGATCCATCTCAAAATCAAGTGGCTATGGGAGAAGTTGCCCATGAGCTTTATTAACTTAAGGCTAGGCTTGTTAATTCCTGATGTGTGTTTAATGCTTCAACACGCCCCTCATGTGTAGCTGGACTCGAGGCTTTCAGCGTGTACTCTTTGGCTTGGGCGGCGCAAAGCTAGATCATTGTGGGCCATTTGGCTTACACGTGTAGAGAGCTTGCTCTTTGATATTACCTTAAAGTCTGTGGTTCCATCTCAAAACCAAGTAAAAATGAGAAGAGTAGCCTAGGATCCTTATTAATTGAAGGCATTGCTTGTTAAAATCCCGATGTGGGTTTAATGCTTCAACAATAAGTATTGGATATGTAGTGAGTGATGTATTGATTAGCTTTATTTGATAATGTAATTCCACTTAATTAGCTTCTTTATTTCAGAAAGCACCAGAAAAAGTAAAGCTTCCCTCATCAAAAGGTTTGCACTTTCACTTAAATTCTTATTTAGAGATTACAGAATTTATTTATATAACTAAAGCAGTATAATTTATCCATGTCAGTTTCCCGCAAGAAGGTGGAGGTAGAGTCAAATGAGAACACTGAGGAAACCAAAGTGAGAACTCTTTCTACATCTATCATCTTGTCGCTACTTCTTTTTCCAATTACTAAAAGAGATGAAACATCTGTTGAGAATGGTGTGAACCTCTAATGATTTTCTGGTAGAGCATTGATGCATAATATGCTAGCTGTTGCAGATAAGAATGCCTAGGACAAAAGGGAAGACAGTCAAGCAAAATGCTGGTATATCTTATTCTCTTGCCTCAGTCTCTCCCTTTCCCTCCCTTTCCCTCTCTCTCTCTCTCTCTCTCTCTCACACACACACACACACACACAGACACACACACACACCACATCACAAGTAGTGTTGTTATGCTATTTCTTGAGTTTATAATTAGAAATCCTCCTTGCAATGCTTCATATGTTTCACTTGGTGCATGATGTTATAGAGTTTCTGAATCTTCAATCATCACCTCTGTGAGATTGGCCTTCTCTCAGTTATGCAAGTATTTGGAAATTTAACCACCACTAATACTTGAAATGTTGTGGGAAATGGAAATAAGGTCCTGTGTTGGAAGGAGTATTATGTTGGGAAGTCTCCTCTTCACATTCTATTCACTTTTCTTTTCAAACTTGTTACCGACACCCAAAAGCCTGGTTTGCTACGTGTTGACCTCTAAGCACCTATGTCAACTAGGCTATTCATGGCCAACCAAAAAACTCGCTTTCATATCATTTCAACAACCTGCGCAAAAAAGCACAGTTGGCTTTAGTCCACCCGTTGACCCACTAAGCACCCAGGTCAATTAGACCCACCCAATAGTCCATGAGTGATGTAGATTTCTAGTTAAGCTTCCACTCTTTTTGACATCTATCTGATATGCTCTCCCTGGGCTTTTAGGCTTTAGGGATTTTAAAGGAGTGCCCAGAGACGGATCTTGTGTGGGATTGGGGAGATGTTCTTTATTAATGCTACGTTTTCTTTTCTTCTCTTCATCTTTGTCCTAGTTTGTTTTTTCTGCTTCTTCGACCAGGCTATGGCTGCTTTACTTTTTTGTAAATTCGTATTTTAATCTGAGAAGATTTCGTACTCTCTGTCTCCATTCAATATAGTTATAAATAAAATATATAAATATATCTAGATATATATTTATATAAGCAAGTTAAATATAGACGTCAATTTCTTTAATTTTCTATGGTATCGATATTATCAGACTTGCGCTTGGGACCTCTTCATGTTAGGTTTTCACTTAGAAGTTTGTTTATAGTCTGAAGCTTATCATGTTTTCATTTCCTTATGTTATGTAGCTATTCTGACTTAATTGTTATGTCGGCTTCTAATTAGGTAACAAAAGTACTGCACGGAGGAGAGAGCCTGAGGTATTATTGTTTTATACTTGCCAAATTCTATTTCCTTGATTAGAATGGTGTTTTTCTTCTTCATTTTTGCTTAGCTTGCGCATTGTATGTTGATAAGAATTTCCTTTGCTGAACTTGATGGAAATTAAGGCTCCGTTTGTTTCGCGGAAAATAACTTCCGGAAAACGATTTCTTGGAAAATGTTTTCCGGAAAACGATTTCTTGGAAAATGTTTTCCGGAAAATGTAATTTCCACTGTTTGGTGAATTTTAAGAAAATGCTTTCCGGAAAACTTTTTTAGATACATTAATTTTGATCACCTAGAGTATATATTAAAAAGAAATAATCAATAAATTAGTCATTATCTCCAATTTCAATTATAAAGTAAAATGGAAATGTAGTTTTGTAATTATAATGGACTAAAGTTAATAATTTAACATATTGCAAAATATTCATAAAAATAAAATATTTTTAGACATTTTTTAATTAACTGGGTATATTTAAAAAATAATTTTCGTAAAACAAAAATTGGAGTTAAAACAACAATTGAAGTGTTAGCATTTTCCGGAAAACGTTTTCCTTAGGTGGAGGTAAGGAAAACGTTTTCCTTAGGAATGGAGGAAAACCACTTCCTTGGAAAACATTTTTCCCATTTTCCGGTGTTTAACAAACACCGGAAAATGGGGAAAATGTTTTCCGGAAGTTGTTCTCCGCCAAACAAACGGAGCCAAGAAAGAAATGAGAATAAATCCATGCATTTGAAAAGTTCATTTTGGTCTTTAACACATGGATGCATGCTTGAGACTGTGAACTACATATGAGCCAACCAATACTTTTCTACTTTTATTCATTTAAGGCTTCATAGTGTTGCTTAAAACCAATCTTTGTAGGTTGACGATGATGAGATTGAAGATTTCTCGAGCATGTCACAGGTTTGATTTCCATTAATGTGCAAATTCTGATACTTGGATTTAAAGAGTTGTATAGTTGGTTAAATGAGACATGATTTTCAGTGTCCTTTCACTTCAAGCATGATTTTCGCTAACATTGTTTTTATACTCTAGTGTTAAAATCTGTGTCCTTCAGTTAGGCTATGCCTCTAAATGGGAATATCTCCATCTCTTGAGAATAAAAGTATGGTCTCCCTCCGTCCCAAACTAGTGGTTACTTATTTCCGTTTTGGGTGTCACATACTAATGGCAACTTACCCAAAATGTTCAATTTTCTCTCTCCTACCCACTCACACCAACTATCCACTTATTATTCCCTACCTCATTTTCTCTCTCCTACGCACTCATAACACCTACTTTTTCAACATATTTTCTTAATCTCCGTGCATTCTATTTTAGTAAATATTAGTTTGGGACGGAGGGAGTATACCACTAATCATTCTGACATATATATATATTTTTTTTTTCATTTTTATACTTAATAAGAAAGTTGGACTATAGTAATGAAATATCCAAGTTCTCGTTAGTATTTGTTATTCACCAAGTTCTCTCGTGCTGAATTGGATTAGTTGGAAGAAAGCCTGTGACTAAGGTGGTTAATAATCTGGTTATATGTGTTGCGATGGTATTGAGGATTAAAGTTCTTAACTATTCATGTCCGAAGTTATTTTCAAAAAGGACATTCATTTTGAGACAAAAATTTAACGTTGATATTTGAGTAATCTTTGTTCTGAGTTTCCTCTTTTATAAATTTGTTCAGGATACTGATGAAAGTGATGAAGAGTGGGGCGCTTGAGATCGTTACTGCACCACAACAACTCTGTTGAAGATGGAAAATGCGTTATGCGCCTTGATAAACTGGCCAACCTGTGTTTCTGTCTCTTGATTTTTCGTTCCTGCTTAGTGAGGGTGGTCGGTGATCATATCTCTTTAGATTAATTATGGCGCGGTGATAAAATTTAAAATATGAGCCATTTGTTTATTATGAGGAGAGAGGTCCACTTGGCACACGGTGGCTGGAGAATTAGATTGTCACTATGAAACTGTAGGGATATTTTTTTTCAAGTGTTTCAACAAAAAAAAATTAATTGCTATGATTCTTATAAAGAAATTCATCTGTCATCTTAATGTCAGTACTATTTAAAAGCATGGACTTGGTCCATTACATTGAATTTTATTACTTCCTTTGTTGCTAAATAAATGTCCTACTTTCCATTTTTTTTTGTACCAAAATAAATGTGTCTTAATAGGGTATGAACCTATACTACCCATTCTTATAGGCAAAAATATTACAATGCCATATGAGAAGTGTAACTCTACATATATATGAATAGATTGGGGCAATTAAGAAAACGTAGCTAAAAGCTTAAAAACATTGACTTGTCAACTACGACATTTATTCCGGGATAGAGGGAGTATATGATCTGCCTTTGTTTTGGTTGATATGCTATCCTCAATTCCTCTTGCATAAATGTATTCCCTTCTCGAGAAAACTTTCATTCTGTCCCATAAAAAGTCTCAAGTTTTAAGTCAACCTGATTTGTTTTTGAAGCAAAGTCAACCTGATTAAAGACCAAAAAAAATTTGAAAATTTTATTATCCTAACATGTTCTGGACGGACACAAAATGACAAAATTACGTAACGCCATACGGGGCCAACCTATGGCACAAAAGAAGTTCACATTTTATTTTTTTGCATTTTATCTTTCATCTCTCTAAATATTTTATCATTGGGTAAAAAATGCGGTCAGCATCAAATACCACGACTAAAATTGGAAAGAAAAAAAAAACCCAGCCATTTATAGAGCAACAAGCTTTACTTACATGCATACGTATATACCCAAAGGACAATCCTACTCTGCCAGAGAACTAAAAACCTTCAATACTAGTGATTTTAACATCAAAAGACACCTTTTATCTTTACGTTAATAGAGGCTTGATACAAAATTCTGGCAGACCCACTTAACACTTTGACTGGAAACATAAACATCATTCTAGACTCGAGCATCAGTAAAATGGTTCGCCTTCATGCAAGATACGCTCCACTAACCTTGAAGAGTTGCAACCCGCAGTTACCTGCAGTCAATACTAGAGCTCGTGAGTACCTATGCAAGAAGATTTCCAGCTTTTCGGGAGTGACTTAGGTTGTGTTTGGTAGCATTAAGCACTTGATGCTTAATACAGTGTAATACATTTTGGAGGTAGGGCGCATTTAATAATATTGAAAACTAGTTGTTAAATGCCGAGTGAGGCTCTTATTGGTTAAACATGGATTTTGATTCTCAATCATTCAAAGCATGTTGGACGTATTCAGGCTCAATGAAAGAATCAAATCATACACATTACCTCCAAATAACTTTGCACTACATCAAGCATCAAGATTAATGCCACCAAACACAACATCAGAGTACAAATTAGACATCTCTAACAAGTTTCAGTCTGACTTGGATACTTAAAATGATAATCTTATCCCAAAATGAGTGTCCATTTTTCACTTTGAAATGTAGGCTTTTAAGCAATTTTAGTAGCAATAAAATAAAATAAAATAAAATAAAGAAAGAACACCCTGGTGCTACAAGAGCTCCCACTATGTGTCAGGTCTAGGGAAGGGATGGGCGCACATGCGCTTAATGTAGACAACCTTCCCTTGGAATATCATAAGTATACATTGGAATAAGATATTTGTTAACAGTGAATTTAGCACCTTACATAAAAACGGACAATCATTTTGGGACTTGCAAAATGGACGCTAATGGGATGAAGTAAATTTACTTGTTAAGTTGCCATACTACCTACCCATCCAAAAGCCTTATGTAAAGGATCGCATCAAACAAGAAGCCACTTTGAAAATACATACTCCCTCTGTCCCAAAATGATCTTCACATTTGACTCTTCAAACTTTTTAAGGATATGAACACTTGCTACACGAGCCATGCTACGTTTATGCACTTCAAAGCCTAAGTTGTGGAAATTAGAAGAACTCGCTGGGACAATGAAAAATGACAAATAGGATGATCATTTTGGGACAAAGGGAGTATGTTTCGAGATATGGACTTAACCATCCTTAGTCCCTCACCAGGCTAGTGATGGGTACATTATTTAGTAATAGCTGCAAACCAAAGCAAAATAAGAGTATCCGTAGATTCCTCAATGGAATATTATTGGAAGACTAAGTAAAGTGAATGCGCGAGTTTTAAAGTGATAGTTTGTTGATCTGGGTAATGCTAAAGATTCAAACTTCTGATCCCCTATGAGCATACATCAGATTACTTATCATGTGCCCTACAGAAAAACCAATTGTGTGATTGCCAGACAAAGTGTGATGTTCTTGGTGGGACCCTTTATATTCCTTCTGTGAGAACAAAGTATAAGAATGTAGAAATGCAGTAATAATTAAGTCCAATCTGTAAGTGTGATGCATTGTTGTCAGAAACCGTTCACAGTAATGAAGTAGAGAAAATAAGGGATACCTATTTCGCGATTACTTCTTTGTGAGCTTTGTAAGAGAGAATCACATTCCATACTAACGCGATAAAGTTAGCAGCAAGGACCTGTAACATGCCCATTAATAAAGAATATTAATATTCCGATAAAGCCCAGAAAAAAAAAAGAAGAAGCTAAAAGTGCAGATGCTAATATCCCAATTCATGTATATCTTGGTACGAGGAAAAAACAAAGCAATGGTGATTGTGCCTCTTTTGCTAATAAAAACTTTGTAACGCAAAAAAAAAAACAAAAAAAAAAACATCCCATCTGTCCCATAATAAAGGTCACTCTTTCCTTTTTATTATGTCCCAATATAAATGTCACAATTCTAAATAAGGAAAAAAAAACTTAGTACAGTTTTATCATTGTACAAGCAATGTACAAATTTCTTACATCTTTTTTAGAAAAGTTGATTAGTCAAATGCAACATTTATTTTGAGACGGAGTGAGTATTAAAATAAAAGTACTTCAGCTTCAGCACTTCATACAAAATTCCTAAATGAAACAGATCTTGCAACTTATACCTGGAATTGTTGCGGAACAAATCTGAAGTTGAGAAATTGGAAAGGTATCCAAAGTTGCCAGTTCGCGAGAACGGATGAAAACCACTCCTTCAAGAAAATAATTATGTTAAAAAAAGATGAGATACTTCATATTAGAACGAGCCAATATAGTTCTTCTGGCTCTGCATACAAGAGTAAAGAAGAATGAAAAGAGAGGGGGGGGGGGGGAAACACCTGTTTAAGCTTGGGCATGACTTCTGATGGTTTCCCTTCCAAAGTCACCAATGTACTTAAGAAAACGCCAATGAACATTGGAGCGAAAACAAACTGCAAAAGGATTCAGCTAAAGTTTCGGTTGATAGAATTGTGGGACGGATAAAAATCAGATATATGAGCAATCAACCGAACAGAATCACCTGATCAATTACAAGTCGCAAAAGAGCACCTGATGCCCCAGTTAGTGTGACCATTTTACTTAGATACAGATACCTGTACGTTAAGGTGCTAGTATTACTATCAACTGGAAGATAGAATGCTTAAGGAAGGAGAAAGATAAACAAAACAAAGTGCATATTAAGATGGATGTTGACTGGTCAGAATCCATCAGGCTTGGAACACAAGTTAAGCTCCTAAGGCTGGTAACATATCACCTAAACTTGTTCAGGAGTCCGTCCATTCAGCAAGGCCACTTGGAAGAAAGAATGCTCAAGAAGAAAGGTAAACACAACAAAGTGCATATGATGCTTTGGACTCGGAACTCAGCTGTGAGTTCCAGTAGAAGCATGCCATCTTTGACGGTAAAAGCTAATGAGCCCATATCAACATCCATAATGTCTACTCCCTCCGTCCCAAAATCGAATATCCATTTCTTGAGTTTAAGGGAAATTAAGGAAGTTGACATTTAAGCATTTTTGAAGCATATTTACATAAATACCCTGAATGATCTCACCATATAACATTATTAGTACAAACATAAAACTAAAACATTCTGATTACCATAGAGCTTTAAGTAACTTCACCAAGAAAATGGGCATTCATTTTAGGGCCTTTTTTTTTTTTTTTTTTTCCCAAAATGGACATTCATTTTGGGATGGAGTTAAGTACTCCTCCGTCCCATTGCACCCATTTCCTTTTCGGTGTCCCATTGGTAAGTCCCACTTTCCTAAAATCTCCACTTTTTATTCCTATTTTACCTTACCCTACTTATCACACTCGCACACTTATTTTTATGGGTCCCCCTAGTAAATGTACCCCACTTGTCATACTCACAATCATTATTCCACTCACAATACTTATGAATATGTTTATTATCTCCTTAATTACCATGCTTGACCAAATGGTGCAAGTTGTTATGGGACGGAGGGAGTATTATTTGGGACACATATACTACTTGGTGCAGCAATGGTTGTATTTTTCACAGCCCTAAGCCCCTAAGTGATAGTCATATGCTATTTATGCATTGGACCAGCTGTCTTTTGAAACCTACTATTAGAGAAGAATACCCCAAGATCAAAAACTCGAGGCTTAAAATAATATTAGTCTGCTTCCTAAAAGCAACTAGGAACTTCATATGTTACACAATTCCGTAAAACATAAGTAATTATTAGTCCATAACTAGATATATAGGACTAAGTAACAAGTGATGGACTTGATCATAACTGCATGGCATACTAAACTAAACACATCAATGTATATAGAATTCATATTGCAAGGAAGTTATCTCGAATTAAGTAACTTTGGAACATCTTTCTTCTACTTTTCTATCTTAGGTTTCTTATTCAATAAAACTGTTTTTTTACTTGGGAGTTTCATTTTCTTATCATGTTTCTCAGTATTGTCGTTGATGAGATGCAAAGCTGCGAGTTAGATTACTAACGCGGCGCGACAGAATATCAGAATAAGGATGCCTTCCGATTCGAATTGCATCATGTAAACAGAGTTGGAAATTTGATGATTTTATACATGATAGGTATTCATTAATATACAAGAGCTTGTTATTACGATAGCCAAACATAGCTCAGGCAATTGGGAAAAAAAAATGACCTTTTGAAGTCCTTACCAGAAGTGCAATGTAGGCCCCACCAACACCATCCCTAAAAAGGTGAACGTAGATAACCGTTTCAAGTCTAGAGACGGCACTTCATCAATTGCGAGCTGAAGCACAAGATAAGCATTATTAATGTAAACATAAAACATAAGGACTTGCATATGAGAGAGAGAGACCTATAAGATACTCATTTATCTAAACTAAAAGGAAAATACATATAATAGAATTTGGCATCTCATAAAGACTTGCATATCAGAAGAGAGAGACCTACAACATAAGGACTTGCATATGCATATGCATATCATAAGAGAAGTTTACCTGGCATATCAAATCTCCAACAAAAGTTAGTAACGCAGATGTCACAGCCTTAGTCAACACAGGATACTTCTCAAGAAGACTCAAATACCTGATGAACAGAAGGAAAGAAATGATGAAGTTCAACTTGTACAAGGTAAGCCAATCAAGTTTCAACAAGATATATATTTGGAGGAGCACAGTGACAAAAAAAAAAGGACCTTTTCTTTATTCTATCAAACAAAGTACAAATACACTCCCTCAATCTCAATTATTATTTTGGCCATCTTCCCTTTTTGGATGCCTCAAAGATTTTGGCTGCTTCAAATATCAACGAACATGCATTGATTTCTTTCCCATCATCTCCTTAACAATGTTAAGCATTTACAAGATAAATCTACTACGTAAATGACAATGTAGATTATAAATAATGTATGTTTATGCATAAATCACTCAACCTTAAGATGTTTGAGACTGAGGGAGTATAAGACAAGAAAAGGAAGAGATTCCTAGAGAGCTGAATAATGCAAGTTAACAGTCTTTTCTTCGATAAAATACAGACAGGTTCGAGTGGAAATAAACTGCTGACCAAAAGGTCCTCCCAAAAGTGAGACAGTTGAACAGTGAGACAGATATAGGACCCAAAAAGGGTGGTCACAATGGTAACTCCAGTATTCGCATGGTTACGTCAAAAGTCCAACAACAGTCAACAGAGCCCACAGTCCACACACACTCTTGTAAAGTTCGAGTTTACTTTGTATGACTCAAATCCCAAGGGAAAGAGGTTTGTAACCAAGCGGAATGTTCTCGGCAATCATATTTCCAATTCTAAACCACCTCTCACCAACAAATCACATCCCAATGCAATCAAATGATATGTACTCCCGTCAAAAAAGCTTTTCATGACCCCCATTCTCCTCATTATCCCTGACAGCGTACTAAGTAGCAAGAAAATAAACCAGATATTAATAGGATACCAGAAAGATGCAACAACAAAAAAGCGTAAGTCCCAAAGTGATTTTGGGGTTGACCAACATAAATCGTCATATGGAATCGTCAATGAAAGAGGTGAAAGGAAAAATTGTGAAAGATAAGACGAAATAGGTGGGAAGAAATTTGGAAAGGAAGAGTAAAAAAGAAAATAAATAAAAGAAGAAGAAGAAAATTAGAAAGGGGAAATCGTAATAATAATAATTATAAAAGCTTTACTTGATAAAAAAACAAGTCTTTCCCTAGCTAGATTCTCCTATCCATTTAAGCATTTCCGAATACTTCCTCACCCACCTGGTCCCAAACAGCCCAAAGCGAACCCGACCAGGATTGCCCCCAAAAGTGACACCAAAATAAGTAAAAAGAAAAGATTTTCTTAACGCTGCAGCCAAAACAGGGAGACTAGCCAACCAAGACCTGCTTCTCAACATTAACAATAGGCATCTCACACTTTTTGAAACTAATTTTCAGTCCAGCGGCATAAATTTAACAAGCAAGTTCACAAAATCATAACCTTTATAATTCTTATATTTTGACTTTTCAAAATAACTAATACAAAATTTTATCGACATTTTCCAAACCAAACATAAAGAATTCTTCAAGACATAGAAAATGAAAAAATTGCATTCTCTGTGCTGCCATTGAATGAATATGAACAAGTAGGATAATCAAACATGTAAAAGTCAAGTACTTCATAAAAAGAGTAAACCAAAACAGAAAAACTCTTACCATGCCAGAATTGACCATTTGTTCCCGCCACCACCATCTCCACCACCATCACCATTTCCACCAGAACCTCCAAAATCAGAACCGCCGTCTCCTCCTCCGCCACCATTAGAAACCCCCGCCACTTTAAAACCCAACTGCCTAAACAACCCAATTCCAAACCGACCCAATTCAGACTTTCGGTGAGCAGAGCAATGCAGATGATTTGGGTTATGAGTGGACAATGAAAAGCTTTTAAACCCACTACTCTTGACAGAATTTAGAGGGGGAAATTTGGTTGGGTTACCGGAACGGAAACTGGGTTTGACAGAGAAGGACTGTCTGGCCGTAAATCGAAACAAAATTGGAGATTTACGGGCCGCGGCGGCCGGAGTTTGAATCATTGCTGCTCTTTGCTTTCTGGATAAACCCTTTTCAAGTTAGGTTCTTTCTTGACAATTGGGGGGTTATTTTTATCTTGTTTGGCCTTCAATGTTTCATGTCGTTAAAGCCCTTCTAAAACCCCCATTCTTTATGTTCATTTTTTAAATAATTTATTTTAGGTACATTTATTTTTAATAGTGTATAGACAGGCATTCTTTTTTGTTTTTCTATAGACCGGCATTCTTAATGCTGGCTCACCATAGTTATAAACACATTTTCGACCGAATTCCGGTTTTGTCAAAAAACGGGACGTACCAGTTTCATAACGCACTGATGCACTATTTCATGTTTATCGTACTTATATCAGTATACTGTAGTTAATAATAGTTGTATTTAAGACATATAACAACAAAATCTAATCATACTTTGCTATTTTTCCAATAAACATTAATATAACTTAATTTGTTTTTAAGAATATAAACATGAACATAATTAAAACTAGCTTCTTTAGTTAGCAATCAACTTTTATCTTTCTAATTCACGCCCTTCATTTAATATTGAGTTTAAAATGCACTTTTCTATCCCGGACGGAACACACTTATCTCGATCACCTCGAGCGGACACATTACGGAATTTATAACGAAATTTAGCTTCTTCTGCATCGTTTTTTGATTAAAACGGTGCGTATCGGACGAAACAGACTGAAACAAAACGAAATTTATAACTATGTGGCTCACCCTCACTCTTTATTTTGTTGAGTCTTTGAGTGTCTGCCGAGTGAGGAGTGGAGAGGTAGATTGCATAATTGATTAATTAGACGTTATCGTCAAAATATAATCTTTCTGTATCGAAAGGATAATAGATATCTCATACAAGAAACTAAACGATCTGTTATAGTTGCGAGGAGCAACTCCCGAGTTCTTAAGAAACCGTGTGAGTGGACAGGGATTGAAAAATGCGAATAATGTGTATTTTAATATTCAAAAAAGAGGGATCGTCGTTCAATGTCCATAAATAGATCGTTGAAATATGAACGTGGAAAATTGTAGGAGTCCATATCTCGGTAGGAGTCCGTATCTTGGTTGTAACCACCGAGATTTAGTTTCCTAGTTCCTAAAGTTTTAAATAAAGTTGTTTCCTAGTTGATTCAGTTTCCTTATTTTTAGGTAGTAGAAGTATTATAAATAGATGATACTTGTAATCAGTTTATTCATCAAGAATAGAAGTTGAAGAATAGTTTGTCTTATAAACATGAAATTTCTCTTCTTGTTCATCCTTCTCTACGCCAAATTCATCATGACATTAGAGCTGTGATTGATCCAAATCGCTTCCGCACAACTTTTTTTTTTTCTCTCTGCTTTCCTTTTTTTTTTTTTTTGTTATTTTTAGTTTTTTTTTTCCTCTCTTCTTCCCACAACCATGACAGCAGCAACGAGATCAAAGTATCATACCAATATAAAATGGTTTGTCACTTGTCCCAACACAACTGTGTTTATCGGTGGTCCTACTCCTGCTGGTACAGTCACTGGAAGGCATAAGTTGCCACCGCTAGCCGAGTACGAAATAAACGCCACATTATACCTCGTGGCAATGATGTGTCCAAGATCTGGGAGGTCCATCCAATAAGTATTGTCCGGTGTCGGCCGGACATAAATAGCAATCCTACGTAAGAGTTCTTTTATATCTATCCAAGTCAGAACTCTTCGATAAAGGTCTTGGCGAGCATGCAACTCATTGTAACATTCTGTGCGCACTCGAGCCCACATCTCCTCATCTCCGTATATCTATGATGCTACGGCTCTATAGCTACAATGTCCATCAGATGCCACATCTGTGATGCCTCCAATAAATGGGATAATGAAAGGCGGAAAAGACGTCATATACGGAGTGCTGTATATACTAGTGTGATTGGGCTGTCCATATCCCTCTCCACGACCCTGACCCTGATCCCGTCCTCGTCCTCGACCTCGCCCTCGACCCCGTCCTCTCCCACGACCGGAAGCAGCTAGTGGTGGATGAGACGTAGGAGTACAAGGAGGGGTAGATGTTGTGGGTTCTGAAGATGATTTCCGTTTGTGCGTGGACTCCGAACTAGCTTGGGTTGATGCAATGAATGCAGATCTAGACCTGAAATATGGCAAAGAAAAGAGTGAGAAGCATTCATACTATCAACATAAAAATCAAATCTGTACTGGGTTATAAAGAGCAGACACATAAATTAAACCACATAATCAACAACAATATTAACAAACTCATATCAAGAACGTAATCAACAGTGTGAGCCACAAATGAATGAAGATTTATACCCTTTCCTAGTCGAGGATGGTGTAACGGGGACTCGAAAAATTTGTTAGTATGCTCCCAATCTGACGGTTCTATGGAACTTCCGGTCCGGGGTTTATTCGCCTTTGAAATATGATCTGGCTCGTAAGCATCTCTCGTATGGTGATTAAGCCCTTCTTCCATCGTTTTGAATAACTTTCTCCTTACCGGTTCAGGTGCTTGCTCAACTTTATTCAACATAGCTTGAAAATTGTCTTTATTTATTTAAGGCTCAGATGGAGGGTTGTCTACTTCAATGTCCAACTTCTTCCAAAAATCATGAATCGAGGACAACTCAATCCGTCCCCCACAGTCCTCTATCCGTGCAATCTCGTGACTACATGGAAGTTCATGTGTTCGCCTGTAGTAACACCCGCAGGCATCCTTAGTGATGACATTACCCCCATTACGACCTCGCTGGTTTCTAATGATTTTCTGAATACGAGACCGCTCTTGTCTGATATTGCGCAAGGCTACCGTTGACACTTTAGTCAATATGTTCTGATACAGATTACCGGTCCTCAAATCAATTGGAGTTCTGGTCTTTGATCTATTCATACTCTGTTTGATATTTTTTAGTTGGATATCCAAGATCTTATGAGCCTTTTTGAAGATCGTGTCAAAAGTAGAAGAAGCACTCCCCAATGCCTTCTTCAACCTGTTATGCTCACCCTCAGTCCTGTTTGTGGTAAGGGTCCCGAAGTGAGGTAACACATCCGTGTGCATAGACAGAATATTCTGAGAGTATGGGGTAATCCATGTATCGCGGAGGTAATCCAATAATAGAGGATAAGATCTGAAACGGTCACAAAGCCCTTGCCAACGTTCGTCCCATTCGCCGGAGGTAGGGGCTGAGATTGCATAATTGAAACTCCTCATGAATGATTCTGCCAAATCCTCGCTACCTGTATGAATCAACCCATGCTTTCTAACATTGACTTCGATGTGCCTCCGACACAAGAAGTGTGCGGTGTCGGGAAAAACTGTACGGAGAGCGCTGATGAAACCCAATTCACGATCAGTGACAAAAACTGTTGGCAACCGGGGAGGTGTAAGCAGGCTGTGCAAATTATCCAATGCCCATATGTAATCATCCGCACTCTGATACTTGAGGAACGCATACGCTATTGTGAAATTATGCCCGGTGGAAGTAAATCCTACAAACTGCAAGAAGTACAGTCCATAGCAGTTGGTGTTGTAAGTGCAGTCACCTTGTACAACATATGGAAAACAGTTTAGCATCTTCATTGCTAATGGGTGAGAGAAGAATATGTCGCTGATCATGCCACTCTCAGCGTCGTCCCTCGTGTAGTATATATATTCATGATCGTCGAGTAACTTAAGGAATTATTGTAGCGGGGTCCTCCCTTTTCGTTCTTCTTCTCTATATTTTGTGATGGCATTGCGGACGTGCATCGGAGTGCTCACGTTCTTCTCATCGTACATCTTTAACATTGCTACTATGTCATTTGGACGCAATGAACATTCACTTGCGCTACACACAGCGTCATATTCTCCACGTGTCAATTTCCCGAGAGGAAAACCTTCTGGATACAAAGGAAAGCAATGATTATGTACACCGTTCCTTACAACATATCCCCATAACCCATCATCCCTCCTTTCTTTGGCATGTAGTTTAAAAGTGCACTCTTCCTAATGTTCTTTGATCTTCCGGGCCTGTGATGTCCACCAAAATGACATATTATCATCGCATAAGCTAGTTTATTTCCACTTCTCCTCTTCGAGTAGTCTATAATAAGGTGTATATTTCGACGCATCGCGATTCTCGTACATGTGCAAGAAGTGCATCCCTATCTGGAAATAATTCTGATGTCGTGAATTCATCACTGATATCCGGAAATGGACCCTGCAAATCACAGCACCATCAGTTTCAAACATCAAGTATATTTCGTGTATACCTACACGACATTCATCTCGTGTGTGATTACACGAGATGTAAGTTACCATCAGTTCTAAACATCCAGTTTTCTCATGTGTATTTGAAGATTGTATAACTAAACCTCATGTGTAGGTCAAGATTGGATTTTTAATTAAAGATTGGATTTTTAGTTCAAGATAGGATTATTAATTCAAGATGGGATTTTAATTTTGATTTTGATCACAATACAAAACAAAACAAAACATTAAGAACTTACTTCATAGAAGCTTGGATCATTGAAACTTGGAGAATGTTGATGTGGAGGAGAATTTGGTGAGATTCCTTCTTCTTCATCATGCACAAATTCTATCATATCAAGGTCAATACGCTCATAAGAACTTGTTGAGGGATTTTGTGAGGAATTCATGCTATGATCATTGGAACTTGGAGAATGTTGGGGAGATATTTGTGAGGAATCCATGCTATGAACTTAGAGATTGATTTCTTGAATAATAATGGGGGTTTCTGTTCAGAATGGGTGTGTTTCAGTAGGGTTTTCACGTTAAATATAATGCAGGTCGTCGTTTGAAGGCTTTAAATGTAATTTAATAGTCTCGTGTACTATAACACGAGATGTCTCGTTACATCTCATGTGTGATTACACGAGATGTAACGAGACATCTCGTGTGTTTATACACGAGATGTCTAGACCCTAAACACTAATCCCTAAACCCTAAACCAGATGTTGTGAAAATGGTATACGGATACCTATTTAATTTTTTTTAATTTTTTTCTACATCCTAAATGACATTTAAAGTGTTTTTCATTAGTATGACTTTCCTCAAAATCCAAATGGAAATTGAGTTAGAAATTTGTGCCATTTGTGCCATTTTTTAGGGTTTTAAGGAATATGACCCGATGTTATACGGATACCTATTTAATTTTTTTTTTATTTTTTTCTACATCCTAAATGACATTTAAAGTGTTTTTCATTAGTATGACTTTCCTCAAAATCCAAATGGAAATTGAGTTAGAAATTTGTGCAATTTGTGCCATTTTTTAGGGTTTTAAGGAATATGACCCGATGTTGTGAAAATGGTATACGGATACCTATTTAATTTTTTTTTAAATTTTTTTCTACATCCTAAATGACATTTAAAGTGTTTTTCATTAGTATGACTTTTCTCAAAATCCAAATGGAAATTGAGTTAGAAATTTGTGCCATTTGTGCAATTTTTTAGGGTTTTAGGGAATATGACCCGATGTTGTGAAAATTGAGTTACAAATTTGTAAGGAATATAAATCCAACTAATCAGTAATACATAATCCAACTAAATCCAAGTAATACAAAAATCCATAATCAGTAATACAAAACTCCATAATCAGTAACTCTCCTAAATAAAACCTCCTAAAATCTCGTGGGCCCGTGTAAGACCAGCTCTGACGTCCTCGGGGACCCTGGCATCCGTCAAATATGGAAGTATGATCGCTCGTGCCTCTGGAACCCCAGGCTGCGGTGGAACATCAAGTGGGGGCGGTGGGGGAGGTGGAATGTCAACGGGGGGATCGTGTATCGGATTAGATATCCGAACATGACTCCTAGCCAGAAACCACTCCATATAATCATCAGTCACGAGAGAAGATGTGGTCGCTAGCGGCCCCCAGCGGCGAACGGGCCTGAACTCCTCCATGCCGTGCTCCACCCACGCGTCCCAAACATAATCGTGGTCACCATAGTCCTTCTGGTACCCCTTCTGACCATTTACCAAAATGCATATCGTGGGAACCAGGCGGGGTTGTCCAGGGATCCTCTGCTGGTGCCCGAACTGCCTACTAACACGCTCAGGCATGTACGCCTCAGTGATGTCACAAAATCGTATAACCCCTGTGAAGTATGAAACCGGCAGAATCGCGTCCGCTCCGGTACCATAAGGAGTCCAAAGAACCTGTGAGTAGACTTTGTTAGGTAAAGTGTACATAATAACGGAGGGAGTGTAACAATTTGAAACAGTTTTAATATGAATAACTCACCCTCTCAACATGCATCCTGTCAAGAGTGCGGCGATACTGCACTAGATGGTCTAATGCCCTCCCAGCTGTATCAGTACGAGACCATCTACGGGCTCTCGGCTGCCCCTGCTGCCAGTGAGGGTCAGAAACTCGCCGGAAATCTGGAAAGTACTCGTATATCCAGCCCTGAGATGTATGTAAAAAAGTATTAAATACTAATCAAATGCAACATGTAATTACATGGGGGGGAGTCAACAAAGTAAACAGAAAGTGAATAGAGTAAGATGTACCTCTAGCAATGTCGCACAACCACCCATCTGCTTGCATCCGGATCTGGACGCCTTCCCCAACTCTCGGTATAAATATGCCAACGTAGCTGATCCCCAGGAGAGAGTGGGGAGTCTCGCAAGATCCATGCATAGGGGAAGGTATGCTGCGGGCACCTTATCCTGACTCTTGTCCACGAACATCGTGGAACCCAAGAGGTGCAGGATATATGCAGAAGCACGCTGCAAATCTATCACGCCACCTATACGGGTAGAAAAGATACGCCGGACATCCTTTAATAAGTACCCAGTGCCGCTCAAATGAAGGTGTCTACTGATGCCGGATACGTCAGGCACTGGGTCCGGATACCGAACATATGCACCTACACAGCTTATACCTGTAAATTGAAGATGAAATAACGCATTTTAGTACATGAGATGAATGCAGATAGTTCATATAGTCTTGAAATCTATATATAACAACATACCCAGGATATGAGAGACGTCATGTAAAGTAATGGTCATCTCCCCCCAAGGCATGTGGAACGAGTTAGTCTCAGGAGACCACCGTTCCAAAAATGCCGTCATCAACGCGAAGTTAGGCCTCTGAATGGTGGCATCGTGCAGCTGCTGGAGGCCCGATGCATCAACGTGGGTCAGCCAGGCTCTATCAGTATCATCCAGATCACCACGCTTGAACCTATTTATTACAAACAAAAAATATAATCAATACTCGAGTTCGAGAAAAGCATGGGATGAATGGAATTTTTAGAGTGTGTCTAAAATAACTTCAATATTTTAATAGTTTCACATTAATGATTATCTTACTTGTGCAGATGCTGCAGTCTCGTATGGAAAGTCACCACTGACTCACTAGTGGCGTCCCTCTAGATCTCTCGGGCTCTGTGATCACCAAACCCGTATATAAGAGTAACAACCTCTGGGCCGCCACCTGGGTCACTCTGAATCTGCCATGATGGTGGCTCCTCCTCACCCGCATCCTGCCTCCTCCTCCGTCCCTGCCCTCTAGCCACATTCGGACCCCCCCACCTCCTCCCATGCCTCAAAGGTCTAACATCTATCTCCTCCTCCTCCTCCTCATCCTCCACCTCATCCTCATCCTGCCCCTCCCCCTCCTGCTCGCCATCCTCACTATCCCCCTCCTCCTCCTCCCCATCCTCACTATCCCCCTCCTCCTCCCCATCATCACTATCCCCCTCGTCCTCCTCCCCATCCTCACTATCCCCCTCGTCCTCCTCCTCACTATCCCCTCCCTCCTCCTCCTCCTCCTCCTCCTCCTCCTCAACATCATCAGATGCTAACGCCTCCTCCTGCCTTCTCTTGCTCCGCATTTCTTTTCTCTGCAGATGCGTTGCAGCCTTCCTCTTTCTATTAGACGCGGTCATACGTTCACGTGGCTAAAAAAAAAAAAATAACAAACAATAAATAAGCTTTTTACTACACTGAGACACATCTCGTGTTGTTCAACACGAGACACATCTCTTGTTGTCCAACACGAGACACATCTCGTGTTGTCCCACACGAGATGTGTCTCGTGTTGAACAACACGATAAAATACTCGATTGAGTTCAGAAGCCATTAAACCCTCAGTTCATACAAAAATGATTGAATCAATTTGATATAATCAAACAAAAATTATACATTGGGAATTTGGTGAGTGTAAAATTAGGTTAAAATAACATTTTAATTTACATTACCTTTTTTACAGGAACGGTGCTAGATGAAGCTCCGGCGGCGGCGATGGCAGTGGCGGTAGAGGCGGCGGCGCCGGCAGGAACCTTGGGAATTTTTACTCTCGCCATTGTCGTCATGTGGTGGTGGTGCGCGGCTCGTCTTCTTCGTCGTCGGTAGAGATGTCGTTTAGGAGAGATAGACTGGAAAGAGGGAACGATTGAAATCAAAAAAATCAAATTAAGTATATAAATGGGTATTTGGGTAATTTTTACACCTAGGATTTTGTGCCTAAGATTTTGTGATTTTTTTTTTTTTTTTTTCTAAACTGTTATTCTTTGCCCATATGGCCTCATTCCCGTTAAGTTTTGCCCAAAAGCATTTCCGTTGATTTTGCACGAAAACTCGACGCTGATCAAATTGCTGACCGGAATTGTAAAAAACTGACCCTTTTTTTCCTCATTCCGTTCTTAGTGTTCATTCAGAGGGGTAAAGAAGGCAAATCGAAGTCGATCGATCAGTTCAAATCGTGGAATAAGGAGGACGACGAATCGCGAAAAAGCATGTTGCTGGCCGTCCTAATCGCCAACGCCGAGGGCAACATCCTCGTTGAACGGTACCCAAAACCCTAAAAAAATTTAATTTTTTATGAGAGTGTTATCAGTAGAACAAACATGTTTAGCTTCGCCATCATTTTGTTATGAAGTAACCCAATTTCAACTGCTACATGATGCCTTGATTTTGTTTAACGATTACTTTTTTCTTATTGAGATTGGGCTGTTCATTTATCTTGAGCTTATTTTTAGAAAATATTACGCCAGATTTGTTAGGATTCAGATTCTAAAATGTGAGGAATATGCAGATGTAGTAAACTGGAGTGTGGTCGCCTATGAGTCTAATTTACTTATTCATGGTTGATCTGGGTTTTGCCTCTTTTTTTTTTAAAAAAATAAAAAATAAAAAAATTGCTTCTTTTGGTTACTGCTGAACTTATTTAGAAGATCTCTCGATATCCATGAACTTTTATAGAATGCAAGACCTTATAAGAGGTTTTGACCGTGTTTTGTGTTTTGCGGCCAAATTTGGGTGTTTCATTGCTGGTTGATTGTTTGCTGACTTAGAAACAGTTATGAGCATGGGGATCTAGCTCTCTGTTTGAACTGTAAATTGGTAAGTAAGGTGATGCTTGATTTAGATATTCTGTAGAAATGATCTCATTAGTCATTCTGTTCAATGACAGTTGTGCATGATACTTACATAGCTATTTGAACGGAGAATGGTAATCATAAATGTGACGTTTGATTCAGAGAACCCTGTGGCAATGACCTCAGTGCTCATCCTTTTATATAGACTTTGAGCATAATACTAAAACGTAACTTTGGTTAATTTTGCTTCTCTTTCTTAATGAACTACATGTTGGTGTTTCCATTTTGTCCTTGATGAGTGCCATTTCTAGCTGATGAATTGCTAGTCAGGTAATGATTTTCTTATGATTCATGAATTACCCAAGTGACGGGCCATTGAGGATGAAGGTTTCTGCTAATATGATAGCTTGAGCATAACTGCCTAGCATCATTTTTGCATAATCCATCACTGACTAGAAATTCCAGGTAGGATTTAAGTGGCAGGAGTCCAGGAGCTTTCGCCACCTTGCTATTAGCTCAAGCATGTAGTTCATCAAAATGATGCTACCCATGGATGGATCTTGATGAAAGGGGGAACCTGATGAAATAAGATGGATTACCGTGGGGTGCAGGAAAGTTTCCATATGAGAACACATAGCTGGTAATGAGACCTTTAGTTGCTTGCATAGAGACATAGTTAGAAGTTGAACACTTTAATGTCTTAGATATGCGAGCATTGTATCTGTAAAGATGTACCTGTTATAAGGTCTTGCATAGAGCCGCATTGTCTGATGGCTCTCTTTTATGGATGTTGCTTTACTTGCTTGCACCTCATGAACATGTGCTAAAATTATATCCTCTTCTAGAAATGTAATTTATTTATTTTTTATTTTTTTGGGGGGGGGGGGAGAATGGAGTTGTAAATGGTTAGGAGTTGTATAGAAAAATCAAGGAGGATGTTGTGAAAATCTATTATAACTCATAAGGAACCAGTTCAATGAATATACATTTTCTCAGTATGCCTTAGGGCCATATCCCGATGAAATGGTGTTCTATTTCTCCCTATAATTATCAGCACTTTGGTGCAATGTCTTTAATTTGGATCTAACGCAGTTGCCAATAACTCCTATTCAAGGAAGAATGTACAAAGGTTCTGTGAATGCTACTAGATATAGGCATTTTGACCATTTCGGTGTGGCTGTACTTGTGATGCAGTTTTACTAGCAAATAGCAATGTAGCTGAAGCACTTGATTATGTTTTGCGTTGTCTTGCAGTTTTAATGGAGTTCCTGCTGAGGAACGGCTGCACTGGCGTTCTTTCTTGGTGAAACTGGGAGCTGATAACCTTAAAGGTGTCAAGAACGAAGAGCTCCTTGTTGCCTGCCATAAGTATGTAATATCTTTATCATTTGTATAAACTTCTTATGCTATACAGTTCTTTTTTTTCTTTTTTTGGTCTATACCATATTGTTCAGTTATGTTAGATAGAGATTGCAGTTTTATCTGTCTTTTTCTAACCGAAGGATCTAGGCCAATTACAAAAATGACCAGTAAGTTCTTTATGGATACTTACCTTCATTCGTGCAATCGTGTAATATTTTTTTCATTTGGATTGAGGTTGTTTGTGCATTTGCACATTTAAGGAAGCTTGATAGCTGTAAATTGGTTCATTCTGATTGTTGGGATTTGATCCATGCCTAAAATAGTTGATGGACAAAATAAAGACCAGTTTATTTTCATTTGGATTGAGATTGTTTGTGGAAATTAATGCAGCATCTTGTTCTAACAAAAAAGTTGATGGAACCAAATTCGGGGACATCCAAGTTGTCAGAACAAAGACTTGATAGTTATTGTTGATTTTGAAGCTACTCCGTGTAACATACAATAACTACTAATGGATCTTTGAGAAATTGGGTTTCAGATTCAAGTATTCAATAATATCACCCTTTTATTTCCGAGCATATTTTCCTCCATCGCACGCACTCATTGTTTTCTTGATCTGACTTTGTTTGAAGCTTTATAATCGAATGACCAGATCCTTAAAAGTATAAATAGCTTTTTATTTGTTGATTACTTGGGATATTTCTGCATACTAATATAGAAAGAAAAAAAATCTTGGTTGATATTGATTGATTAAAATTGCGCTGTGTCTGAGGTTGAAACTTAGGTAAATGTTTATTTTTATGTCGTACTTCTCATCTACTTATTAGGCTCAAATAATATGCTAGTGTGTCGTCTGTAGTGCACTAAGCTAAAACTTCTCATTTACTCACCGGGACTCAAAGAAAATGCAAGATAGTCAGTCTGTAGTGCTCTAAGCTCCAGCCCATTTCAAGCAGCTCATAATTGCTGAAGAACGAAGGAATTGTCGCAATTAAGACAGACTAGTCAATTCTATCTTGATGGGTACATTACTTTCATTAAGGGGCTTTTCTGTATGGTTAATTTCAATCAGATTAGGAATACGATAATTTTCAAAGAATGCCTTTAGAAAGATATTGACTACAATACCCCCATCCTGTGACGTCCAGGCTTCTAGACCATGATATCAGCTCACACATGTATATGTACACGTATGCTTCACATCCAGTAAATTTACATAATTACATAATAGCTACGTGAAAGGAGTAGTATCAAAGCAGTCCACATGTTGCTGATCGATTAGGTTAGGTTCATTTATGGCCACCAAATGTACTTCCCTGGGGTATTCCCATGCTAAGTTTCTATAATATCATGAGTTAACCACGTAGATCCCTAGAGATACCATTTTAATCTTAACAAACATGAACACAAACATGTGTACATCAAACATACATACCTACACACACATTTATATATTCTGTGACATTTACCTAATAATCGTTGATTTATATCTTATCCCTATCAAAGGAGTATGTTTCTTGGGGTTCCTTTGATGGCTCTTGATTGGTTCTATTGTTTTCTTCCTCAGATCAGTTTATGTCGTCTACACTGTGCTCGGAGACATAAGTATATTCCTTGTCGGCAAGGATGAGTATGATGAACTTGCCTGTAAGCATATTGCAGTCAGTTTATTTTCTGGTGGCTGCGGAGTCCTTTATATGCTTGTTTACGTGATTATTAGTGAATTGTTTGAATTTTTTACGTAATGGCTGTTTTTTTATTTCCAAGTGGCAGAAGCAATTTTTGTGGTGACTTCTGCTGTGAAGGACGTATGTGGGAAACCTCCGACCGAGCGCCTTTTCTTGGACAAGTATGGGAAGATTTGCCTATGTCTAGATGAGATTGTATGGAAGGTGAGCCCCCCAAATTTTCAACTCTATTGTGTCGTTTTAAGTAAAGAGTGAATATTTTGGAAACCTTATTGCCGCCACTGGTTACAAAAAGGCATATTCAACCTACATTTATTGAGCCAAAACCAAATGACTAACACAGGCCTGCTATTAATATTTGAAGCTGCCTATATTTTAAAATGCGGAACATCAACTTTGAGCAGGAATATTGCCTTGATTTTATACTATGCCCCCCATTTTCTTTCTCATTTACTCCCTCTGTCCCGTAATAAGTCCATAACAAGTGTCGCAATTGACTTATGAACCTATTGTTAGGATTATGTTTTATTCGTTTATACCTTCGTTGCACCATTTTAAAATCAGCACTAAAACTACATCCTTTAGCGACTCATTTTGGGATGACCAAAAGAGAAAGTGTGAGTACTACTCCCTCTGTCCTTAAATGAATGTCTATTTTATTTTTTTATTTTTTTAAAAAAAGCCAAAATGAATGTTTTTTTGTAAATAACTTTGTTCCTAATTGTTCTTTTTTACCATTTTTCACTAGTCTCTTTATACTTGCGAAACTAAACGTTTGAAAAGAGGATTACATGATCATATATGAATCTTTGCCATTAAATTGTACGAAACGTAGAGATTTTCAGATGTCCATTAAAATAAAATTTAGACATTCATTTAGGAACAGGGGGAGTACAATTTATGACTAATGTCAACTTTTGACTGTGAATTCAGGGATTACTGGAGAACACTGACAAAGATAGAATCAAGAGACTTGTAAGGTTGAAACCTCCTACTGAGTTTTGATGTGGAATGCTCATTGTGGTTTTTAAATTTTATTTTTTGATGATAGAACATAGAAGGCCAAGGCAGGTGCAACATTTTTACCTGACAGAGTCTTTATCTCTCATAATTTCAAATGTTCTTTTATATATACCGCTGCTTGTGTTGACTATCAAACTCGTTGGTAATATATATTCCAGTTTGTTCCCGTATAGTTGCATTATTTCAGAAATTCTAAAGCTGAAATTTGACGGTACGTTGAATTTCATGTATTGTTAAGTTAGGTGATACTACCCCCCGTCCCATAAATGAATGTCCATTTTTTATTCTTGATCCAAGAACAAAAATGGACATTCAATATGAGACATTGGAGGTAGTACTGTGTGTATATTTATTGAATGCTTGTAAATGGTTTGCGGCCTCTTTTGTCATCCACTTCTTTGAAACCGGGCGATGTTCATGATAAACAACATAAAGTAATTTGATCTTTTTTTTTTTTTTTTTTTTTTAATCTTAATTTGAAATATGACCATATTCTTAAGAGGGGGGGAGGGCAGTTTTTCTTTCTCTTCTAAATGGGATAAGAAACGCGTGGTGACAATATTATAAATAATTAGAACTTATTTTGAAGTCCGATGATAGCATTGTAAATAAATTGTAAATAAATTAACTTGTTAAACACATCATTTCTCTACACCCTAGACACATCCATTGGGTTAAATATCCAACACATAACATTAATGAATTGAAAGAGTTATGCACAAAATAAAGTTACAAAATCTTAATCACAATATGAAATAACAATGCTTTATCAGTTGCATCGATAATGAATCGGTGAATCCGCCACACTCTAAATAAAACACAAATAAAATCATTACACCTAAGATGTTATGAGCAAGATTTTGTGACTATTTTGTGCTTCTAGTATTTTTCTTTATGAGCGACGTTGGATTATTTAGAAAGAAGGAACAAGGGTGAAAAAAATGGTGACATACATTGGCTTAAATTACCACACAATACATTATTGAAAAAAAGTTCCAAGTTAGTATCCCACCTGCACAAATAGCTCTACTTCATGGACAAAAAAAAAAATAAATAATAAAAAAAAATGAAGAGGCTCTCCTAAGCTCATACTCCATCTCTTTCGAATTTTTATTTTCTTTTGCAAACACTTTCTCAAGCAATAATACCTACCACAAACATGAACCAAAGTATACAATCTGTTAGTGCCCACCTTCTGATAATGAAATTTACTACCACACCACACAATTATGCTTGAAGTTACTCTCCAGCAAACCGAAAAATCATGAAGTTTGGATATCCCCTTCGCAAAACCTCCACGAACCATTGTCTTGTCTCTTCAGTATATATCGGATTTTGTACGTGCTGAAATCAATCAAATCAAATGTTATTAAGATGTTTTGGAGATAGATGGGGAGAGATAAAGCAGATATTCCACGGTTAAAGCATCTTTAACTACGATTTTTTTCAGTTAAATTGACTTGAACATACTAGGAAACAGCACAAACGATAATTTGATTCTCAAGACTTGTACCTATTGACACTACAATTCTGACTTCCACATTAGTGAAGACCTAGCTATTCGGGATGATTGTTAGCAGAGGCTAGGACTTAACTTCCCTTTAACTAAGAACCTGATATGAAGTTGGGTCGAATTGAATATCTAGACTAGAAGAAAGTTAAAGGGACAACCTAGTACATCCCCATTGCACATTGAAGAACCCTTCTTTCAATACCAAATATACCCTACACACACCTCTAATCCTATATCCATAAACACATGCATATGTGCATGCGCATTGTCGGTGCATCCATAATTAAAGAATACTCCCTCCGTCCCAGAGTAAGAGTCCTACTTTCTATTTTGGTACGTCCCAGAGTAAGAGTCTCTTTCTTAAAATGGCAAAGAATCTTTACTATTCATCCCACTCATTCTCTCTCCTACTTACTTTTATACTCACAACACCAATCAACTTACTATTCCCTCCCACTCATTCTCTCTTTTACTTTACTTTTACACTCACAACACTTACTTTACTTCCACAATTTCTTAATCTCCGTGCAAATGGGAGGTACGACTCTTACGCGGAGACGAAGGGAGTAACAATTAAAATGAGCCCCCTTCACTTCTTAATCTACCCCCAAAAAATAGTCTCATTTTTAAAAGAAAGTAACACACCTCTGTTCCAAAAATAAATAAACAGTACTCCCTCAGTCCCAAAATACTTGTAGTTGAAGGGGATAAATTTTGTCCCAAAATACTTGTTTTACTTTTACCTAGACATCATTACCATAGTTTTCCATACATACCCTTATCTATGGATAGGAAAGTACATAGTAAAAGCAATTAATTGCCTAGGTAATTGAACTATTATAAGGTAGCTTAGTCTATTTGATATGTAATAAATGTATTTCTTAATATGTGTGCACAACTCTAAAACTACAAGTATTTTGGGACGGAGGGAGTAGCAATAATTAAAATCCTAGTTGATAAGTCAAACTTTTCAAGGATTATTCTTTGTTTACTCTTACATTCTTGAAATTGCTATATATTTTACTTTGTTTAGAAGCGAGATTTTTTTTTATATTATTATTATTATTTTTATTTTTCTTTATTTGGGGGGGGGGGGGGGAACAAACAAAAAATGAAAGTGAGCTGCTTATTTGGGGTTGAGGGAGTATATTTAGTGCAATTGCAAGAAGATACAAGCAAGTAAAGCTATATGCTTTAATGTTTGACTTCTAAACTGGAACTACTCCCTCCATCCCAAATTATACATCCTCATCACCTTTATGGGATGTCCCAAAAAATGTTTGTTTTTATACTCAACATAATCTATCATTCTTCCAATTGTACCCTTCGTTTTTCATACTTGCGTCTATCAGCCATCTTCTTGGTAAATGTTCTTTGGTGCATGTTGTAACTTTTAATTCTTTCATTCTCGATCTTTCTCCAACGCATTTTCTCTCTCTTATCTTTACTTTGGTTGTTAACAAATGAATAATAGTTACAGACGCTCTTAAATGAGTGTCCAAATGAGACTTTCTGAAAATCTCTACTTTTTATACAATTTAGTGGCAAAGATTCATATTCATGTAATCCTCTTCCCAAACGTTTAGTTTTGCAAAGATAAAGATACTAGTGAAAACATATTGGGAAAAAACTTTTAAGTAGAAAGTTTTTCTCAAAAAAGACAATTCACTTTGGGACAAAATATTCTTTAAAATGGGTATTCATTTAGGGACAAAGGGCGTACTAGAATCCTACTGGGGGGCTTTTAGAAAGTATTCCTTTTTTAAGGAGAAGGATAAACTTGGAAAAAAAATAATCTAAATCAGCGTGTCGAAATAAAAGAGGACGTTTGATTTGGGGCAGAAGGGGTATTTTACTGGGACGGGGATAGTTTTTAAATATTTTTTGGCATGTTTGTTTGTATTTGTGTTTGTGTGTGTGTGTTTACCTGTAATAATTAGGGTTTTTTGCCTGAGACACGTCCACAAGTTCAGCTGCTTCCTCCAAGAGAGCCTCAATTTCTGCCATCTCTTTACCCTCACTATCTGACGAAATTTCTGCTCTGACAACAGACAAATGCAGCAAAACAAACTTCCAGAAACATGACCTAGATTTTGCTGCATCAGCCAAAGCTTGCCACTGCCATCAAAGTAAACATAATCAGGAATTGAAACATTTTACTTCTCACCTGTAATACCAAATACTAGAACTGGCAAAATAAGTCAAAGCTTAATAAATGGAAGGCATATGCAAATGTGAGGTTTATAAATAATAATTTTTCATGAATCACCCCATTTGTAATTTTGTATTATCATTTATGAAATGATGTCAAACTCAAAAACAAGAGAGCACAATTTTATGACAGTAATTCATAAGGCTTGCCACTCATGACCAATATATAAACCTTACAAACATTGGACCCAAAATTTTGCTAGCCACGTGGATAATAAATAAAATCTTATGACAAGGTCCTATAGATCAGTGACGCCTTAACCCCTATTTCATACAATTAGTATAAAGCATAGTAGGTCAATATCAACAAACTACTTCTCATATTCTGTTCTGTGCATTTTGTTCGTCTTCCAAGTTGTGATGAGATTTCATTCAGATTTCTACAGTTGTACTAGTTTGCAATAGAAGGTGGACCAGAAATAAGCACACAGAGAAAAATGAGAATGAAATGTTCATAAAAACAGAAATAAATAGTAGAAAAGGTGTAAAACTAAATTTAGTGATGTACAGCCTCGTATTCCCGCACTTGATGGTCACCTGTCCCACATTCTGGGTTCCAAAACTCATTAGAGTTGACTGGGCCATTAACCAATGGAACCAAAAACTACATCAACATATAACCCAAAGAAGCTAAACCCCATTGTACCACTTCCCCAAAATTCCTCTATAGGTAGTGTAGGCATATAGCAAGTGTCAATGAAATGTTTCATTTCTGTACAAGGGAAACTATTATGTTCAATTTCTTTGCAATTCCAAGCCTAGGCCTGATACCAGGTTTAAATCTCTGTCTTCATTTTCTTCTTAATTTCCTGATATCCATGTAAAGATCAGCTCTCATCCTATCTTCTCTAAGTTGTTTCTAAGATCACAATGTAAATAATAAAGGTTTCTATCTCAGCCATAGCAGTGACCAATTTTGAGGAAATCCACACCAAATTACATGTATACACTTCTGTTCACAGTGCCAGAACTTACTCCTTCGCAAACCTAAGCAATCTTAATCCCCAACCCTCCTGCTTAATCAACTGAATTCCTAGAACCCCCAGTCTTTTCTAGCACTCAGCCACTAAAATCGGTTATTCTTACATCCAAATCTGATATCAAGGGCTATCAAGTACTTACAACTCCCACAATAATATAACAATCCGCCAGATAGCTTTGAGGTCGACATGTTTTTTAACTCTAAACAATGGTGCAACATACCAGGGTTAAGAAAGGTCCACAGCATAGGTTTCAACATACAAGCCAATAATTTACTTAGAACTACTTAAAATAACCAAAAGCCTACAGAATACAAGTGTGTGCAAAAAATGCATAACTAGAAAAACCATTGCAGAAAGTACCTGAACAAGCATCGACTCATCGAGGACATCAAAGAGGCTATGAATTTGATAGTTTGGACCAAGAGCTTCAGCTTTAACAGCTTGCCATTGCTTAACCAGGACTTCAGCTTCTTCCATGTGCATTGGCCTTTTATATGCCGTCACAAAAGACAATGGATTATCCACAAGGCTGGGATCTCGCAACTCATCAATTCCAGGGCCGGTATTGAGATGTATCTTTCGTGCTGACAACAAGTTCTTGAATCTGCTTGCAATGCTGTTTCCCTTACTGAAAGCAGATCCCCAGTTATTGGATTTTGAAGAATCTGTTACACAGGCAAGAGATCTTGGATCCGCTCTTGGTTTGACCCTCCCAAATGGCATGCCCATCAACTTGAAGGTAGCAAATAAAATACATGCCATCCCTGTTATAAAACTTAAATATCCAACTGCGTTTGTTGAGCCCAACCAGAAATCCGAAAATCTATGAGGGTGTCCTCCCAATTTTCTCTTCAATTGAACAGCAGGGTAACTGACATTAGTCTCGCTGTCAGAATTGCCTGCTATGAAAGGGTCCTGCATATTGGATGTGGTTAAAGGCTTTACATCTTGCCATATATGACGAGAAGTAGAAACAGGTTCCTCGAAACCTCGTCGATCAGATGCCAACGAATGGGAAATTTGTCTGTGGTTTAAACTAGACGAAGAGTGCGGATATCCTTTTGAATGCTTATTTTCAGAAACTTTCTTTCCACCGATGAAATAGTTTTCCTGCAAAGACATATTTTGACTTATAGCTTCTTCTCAGTGCTAAAGAGAGTTATGCACCGAGTAACTTACCAGAGAAGGAGAACAATGCCTTGTGTCCGGAAACCTCCGGAGCACAGCATCCTTTAGCCATGTTTCCTGGTCAATTCAAAGAAATTCTGTGTGAAAAACTTCCATAGCAGCTAATGAAACAAAAGAAAAGCTGCACACAATAGGTACCCAAGAATTATACTCCCTCCGTCCCATAATAAATGTCGCATTTGACTTGTCAATGTTTTAAAGGAATGTGCTTTACATGTTTGTAAATTGCTTGTACAATAGTAAAATTGCACTAATATTCTTCCATATTTAAAAATGCGACAATTATTTTGGGACAGGCCAAAGGAAAGTACGACATTTATATGGGACAGAGGGAATACTACGAATCGCATAACAATATTCACAGCCTATTGTAGAATATATAATTCACCACTGGATATGGATTAACTCTATGGTTGAGCTTCCATATACCTTCAAGTGCATTAACAGTTAATCCCTCACATGTAGCCCAACACCATAGTCGGGTCAACATCAGACTTAAACGAAAGATGCAGCTAAACAAAATTCGCATTACTTCAGATGGGGATTCTGCATCTGTTAACTGGTTGTTAATAATATGCCATGATGTCGACATTGTATGAAAGCCAGTTCAGTAAGTATCCTTCAGTTCATAAGACCAATAGAAGAAGCTGTGATACAGGGTACCTTTCTTTCACATACAGATAACAAAAGGTTTCCATTCAAGATAGGATAAATCCAGAAAACTCAATCAAGGAAGATGCAAGAAATTATAGCAATGCAAAATCATGTTTTTGGCTTATAGCATAGGATAGACATACTAGTATCTTTGAATTTGAAACATCCTTGACTTCCTTCCCTGATATTAATGTTCGTGAAGTTGACTTTCTATTTGATTCAATCTGCAAAAGCATTTCAGCAGCCACACCTTCCTCACCCTGGATGACAGAACCAACTATCTATCAACATCAAGAACAGTAAACGACATCTATATGAGAGAAGGCCAATAAAGATACCTGTCCCAGAAGGAACAAACAAAGAGCTTGCTCAAACTTCACATCGCCCTCGGTCGCCAACAAACACTCGCAAATGGTTTTTGCTTTACTAATCTACAAGAAAGCAACAAAAAGACTCACATGATTAGAGTTGTGATAAGATACAAATTTATTATTTATCTCAAAGCGCACAAGGGTAAAAGCATATGTAGAATTCATGTCCATGATATCCCTCAGATTTTCAAATAGGTTCATCTAATGAAAGTTTAATAGCATTAGTATAAGATTACTATTGGTAACCAAATTAAGATGGTGACAGAGCTAGTCATCTAAATGGGATAGGGGAAGTATATTCACCTCTTCACAGATCGAGATAGTTTCCTATGTTACAATAACTAAAGAAAACTAGACAAAGAAATTTTCCCAAGAAATATACCAGGTCTCTTTGCTTGCGTGAAAATCCAATGGCTATGTGAGCGATTAAGACAATGTAGAAACAATTAAAATCAACTACAACTCTCTGATTCTGTGACTCAAGTGACTTCTTATTCTTCCGTGAAGTAGCTAAATCATCCCAGGAAAGAAGTTCAACTATTTCTCTAGCCATAAGCTTCTTTAGCACTTGATTCAAGTAGGATGGCCAATCTTCTACTTGACAAGATGTTTCCACATCAAGGCCCTTTTCAAGCAGCTTACCCAAGGCTGCAACAGCACCTTCTCTTCGTTCAGTATTTTCAGGAGTCGGAGGCATGTCTAATATGTCAAGCAAGCAGGCAGGTACAAGGTCTTCCAACGATCTTTCAATCTAAAACAAATAATCAGACACAGGTTTTGTCAGCAAAATCAAGCATTCCCTGTCACTGAGTACATGTCATTCTTGAATTAATTATTTGTCCCACCAAGAACGCCACATTCTAAAAATTAGAGATGCTAGCTTGATAATTCAATAATTCAGCCCTTCATATAAAACTACAGAATAAAGCACAAGAAGACAAGACGTTTTAATGAAGAACGGGGAGATATTACAATAGTGACATCAAAGTTTTAATTGTTATCTGAAAACATGACATCCATAATTATTGGGCAATTTAGAATACCAGTAACGTGTTAGGGTCAGGAAATGATTTGGCATAGAGCTATCTTACAACATCATCATGAACTTAAGGCCTACAAATTCAAAGCAGTGTTAAGAACTGGTAAAAACAGATTAATTATGTTACGATTTGATATTTTCCATTTCAATTCTCTTCATTTAGTATGCTTCCCTAATTCTATCAAATTTTTCTCAAGCTTGAAGAAATCTTAAAGTAAATGAACACAAGTTACAATGACTCACTTCAGACAACAATGCAATCTTCTCCAGTGAGTTATTGCTTCTAAGATAATGCTGCGCACGAGCTAGAGCTTCAAATCCTTGGTAAATCTTGTTCTTCTCAAAGCTTGACTTTGCTATTGCACACTTCAAGAAAGCACCTATAATAAGAAAAGGGAGAATAACAAATATTTCCTAAGGGGGGAGTAGGGAAGGTTCAGACATCTTTCAACATTTTCCCTTACCTCAGCATGTGCCATGGATAGAAGCAAATCATGACTGTAGGGCTTAGCATCAAGATGTAGTAGGGCTCTTTGCCCAATTTCAAGCACAAGCTTCTCTTCTCCAACCTGAAGAAGTGTAATCTCAGCATTGCTAAACACAAAAGCGAGGGTCTACCTAAGTGAAAGTCACATTTATACTACTTGAACAGAAGACAAAAATGTTTGAAGCAATTGTCTGAAGGAGTACAATTATATTATACCTCTTGAAGAAGGCAAAGAGCACCAGGCAACCAAGCCCATGGTATACGCAGAGTAGATTTAGGTGGGACTTTTTCCCGTGTATTGCCTGCATAGTCTGGTTCAAACAGAAGCTTATCTCTCACGTCCATTAGAAGATTCTGAAAGAGCAAGTGAACAACATAAGCATAAAAAAAAAAAAGGAGTGATATGCGTGAGAAAATCAGGTATTAAGTAACCTTTGAATAACAAATTCAGTAAATAGTACAGATTCTATTTTATTCCACACCTCTCGAGAAGCAATAGCATCTGTGGTAAACCCCTCGTCAACCTCTGCAGCTTTCAGATTCATCACTGACTTAACAATTTCATCTTTCTCTACATGACTAGGAACACCAAGAATCTGTAATTTATACCACAAAAGAAAGAGCATTAATAGTTATACTTCGTTAATGAGCAAGGAAAAAAAACGGACTTAGAACATTCCAACTCTCCAGCAAAGGCTGCCTTTAGACATCATATACGCAGCTAGGGGAAGACCAAGAAACTTAAAGAAACGCATTGTGGTATAAGAAGGATCACAAATTTAAACATTATACTCATAGCCTAAAAAAGAAGATATTCCCTAATCTAACCTACATATCCGCATTAAAAAAAAAAAAAAAAAAAAAAAAAAAAAAACTAACAAAGAGGCATAATGACTTTTGAGGCTTTCAAGCCCGAAAGGAAAATCTGATGTTTCAAAATGTACCACTAAATGAAAAAAAGGACCTTATGTGTTGCTCAATTCAGTCTTCTTCTCAGTTGGGTCACTACCACAAATGACCAAACCCAACTTATTCTACAACAGTTCTCATAGTTTCTCCAAGTACCTTTCACCCATTCTCTAAGCAATCAAACACAGTTAACACCCAAACGGTGCTCAAATCTCAACAAACTAGACTATTACTAATCTGTAACAACGTGATCTAAGTTTGAGATACTCTATTTATGAAATTTCAGAAGTCAATTTTATTTATTCTGGGTGGAAACTCAATTGCTTTGATTTCCCAACTAACTTTCCTACATTTTCTCATCAAACAAACCTAGTGCCAAACCCCCAACAATAACCCAAACCAAAAACCCAAACTACACATACAAGACCAAATCAATCACATTGCGACGTGCATAAACACACATTAGTGCGTGTAAGAGAGTTACCTGATAGCAACTGACTGGTAATTCAACGAACCCTGATTGATTCCGGACATTGCTGCTACCATTCTCAATCACCCCAGAATCAGAAATGGCTCGAGCCACAACACACAACGCCCTCCTCGATTGCAGCTCATACGAAACCCTAGCACTGGAATAAAAATCATTACACCATTTCTTCTTCTTTTTCTTCCTAGTTTTGAACAGAGATAAACTATCACAATGTAGATTTCTAATGCTGTTGCCTCTGTCGTCGAAATTGCTCCGACAGAAACAATGAACAGGCCGAATTGGAGCGAGTTCCAGTCTCGCCATTAATGGAGACAATTTCCTTGAGAATTACGGCATGTACGGACGCTATTCTACATTGCCTTCCGCCATGGATTTGGAATTGTGAAGAGGAGAAAGAAAAGAAAATGGAAAGCTACAGTTTACTCAAGTGTTTCTTTTTCTTTTAGGGAAAAATTGGTTTATTTACTTTTCTCCCTCAGTCTCTAAATAAATTTTGTCGTTTGTTTGTACGAAAAAACTTTGAGCAATAATTTTAATTTAATATAATCGTTCTAATAAAAATTTAAAAATTATTATTAATAGTAGTTATATTAGTGTATCAATAGCAAGTTTTACAATTTTATTAAGATAATTAAATCGACATAAACTTATTGTTCAAATTTTATTCGTAATAACATCCGAAAAACGGCGACATTTATTCCGGGACAGAGGGAGTATTTATTTAAAGAAATGCATGAACTTTTTTTCTCTCTTTGTTATTGAGATATTAAACTATTTTCTAGAAGAATTAAAATGAAAAATGAAAAATAATTAACTTTTCTTACATTCCCATAAAATAAATATCAAAAAGATATTATTTGGCTCATCAAACTCTTTTAAGGATATAATTTTGTTTAAATATAATTTTATGAAATTACAAGAAATTTATCTTCTTTTCTTTTAACCTTTATACTTATTGGAAAATATTACTATTTGCCAAAATTCATATTTTGGTTACTTAATTTCACCTGATTTTAAATGTGATCACCCTTATTTTCTTTTCATATGCTCTCATTTGCTGTTCATTTCTCTTTGGAATGTACTCATTCAACTAACAAAACATTTACTAATATTTTGTGTCAAACTTTTTTTTTACTAATATTTACTTGTTAAATGTAATATGCTTCCCATTACACGGAGTTCATGACTCATTTAAAAACAATTACAAGAGCAAACAAATACTCCCTCCGTCTCACCCGACTTAGGATTCTTGATCAAACAATTTATACTTTGACCAAATATTTGAAGAAATATAATGATGCTAATAAAAATTTAAAACTTGTTATTGTATCACGATTAATAATAAACTAAATAACTATTTTTAGATTTTTATTAAGATAATTATTTTTGTTCAAATTGTTAGTCAAAGTATAAATTGCTTGACCAAAAATCCTAAGTCGGGCGGGACAGATGGTGTACTAAAATGACAACTAAAATGAAGTCTGATTAGAGACTTTTGATCTGAATGGAGTCTGAATGAATCAGACCTAAAATGAAGTCTGATTAGAGTCTGAATGGTGTCAGAAGCAACAATAATTAAAATGCTTTTTCACTTTTCTTTTAGCAAATAAAAATCCATTATTATCCATTTATTCTCATGCTTATACATAATATTTCAAAAGGTTAACACTTAAAAAAAAACAATTCAGATGTGAATTCAGATGAAAAAACAAACAGCTTGAATAATTCAGAATTCAGTCTTCAGACGCTGCCTCTTATTGATTCAGATGTGAATTCAGATTTCAGGACTTAACACTTAAAAAAAACAAACGCCACCTAAAGTAGTGGTCCTTATACTATCCAAGATTATGTCATTAGTCCCTATATTTCATCTATGTCGTGCCCCCTCCCCACCTCCCCTGTCACTAGCCATCTAACCAACTGTAGTTACTTTCACTAACTTTGTCAAAAAAAAAAAAAAAAAAAAACGTTAAAATAGTCATGTGCAGTGCGTGTTACCAAAGCTTAAAGGACAAAATAGGAAAATATTAGTAAATTATATTATTTTTTCTATTTTCCAATTCACGTGGTGATTTAAGTTGAGATTGAGTCTCTTAACTGAGCTATCATACATGCTAACAAAAATTAATAAAAAAAAAAAATAACAACAGATCAATTAAAAAAAATTTAACAAATCAAAAGGATTGTCAACTTGGAACAAGATGTTATTCTAACTAGTGTTACTCCCGTGCGATGCACGGGCCGTTACTATAAATTTAGGAGATTGAAATGAAAATAAATTTAACGGAAAAACGAAAAACTTTTATACTTTATTAAAATAGTAATAATTTTTTTACAAATAAAAAATCTTAAAAATGACTAAGGCAACCGTTTATTATCAATTTAATTACATATAAAAAAGTCTTTACTTGCACGACGCTTATAAACATAAAAAATTATCCTATATCAAACAATAAAAATATTCTTAAAAAAAATATTTTTTTAAATAAAAATTATAGAAAAATAATTCAATTAAAAACCCGGCTATCGAATCTATAAACGTGCACTAATAATTGGATAAATGATCAATTTCAAAAAGGAAATAAAAGTAGGGTAATTATTAAGTCACAAAAAAGCCACAAAATTTGGTATATAAAATGATGTGTCATTAATTTTGTTGGTGCTTTTAATTAGAGTGTGTCGGGTCCACAATCGATGCAACCAATAAAATATCGTCACATCATTTTGTATCTATATTTTTGTGTACTTCTTTTGTGTCCCTAGAATTGCCTATAAAAATATTATATAAAAATCAATTTACATGCAAAGCAAGATTGACTACTTGTACAAAAATAAAAATAAAAACATATTTGTCCTTATTATATGGTGGAGATTACATTTTGCCTTTTATAGTTATATTTTTTATAGGGGGAGTGATTTTCTTGTTTATATAAATATATAAATATAGGTGATCTACTTTGCTTGTTCTAGTAAAATAGTCAAACTTGTTTTTTTCCTAAAAAAATACTAAGTGTTTATGTTTTGAAAGCTTTGTGCACAAATAAATGTTTTATTTTCTGTAAAACTTCTAACTTTATGGCGTTTTAACTGACATTTTTCTTTTTCAATATTAATATTAAACAAAAATACATCAAAAAAAGAAGAAAATTATATTCCCATTACAGTTAGTTTTCTTGAACGTTTTTTCCCTTTCAGAATCTGTCGCTCTCTCTCCCACACATTGCTTTGTTTCTCTCCACATTACCCAACAATGTCGTCAAAACCACCACCACAATTCCACCACGAACTTGCATCATTACTACGACAGTCAATACTAACATCACCACAAACATCAATCTCACACAAACTTCGCTTCATTCAAATATTTCTTGAATCTGAGTTGAGGGAGGAGATGTGAAGACAAACGTAATTGTAAAATATTAATTATTGTATTATATACAACCATATTAATAGTGAAAAAGTTACCTTTCCGATTCCGTAATGATCTTCAATCCGCAATCCACAACGCGATTGGAGAACCTCAACTTTTGTTTTCGTCGATCTTTTCAACGTCCGATTTTGAAAACGGTGGGAAGGAAACAAAACCATGAGCAAACTACATGATTTAAGTTTAAATTCAAAACCACGGTAAAAATCATTGTCAGTGTCTAGTCATTTCAATCCATTTTTTTTCATTACCCGGAAGAAATGTTTCATTAAGCAGCTTTTTGTTTTGTTAAGACAGACGCAAGCATCTATTTTTAGTAACCATGGATTGAAATGACTAGACACTGACAGTGCTTTTTAGTATATATATATATTTTCAATTCAATTTTTTGTTTTTAGTATATCAATTCAAAATTTTCCTTCTTGCTAACGAAAGTTGAGCGGTTGCACGTGCACCCCCTAAAGATCGGAATAGACATCAAGCTTGCGATCAAAAAGATATGGCACAAGTGCACGCGCAATTGTGCCATATCTTTTCGATCATTATTTCTCCTTAAGAATACTTCTTGTCTCATACTGTAACTGGAGAAAAGAACACAGAAAAAAAAATGAAAACTGACGAATGAAAAACATGCTAATAAAAATAACAAAAGCAACAACTTACGAAAATTAAACTCCTCCATTTCCAGCTAGACAATGAATTAGTGTGCATGCATGAACACCAATATATATATATATAAATATATATATATATATATATATATTGTTAGTTATTATTTATCAATCCAAATCAATTCAGTGAGTAAAATAGGATGAAAGCGGAAGTGTACCCGAATCCATGGCTGAAGATTGATTGCAGAAGATAAAGAGATCGGTTACGTAAGAGACAGCCTGCTGGTTTGTCGAAGAATGATTGAAGTTGAAGACGATCTGGCGGAGACAGATTAAACAGGAAGGATCTTCCAATTGATACGCTAATTTCTTCTTCCTGTATGTCTCTCGCGGAAGGGATGTGTAAGACGAAAAAGAACAGTGCATTCAATGGGGACCGACCCCTAAATTTATATGCCGTAAACCAATTCGTAAACGGTACAACGGTTTAAGGTTTAGTATTTATATAATTGGCCCCTCATCAATTATATAAATACAATCTGGTCCTACACATTTACCTCCATAATAATAATACCCTTAAGCCTTATTTAATTCTTAAATAGACCACCAAAGTTTAGGCTTTTATAATAACAAGTAATATTTATTTAATTACATAATTGGTTCCAAATTGATTATTGTTGAATTAATCTAACAATCTCCCACTGGACCATATATGTAACTTAATAAATATGTATACATTAGTGAGCTCCAAAATTTATTGTTACAACTTGAGAGTATATAAACAATCTTATCCATTGAGTATTTAATATAGGATCAAAGTGGCCTTTGTTACATTAATCGTAACTCAACCCATCAGTGGTCACGTATAGTAATATATTCAAATGACATAGATCAATTATGGATGTGTAGTATGAAAATTACATGTAAATGTGATCCATACATGCCTATTTTCAACTAGTCCTTCCTAACTTTATTGAGATCAATACTTCAAAAATAAAATAAAATTAACAGAGTGCAATAACTGAATACTTTATTCTGCAGAAATGTATCTGTAATAAAACATAATGTAAAATACAAACTCCCACTAAATCACAGTATCATCAAATAGACAAACACCCATATGAGTTGTGTGCTCATGAAAGACTTTGGGTGGTAATCCCTTGGTAAGCGGATCCGCCATCATTGAGTTTGTACCAATGTGTTCTATGAATATCTGACCACTCTGTACTCTTTCTTTTACAACAAGAAACTTGATGTCGATGTGTTTTGACTTCGTCGAGCTTCTATTGTTGTTTGAATATAAAACCGCTGATTTATTATCACAATATAATCTTAGTGGTCTTTCAACACCTTCTAAAATGAGCAGTCCCGTGACAAAATTTCGCAGCCATATTCCATGATTTAATGCTTCATAACACGCTACAAATTCTGCTGCCATAGTGGATGAAGCTACCAGCGTTTGTTTGGCAGACCTCCACGAAATTGCTCCATTAGCTAACAGATAAATATAGCCTGATGTGGATCTTCTACTATCTTGACATCCAGCAAAATCAGAGTCGGAATACCCAACGATCTCCAATTGATCCGATCTCCTATATGTGAGCATAAAATTCTTTGTTCTCTGTAAATATCGCATAACCCGTTTGACTGCCTTCCAGTGATCCATGCCTGGGTTACTTAGATACCTGCCTAACATGCCAACTATGAACGCAATATCTGGATGCGTACATACTTGAGCGTACATTAGACTCCCTACAACTGAGGCATAAGGAATCTTTTGAATCTATTTAATTTCAAGACTGGTCTTTGGGCATTGACTGAGACTAAATTTGTCTCCTTTAGCGACCGGGGTTTCACCTGCTTTGTAATTTTGCATGCCAAACCTACTAAGAACTTTCTCAATATAATTCCTTTGTGATAATCCCAATATACCTCGAGAACGATCTCGATGTATCTCAATTCCTAATACAAAGGATGCATTGCCAAGATCTTTCATTTCAAAATTCTTTGATAGAAATTTCTTAGTGTCATGCAACATGCCAATGTCGTTTGTGGCAAGCAATATGTCATCAACGTACAAAACCAGGAAAATATGTTTACTCCCACTAAATTTGTGATTCACGCACTCATCAACAACATTTGTTTCAAAACCGTATGAAACAATGACTTGATGAAATTTGAAGTACCACTGACGAGAAGCCTGCTTGAGCCCATAAATAGATTTTGTTAATTTGCAAACCATATTCTCTGAGTCTTTTGACACAAAGTTTTCTGGTTGCACCATATATATTGTCTCTTCAATGTCGCCATTGAGAAACGCTGTTTTAACATCCATCTGATGTAACTCAAGATCAAAATGTGCAACAAGCGTCATAATTGTCCTAAAAGAGTCTTTCGTAGAAACTGGAGAGAAAGTCTCTTTAAAGTCAATTCCTTCCTTTTGAGTAAAGCCTTTCGCTACAAGACGTGCCTTATACCTCTCCACATTACCGTTTGAATCCCTTTTAGTTTAAATATCCATTTACAACCTGTTGGGTTTCGATGTAACATGCGCAGCGGAATATAGCAATTAAAATTTTATGAAACCCAAAGCCATGGATCCGTTCATATGATTAAATCAAATACAACATAATGAATAGAGGAAAAACTAACCCTTGATGTCAATGAGTTTGGTCTTTAAACTTGGTGAAGAACTTGAAGCTTTATCACGGACAAAATTCACGAACTTTGAAGATGATAAAATTCACCCTCTAGCGGTATCCACACCACGAACGAATATCAAGGAGCTTCTTGATCTTGGTTGCTAGACCAATAATTATGAAACACACTTTCACAATTTAATAAAGAACTATATGGAATTATTTTGTGAATTATTTTGTTCTTCAATCCAAGATGTCTTGGAACAAAATAATAACTCTCTCAAACTCTTTGGAGGCACACAAAACACTTGGGCTAATGGTCTGGCCGAACTTGGCTTTTTATACACAATTAAGACATATTCCAAATAGGAATCTTGTGCCAAAATCCTTCCCAAATCGAATTAGGAAATATTCTGCCGCCTAGACCAAGCGCCCGCCTGGTGCATACCGAGCGCCCGCTCGCTTGCCCAGAAAATCCAGAATTTTCCAAAAATTCCTTTGAGGTCCTTCGACCCTAAATTCCAATACAGTCCTTTTATTTAAGATCCGTTCTATTGTGTGTGACCCTTTAGGATTATACTAAGTTGGCAATGGGCTCAAACATGAAACCATAAGATATGATTAGGTTCTAGCAAACCGTCATACCTACCCAAATAGTATAACTAGATACAAGTTCGCATTCCTTTAGAATATGTCACAAACCTTTTGTCCACGATGTCATTGAACACAAGTCATGGTCAAATAGTCAACTTGTCTTGTTCAATACTTTCTCGATTCCGAATATGTTGATAATTCAAATGCTATTGATCCAATCAATCCATTTGAGTCCGGCCGAACATTTCATCGACATCATTCCTTCGAGGGGCCCAAGCTTGACATCTCTCCGTGGAGGGACAAATCCATTTAGCTTATTATTCTTCCCTACGTGAATCCGATCATGCCAATCATATCCTTTATAACTATCCGGTTAAAGGTAGCGTTTGAATATGTCAAACATAATGTTCATCAAGTGGAAGACTATAATAACTTCATGTCTAAGGATTCGAATGACATAACTAATATGAGATATATGTACGACATAGACCATGACATAAATCTCATACAGCGGGTCATGTCCAGTACATTGTTCCAAACAAGTACCCATAAATCTAACATGATCATCCCATGATCATTTAGCCTTTATACTAGTGCTTAACAAGTACTAGGGACAGGGATTATTATAAGTAAACATGAACAACAATAATAATCAAAACATCTCTTTATTGATATGAAATAAATGATAACAATTACAACGTTTATTAAACGTGCCTAGGGAACCACTACCAACAATCTCCCACTTGCCCTAGGCCCAATCTCCCATGTATCTAATACCCATGGACCTAACATGACCATCATGTTTAGCTCGTGGAAGTCCCTTTGTTAGCGGGTCCGCAACATTGTCATCAGTAGGTACTCTGCATATATTTACGTCTCCCCTATCAACGATCTCTCGAATGATATGAAAACGCCTAAGTATGTGTTTGGATTTCTGATGTGCTCTTGGTTCCTTTGCTTGAGCAATAGCACCATTATTATCACAATAAAGGTCTATTGGATTAGCAATACTAGGAACCACTTCAAGTTCAGTGATGAACTTCTTAATCCAAACAGCATCCGATGCAGCAATATACTCAGCTTCTGTTGTAGAATCAGCGGTTGTACTTTGCTTGGAACTCTTCCAGCTTACAGCTCCACCATTTAACATAAACACAAAACCCGATTGCGATCGGCTATTATCTTTGTCGGTTTGGAAGCTTGCATCCGTGTAAGCATTTACAACAAGATCATCTTCCATTCCTCCATAGACCAAAAACGAGTCCTTAGTTCTTCTCAAGTACTTAAGAATCACTTTTACGGCTATCCAGTGTTTTTCGCCAGGGTCGGATTGGTATCTACTTGTCATGCTCAAAGCATAAGATACATCCGGCCTAGTACAAATCATGGCATACATGATGGACCCAATTACCGAAGCATATGGAACATCATTCATTTTCTCACGCTCATCGTTTGTCTTAGGACATTGAGTCTTGCTTAGAGAAACTCCATGAAATACGGGCAAGGTACCTCTCTTAGAATTTTCCATACGGAATCTTCTAATGACCTTGTCAATGTATGTACTTTGGCTTAAACCAAGTAGCCTCCTTGATCTATCTCTGTAGATCTTAATGCCAAGTATATATGCGGCTTCACCCATATCTTTCATTGCGAAGCATTTTCCTAACCAAGTCTTTACGGACTGAAGTGTAGGAACATCGTTTCCAATGAGTAATATGTCATCCACGTATAAAATAAGGAATAGCACTATGCTCCCACTAATCTTCTTGTATACACAAGGCTCATCTTCGTTCTTGATGAAACCAAACTCTTTGACCGATTCATCAAAACAGAGATTCCAACTCCTTGAAGCTTGCTTCAATCCATAGATGGATCTTTGCAATTTGCATACCTTAGAATCTTGTTCAAAACCTTCTGGTTGTATCATATACACATCCTCTTGGAGTTTTCCATTCAGGAAAGCGGTTTTGACGTCCATCTGCCATATTTCATAGTCATGATATGCGGCAATGGCAAGCAAAATTCTTATAGACTTGATCATTGCTACGGGTGAAAAAGTCTCATCATAGTCAATACCATGAACTTGCCTATAACCCTTCGCTACAAGCCTAGCTTTGTAAGTATGCACCTTCCCATCCATCTCAGTCTTCTTCTTGAAGACCCATTTGCATCCTATGGTTTTTACACCTTCGGGCGCATCAATCAAATTCCAAACTTGATTGTCTTGCATGGATTGCAATTCGGATTCCATGGCTCCAAGCCACTTGTCCGAATCAGGAGAAGACATCGCCTCTTGGTAGGTTGACGGTTCATCATTCTCAATGATTTCAACCTCATTACTATCCGTTACGAGAAATCCATATCTCTCGGGCTCGGATCGTAACCTACTAGATCTGCGAGTTGCTTGTGTATTTTGAACAGGTTCCACAACTCCTTGTGGTTCTTGTTCTTGTTCCACTATTGGTTCAATGTTATTTTCTGGATCTCGAATTTCTTCAAGATTTATTTTACTCCCACTGATTTCTTTGGAGAGAAACTCTTTCTCTAGAAAGACACCAGTTCGCGCAACAAACACTTTGTTGTCCTCACGGTTGTAAAAGTAATATCCTCTAGTTTCCTTAGGATATCCCACGAAAATACATTTATCAGATTTGTGTGCAAGTTTGTCTGAGACAAGTCTTTTGACAAAAGCTTCACAACCCCAAATCTTCATGAAAGATAAACAAGTTTTCTTTCTGCTCCATATCTCATATGGAGTCTTTTGAACCGATTTAGTTGGAACACGATTTAGTGTGAAAGCAGCGGTTTCTAGAGCGTAACCCCAAAAGGATATTGGAAGATCAACTTGACTCATCATTGATCGAACCATGTCTAACAAAGTCCGATTTCTCCTCTCGGACACACCATTCCATTGTGGCGTTCCGGGTGGAGTCAATTGTGAAACTATTCCACAATTCTTTATATGATCATCAAATTCTTGACTCAAGTATTCTCCACCTCGATCTGATCGAAGTGCCTTAATACTTTTGCCAAGTTGTTTTTCTACTTCATTTTGAAATATTCTAAATATTTCAAATGCTTCACTTTTATGTTTCATTAGGTAAACATACCCAAATCTACTATAATTGTCACGCCCCAGAAATTCTAAAAATCCATAAATATAAAATTTACATAAATAACATCTCCAAAATGCTAAATACCAAACCGGGCGCGTGAATTCTGCTATAAACCAATACCAACAAACAATACCTCAACGAGATTTTAACTCGGAGACTAGAAACAAACGCGGAAGCAAGAACAACTGTTAATAATATAAATTCCCAAAGGACCACAGTAAATACATAACCCTGGACGACCACGACCTTTCAACTATATACAAAGAGGCCCTGAAGAGTAACTACCCCAAAGGCGATCAACCTGCTCAGAAGACTCCCGATACAACGGACCTCAAACGATACCACTTGCTTTCCTTGGGGGGGGGTAAGGAAAAACAATTTGAAACAAGAAACGGGGTGAGAAAAATCTCAGTAAGCTACTAAATGCAACTAGATGACATGCTATCATGAACAGTAATATCCAATAATCAATCATAGCATACAATCACATAACAACAAATGAGAGGCTCCCTATCGCCAACCGTCCCATACCGGTTGAAAATAACGACCAGCTCATCATGCAACACATAAAGCTGAAATAAACACTCATAGGTGGATACGGAGCCAAGGTTCTAGAAACGGAACACCATCCTTTGAGAAGAGTCCGTTGAGCAGCATGAACGAGCTGAAGCCGGTTCCGGAACCAAGTAACAACAACAACCAGTAATGGGGAAATGACACAAAGTCATACCACCAAGCCAATAGCTAGAATACTCACCATAGGAGCTAGCTCATCCCAACCACGATCACGGGAAGGGGCATCCCACTCAAGGCCACTGAACATGGGGAAACTGGGTTACCAGTTAAGTACATTATACTGGACTTGGCTCGTGCCATTATAATATACATCACTGCCCAAAACAAACACAACAATGCCAGCTGGACTCCATACAAGCACACAGTAATAAATACTCGCTTGGAACAACAACGGGGCAATGATTCCAAAGTAGGGAACCAAGCCAAAATCATCACAAAGGATGCAAACCATTTCTCATAAAGAGATCAACAACAACATCAACACATGAAGCTACTCAAAAAGAGTTAAACGGTTATCCACATTCATACATTGCAAACATGGTCACAAACGGACCCAACCCAACATTCTCAAACCATACTTAGTCAAATACCATAACACGCTTGTTCACAAAGGGACCATACCCAATAATTACCATAAGGATGCAACTATTACTCAAGAAGAGTCAACAACAACGACAACGGGAAATCTTTCATAAAAGTGTTCAACCACGATAAACAGAATTTCTCATAAGGAGCCCAACAACATTGATCATTAGAACAAATGATTCCAAGACAAGGTTTCATACCAAACATATCCTACAGATGATACCCATAAGTTACTCATTAAGAGCACAACCCAAACGGTCACTCACAAATAGTACCACGACCATTACCAAGATGACCCTAAGAGACTACTCATAGAGGTATACTAGGACTATGAACTCAACCATCTCATCATACCTGGAATTCCAAAGTAGGAATTTAGAATGAATACACCTTAAGGTTAATCAAACCGTAGGTACCCAATCACTATTTCACGTCTTACATCCGTTCATAGACGGACCAATTCTTAACACTCAACCGAACTAAAAAGGTAACACATTCCCATACATGATCCCCAATGTACCAATTCAACACTTTGGTGTCCCATGACAACCCTCTAGGTACTATAGGATATCACTTAAAACCTAGACCAAGTCTTATTCTAAAATCAATCCGATCAGTAAAATAACTTTCAATTAAAGGGTCTCAAGGTATGAAGTCCTAACTTATATCATAAAATGATCATAACAACTCAATAAAGTCACTCAATTGGATTTACACAACTTGTTCACAATGGATCGATACAACTCCTCTTAACCTCAAACACCCAATAAAATCCCGAAGTATAAAACTTATAACTTAACTGAAAAACCTATACCATCTTGTAGTACTTGAATAGAGCTTCGAAACGATAGTTTACACGCCTAAAACGGAGTCCGGATGAGAAAGTTATGGCCTCCGGAAGATCGAACGAAAAACGGACAAACTGGAAAAAATGGGGATGCGCGCGCCTCCCTAAAAAGTGATGCGCGCGCCTCCTAAGGTCAGAAGGCTGCGTTTTCGAAGCAGAAAAGGGTGCGCACGCCTCCCAAAACATGGTGCGCGCGCCTCCTTGCTCGGAGGGACGAAATCCGGCCGAAAATTGGGTTTCTACCATTTTTCTTACCCATTTCACATAACAATCAAAATCAAACATAATCAACCTTCCTCCAAGCATAAAGATGAACCCAAAACAACTTATAACTAGAATGGAGACTCAAATAATACCATTCATCAACCAAGATCAAGATTAAATCCCCACATTTGATTTATCACAAAATTTCACCCAAAATAACAATAAATTCCAAATAATTTCTAAATCTTCACAAATCATCAAATAACCACTTCAAAGCTTCATATATCATCATACCAAATGGGGATGAACAATTTTAGCATATAAATGGGGGAAAGCAACTTACCCGGATTTTATCAACGGTGATGAAACTCGACATTTCTTGGCTTCCTACGATTCTATCGACGATCTAAACATGATTCATGTTTTAAGAAATGAGAAATAACAAGAGGAAGAGGAAGATAATGAAGAGAGAAGGAAGAGAAGAAACTTACCTTTCACAATGGAGGAGAAGAGAGAGAGGAAGTGTGTTGGGAGAAATGAGGGAGTGAGGAAGGAGAGGGGTGATGGAGGGAGTAAGTAGGATGATTAAGAAATTTACACATTGACCCCCTCCCCTACACACTAACACAATCATCTTATATTCCTCACTAACATTTAAGACCCAACACTCTACACTAGCACAATTAACCAATTAAATGCTAGGCACGACCACATCACGAAACCCAAATGAACACATAAATATTTAAATAAATAAATAATTTAAATAAATAAATAAGCAAATAAATAAATAATAATAATTTATTACTAATAAAATAGAGCCTAGTTTTCGGGTCGTGACAATCTACCCTCCTTAAAAAGAATTCGCCCGCGAATTCTCTCATCAAAATCATGACACGCAGTCATAACGAGGCTACAAAATATCGGTCCCCAAATAGCACTCATAACCCCAAACAAGTACCTATTAGATAATTCAAACATAGTCTCCACGACTCAATAACCAAACATGTATTACGCACACATATCTCAAGCATACTCGTATTAAACATTCTAAAGTCAACTTCCTCTTTCATCCGGAATTTCAGATTCCCAAGACTATCACTTGATCACCGATCCTGAAACATAATTGATTTGATCCCGATTAGCATTATGTCCTCAATCAACCCTTAAGTTTTATTTTTCCACTACCCAAATAGTATTTGGAATCAACTCCACACACACGTAGTATACTCTTAATATATATATATATATCGGTCTCTAAGGTTCCCTAATATTATAACAAGACTCAAATAATTATCCATAACACTCTGAGAAGTCTATTGAGATCAAGATGTACCACAATGGTCCCTATCACATTTTATCTTCACAATTATCCCGCGTAATCATACTATTACTAGAACCCATAAGGAAAGGAATAACACTAACGATTATAACCTAAAAGCACATTTTAGGCAGGTAGACTGGGTTATTCAATCCGCTATAACAGGGCACTATTGAGGTGTTATCAAATATATGGCAATCATACCGAAAAAAAATTCATCAGCAATTATTCCTATACCTTTAGAGGTCCCTTAGGGAGATCCTCTATGCATTGATGTGCTACTTCCAAATATTGTCAACGCAACAATTCAAATATACCTAGGGAACTTATCGTCATCAACTATTCGATCAATAATATTTTCACTACTAAAATTATCTTCCTTATGATAAAACATATTACAATCATACTCTTTGTATTTCTCAACCCACTTGCATTAACCAATATTTATCTTTTCGAAGAACATCTAACCATTCCACATTGATAACCTAGTAACATCATTTCTAAACTTGGTCCCACAAAACAAACTATAATTTGCTAAGACAATATCAATAAAATTACAATCAATCCCCAGTCATAGATAGTGCTATTTATTAAACGTTAACTCCCCGAGACATATACAAATACTTTATCACTCAAAATCGTCACATACCTCCATCTCCCTTTGGAGACATCATTATCGATAATGGTTGATCACTTTTCACTAAAATGGAAAACTCGACTTATCTCCAAGAAAACATAACACTGGTTATACCTTACAAGATAACAGTGATACTAGCTAAATCCACAAAACCATATCAATACTTAAATTATCATCAATCTTTATTTTGATAATCGAAAGTTGATTTCACATTCATCGGTTCTTACTAAAGTCAAGAAATCCCAAAATATGTGTATCTCATTTTACATATTTGTCTACACTTGCAGAGATCAATTAATACATCAAGAACCCCATTACAAAACAATAAATCCTCTAGCTCATGTTAAAACTTGCGAACCCTTGCTCCTCCAAGCAATTTTAAATAAAATCCCAAATGGGTAAAAATTCTCAGCCTACAACTTGGTGTGTATCAGTATAACATTAAGTCATTCACTCCCAAAATCAAATTACGATTTAAAATAACAATCTTCGATAACACTATGTCGTTTATCCTTCCCAATGATATAACCAAGAATTCAAAATAAACGAACCCCATAATAGAAATTGCCTTCGCTATTAACTCATATTCGACCTTTGACTAACAATAGCCCCTTATCAATCAAACTCTGACTAAACCACTGATCGACCGCAGGAATTTACTAATTCACCAATATAAGATAACAAACACTAATCCTCCATGGTGACCTAATTGAATTTTCTGAAAATATCTCATTTAGAACCAAAATCACTCAACTCGAAGATCGACAATTTAGATAAGAATCTATTAAAACTCAATCCACACTATTCAATCAAGCTTCCCAACCACTCAGAGACCGGTCGGAATTATTTACGAATTTAGTGACCAAAATGAAATATCTGCTCATACTCATCTTTAAGCATTCTTTCAAATCTCTACTACACCTTTCTCCCATGAAGATTAATATAACTTCTCACCAAAGATGCACCCACTTATAACCCATTATGCCTCTAAGCAAGGTCACACAATCAGTATAGAAATACTCACCACAAATCAATGACAACCAAGAGATTCAGACCGCATAGAAAGCTAAACCATACTACTTAACTTGTCAACACTCTATATAGGCGGCATAACCAAATCACCTTACCTCCATCAGTAGCAATCACGAAATTTCGTACTCAGGGATACACCTCAACATAATTCATCTAATGAGGACAAACATACGAATATAGCATAAGGCATTTCCACTTTACGAAAGGTACACCCAAGTATTCAAAGACTCACACTCTCGATTCTCAAACCAACTAACCCCAATGAAACTAATACTATTAACACCAATCTATACTGGGTATTACACAAAAGAAGAACACTCTACGCCAATATCACGACTCATAACTCAACCAACTTCTATCTTAACCTCATCTTTCAAGAAAACTTAGTTTTCTAAACCGCTCAATATCATAACACCCAAGTGTTGAAACCTATTCAATATCAGAGTTCTTATTCCCTTGCAAGGTCTAAAACCATTGCTCTGATACCAACTGTCACGCCCCAGAAATTCTAAAAATCCATAAATATAAAATTTTCATAAATAACATCTCTAAAATGCTAAATACCAAACCGGGCGCGTGAATTCTGCTATAAACCAATACCAACAAACAATACCTCAACGAGATTTTAACTCGGAGACTAGAAACAAACGCGGAAGCAAGAACAACTGTTAATAATATAACTTCCCAAAGGACCACAGTAAATACATAACCCTGGACGACCACGACCTTTCAACTATATACAAAGAGGCCCTGAAGAGTAACTACCCCAAAGGCGATCAACCTGCTCAGAAGACTCCCGATACAACGGACCTCAAACGATACCACTTGCTTCCCTGGGGGGGGGGGTTAAGGAAAAATAATTTGAAACAAGAAACGGGGTGAGAAAAATCTCAGTAAGCTACTAAATGCAACTAGATGACATGCTATCATGAACAGTAATATCCAATAATCAATCATTGAATACAATCACATAACAACAAATGAGAGGCTCCCTATCGCCAACCGTCCCATACCGGTTGGAAATAACGACCAGCTCATCATGCAACACATAAAGCTGAAATAAACACTCATAGGTGGATACGGAGCCAAGGTTCTAGAAACGGAACACCATCCTTTGAGAAGAGTCCGTTGAGCAGCATGAACGAGCTGAAGCCGGTTCCGGAACCAAGTAACAACAACAACCAGTAATGGGGAAATGACACAAAGTCATACCACCAAGCCAATAGCTAGAATACTCACCATAGGAGCTAGCTCATCCCAACCACGATCACGGGAAGGGGCATCCCACTCAAGGCCACTGAACATGGGGAAACTGGGTTACCAGTTAAGTACATTATACTGGACTTGGCTCGTGCCATTATAATATACATCACTGCCCAAAACAAACACAACAATGCCAGCTGGACTCCATACAAGCACACAGTAATAAATACTCGCTTGGAACAACAACGGGGCAATGATTCCAAAGTAGGGAACCAAGCCAAAATCATCACAAAGGATGCAAACCATTTCTCATAAAGAGATCAACAACAACATCAACACATGAAGCTACTCAAAAAGAGTTAAACGGTTATCCACATTCATACATTGCAAACATGGTCACAAACGGACCCAACCCAACATTCTCAAACCATACTTAGTCAAATACCATAACACACTTGTTCACAAAGGGACCATACCCAATAATTACCATAAGGATGCAACTATTACTCAAGAAGAGTCAACAACAACGACAACGGGAAATCTTTCATAAAAGTGTTCAACCACGATAAACAGAATTTCTCATAAGGAGCCCAATAACATTGATCATTAGAACAAATGATTCCAAGACAAGGTTTCATACCAAACACATCCTACAGATGATACCCATAAGTTACTCATTAAGAGCACAACCCAAACGGTCACTCACAAATAGTACCACGACCATTACCAAGATGACCCTAAGAGACTACTCATAGAGGTATACTAGGACTATGAACTCAACCATCTCATCATACCTGGAATTCCAAAGTAGGAATTTAGAATGAATACACCTTAAGGTTAATCAAACCGTAGGTACCCAATCACTATTTCACGTCTTACATCCGTTCATAGACGGACCAATTCTTAACACTCAACCGAACTAAAAAGGTAACACATTCCCATACATGATCCCCAATGTACCAATTCAACACTTTGGTGTCCCATGACAACCCTCTAGGTACTATAGGATATCACTTAAAACCTAGACCAAGTCTTATTCTAAAATCAATCCGATCAGTAAAATAACTTTCAATTAAAGGGTCTCAAGGTATGAAGTCCTAACTGTTGGTCCCAAAGGGCAACAAGGGTATGAAAAATAGCTAGAGGGGGGGGTGAATAGCTGTTTTAAAAATCTTTTCGTACCCTTGAAAAACTCAATTGCAAATGCGCACTTTATCAAGTAAGCGTAATGAAATGCGCCCAAGTGAGTGAGTGAAATGCACAGCGGAATTTAGTAATGAAAATAGGCGCAAAGTGATAAAGGGAGCGCAACACACACACTAAGTATTTTGGCTCAAAGTGAGTGAAATAAGGAACTAAGGCAAATGTTTTAACAAACACAACACAATTCAGTTCAATCAATCTACAATGAGTAAACAAGCAAATAGTGAGTGAAAATAATAACTTGAAAGAAATAACATGATAATAACACAAGCTATTTGGAGAGGTTCGATCAATGAAAGATCTACGTCCTCTACCAAGATGGTTAGTCTTGGATTTCAAATCGAGATCTTATATAATGAGTCAGTGTTACAAATTACAATGTTTGAGCTTATACACTAACTCAAGATCTATTACTATGAAAGAACAAATCCAAAACAATAACCGGTGTATCTCTTAAAGAAGAATCTAAATGATTAATCTTAAAGAGGTGCGTGTGTGTTCTTAGTATCAAGGCTCTTTAGATCTTTGAGATGGAGAGCACAAGAAACTAAAGTGTTAAGGCTTTGAAGATCTGGGCTAAGGATGAAGGTATGAAGATGTTCTTGAGAAATCTGGAAAAACGAAGGCAATCTTCAAATCTTCAACAAATGCTTAGAGAGATAAATTCTTGAAATTCTTAGCAAAACTCAGCAACTTCAAAATGTTGAAGTTATGGGGTATTTATAGTGAACTTCAAAAAAACTAGCCGTTGGAAATCCTTATGGATAAGATGAGCTGTCGCTCGTTGATTGGAGCATGCATATATTATGGCCATTTTGACACTCAACATAAATGTGACCGTTGTGGACACGTGTCAATAGATTGGGCGTATATGCATCTTTTAACCACCGTTGGATCATTGGCGTAATTTGAATTCTCTTCAAGTCTTCGAGTCTTCAATAAATCACTGAGTGTAAAATCAACCATGATGAGGCGCGTTGAGCCATTAGAGCGCATGGTCCATTTGAGGCGCGTAACAACGCGCGTGGATCTTTGAGGCGCGAGGCTATATGCGCGCGCGCTGAAAGGCACATGGCGCATAGCATGAAGGGGCGCATAGGCGCGTGGCTCAAACTGAACTTGTGATTTATCTTGAATCTTGATCTTCTTGCCCTATTTCTAAGCCTATTCTATAACAATGGACAACTTAAAAAATGAAGTATAAATACTTCTTACATGTGGGTCTAAAGTCCATGAAATAAAACTTAGGTGATGGATCAATCAAATCTAATAAATCCTATTACATTAAAACTAAGATATGTGTGGGCATACCCAACAATCTCCCCCTATTTGATTGATGCCATTACCTACTATATCATGGACAACCATTATACTTGATAAAAACATGTCCAAATGAATGAAATTGGTAAATCATGTCTCAAGTTAATGTACACACTAGTCCAAGATATAGATTCCTAATCTATTCCAATAAGAATAAAGAGTTACATATGGAAAGATAGAAACAACAGTTTTAACACATTCAAGATGATTTATGATTTTTAGTTTTGAAATGTGTTTAAACCAAGTTTAAACTTAATGCATGAAAGTATGAAACAATTCAATATGATGCATATGAATTTAAACAATATTCATTGTTCTACAAACAAGGAGTTTGAGTGAACAAGGTTTGATAATAAGTGATGCATTGTTCTTATTAAAACTTGGGAAGGAGTTACAATTTACAAGTTTCGAATAGAACAAAGACAAAAGATGTGCTAAAACAAGTAAGCACTAAAAACACTATCTTCAAAAGGGATTTACTAACAAAAAAAATTCTTACATTCAAAGAAAACTAATGATTAGGAGGCGCGTCATCTTCCTTCAAACCTTCTTCAATTTCAGAAACGGAGCGCTGGATTTGTTTAGAAAGTTGATAGGCGCGGTTCACTAAACCATGAGTGTCTGTGACGCCGTCTCTGAGGTAGCGCAAATGACCAACATTAATGTTTTGATATTCATCAATGGTGCGTTGAGTAATGGCTTGCTGATGAGCGACGTTTTCTGCAACGTTCTGAAAGTTAGCTTCAATAGCAGCCTGCGCTGAAACAATGTCAGAGGAAATCCTATCTGAGCGCCTGTCTGCGCTGGAGTGTGCGGCGTTGAAGTGAGTGACAACTAACTCTTTCAAAACATCAATCTTTGAAAGCAGGGAGTTAATGTCAACAGGCGCGCTGGGAGCAGAGCTGGAAGAGGGCGCAGGAGTTTCAGGAGCTGGAGGCGCAGGAGTTTCAGAAGCTTTGGGTTCTGCGCCAGGATCAGCACCATACACAGTTAAACTTAGGATTTCTAGCTCATCCTTAACTTCCTTGAGTTTATCAACCACACTCAGCAATTTTTGGCTATCTCCAGCCACCATTTCAAACAACTTCCTTATATCACCCGCTATGTTCAACTCTACCTCCCTTATAGCATTAATGAAATCTTGGCCATCAGTGAGTTTGATGCCACCATCTATGCGCTCATGAAGGGAGGCAAGAGTGCCTTTGAAGAGCTCATTCATTTGATCAATAGCGTCATTCCATTGTTGAGGAGTCAGGAAATGTTTGTCCTTGATGTTGGCATCTATGCGCTTTATCTCCCCCTTAATGGCAGCAATCTCATCAGCCTGCTGGGTAAGCATGGAAGTATGAAGCTCCAATTGTGAGTTCATTTGAGACTGGCCTTGCTGGAGTTGCTTTAGAAGAGAAATAACCACACTCATATCAGGAGTGGGAGGAGGAGGCGCAGGAGTAGAGGGGCGCGGAGTAGGAGCGCGAGGAGGAGATGGAATATATTCTGCGCTTGAAGAAATTTCTTCAGGATGAGGCGCAGGAGCCTTTGGGCGCACAGATGATGGTTTGCGCCTTAACTGATCTGGCTCCCCCTGAGCTTGATCCTCAATATCTTCACCAAATAAATCTGCAGAAATTTTATCTCTGACTTGTTGACGATCAAAAGATGGTGTTTGAGTAGGCGCATGAACGGTTGGAGGCGCATCATGGGCAGGCGCGCGTGCATCAGCGCTAGACCCTGCGCCTTTGCGCCTTTCTGATTTAGATAAGTCAGCAGCCTGTTTCAATCTGAATTCTTCATCTCTTTTTAACTGCGCTTCCAGTCTACTGGCTTCTTTAGCGCGTTTCAGCTCCTTTTCTTCTTCAGTGTCCGTTCTGGGGCGCTTAGCAGGTCTGCTTGGTTCTTCAGCAATCCCTTTGCCTTTGCCTTTCACTGCGCCAGGAATATGTTCTGCGCGTGGCGCTACTGCAGCTTCTTCTTCACCATCTGCGCCAGCTGCTTCTTCATCTGACTCAGTGGCTTCATCTACCAACTGAGCGCCTTTCACCCTTGGCGCGCGCTTGGCCATGCGCTTTCTGCGCCTCTTCATCACTAAACTGTCCTTACCAAAAACAGGGACATCAGTGGTCTGGTAGGCTGGGTTCTCAGCAAGAAAATTTGCAAGCGCAGGGTAGGAGAGGAAGATTTTAGTGAGAATACGGCAGTGAGTCTTGAACTTCGTCTTGCCGTCAGCTTTGTTTTTATTGTACTTGTCAATCTGGTCCTGAAGATTAGTAAATAAGATCTGAGGCCAGTTGAGGATGGTTTTTTCCATGATGGCAGCTGTGAATTCCCACTGCTCCATAGTAAATCTGTTGACATTTCCAGTTTTGAAGATAATGGAAGTGCCAACCAGATGCGCAATATGCGCCAATAAATCACCACCATCTCTAATTTCCACCGTTTTGATATTGTTTTGAAGCGTAGGAATACGAAGAAGGGAACGCGCCATAATGTTTTGAGCGGCGGCTGAATAGGAATTGACTTTGCCAGCTACACCCAAGGGGCCAGTTTTGTTGAAGTTGACAACGTTCTTTATAGTGCCGGCAGACATGGTTATCTCAACGTCTTGAACTACCGCGCGAATGCGATAGCGCACCATTCCTTCAATGTCTGTTGGAATTTCTACAAATTCTGCTGTAGAGAAAAATTCATCAACAAGGAGCGGAGAGTAGAAAGGTTGCTCCAGAGTGAACAAAGGGAGAAGACCAGCCAGTCTGATATAATCCATAATTTCAACACCCATAGGGTCAGCAGATAGCTCGTTCAAATCAAATGTTTCACCAGGTCTGAAGTTAGATAGATCCTATAAAATTAAACATTTAAAGGGATTAGTGTGAATCAGGCGCATAGAAGCATAAATAAGCAAAGTGTATACCAGGCGCATGAAATTTGAGGCGCATAGAATAATTAGGCACAAAGAGTCATAGGTACATAAGAGAGCACAATGAATCTAGGCGCATAATTATGGTAGGTGCATGAAATTTATGAGGCGCAGAGATACAAGGCGCATATTTATGGTTCTATGAAATATACTAAGAAAAGTTTGAACATAAGAATTGACTAAGTATGAATTGGGGCGCATAATAAGTGTAGGCGCATAATGATATTAGGCGCATAAAGGATTGAGGCGCAAACGCATCTGAGCGCGAGAATCTCTTTGAGGCGCATAATGTCAATGTGCGCTTAATCATACTAGGCGCATGAATTCATATATAGGCGCATTACTTATGTAGAAATGTAAACTGAGTATAAAAACACACAAACACATGCAAACATACATATGCAATTTTTCAGAATCAAAAAGTGAAAATTTTGAAAAACAAGTTTTGAAAATTTATGAGACCCAAGTCAAGCAAAAATAATGAAGAACACGAAGAACATGTCTTGAATGCTCGAAGAACACCAAGAACACCAAGAACACATAATTCGAGAAACTTCACCAAATCAAGCATACAATATATCAAAATGACTGCACGAAGACAAGGATAACAAATATGTAAATCAAAACAAGTAAAAATCAACAACGAATCCAAAAAAATGGATTCAAAGATCTTAAAAACCGAAAAGTCGAAAATGGTGATTTTCCAGATTCGCACCAAATAGCGAATTGATCGTTGGAAAAGTTAGTTATAAAGACTCGAAATTGCAAAACGAACATAACCTAACGAACGATTTTGAAAACGGATCACCGAAGCAAGATTAATCAAGAAAAATGGGCATTCGGGTTTTTGAAAAAGACGAACACAGGAAAAAAAATTCAGAAATTTAAAGAGTTTAAGAGTTAGAATTCATTACCATTTCGTCTTGGGTAGATTTTGTAGCTTTCTTCGGACCCATTAACGAGATATATAAGAAAAAAATAGAGAAACGAAAGAGAGAGAGAGAGAGAGAGAGAGAGAGAAACGGAGAGATTGGGAGAGAGAGAGAGTGTAGGGAGGTGCAGAGAGATGAGGGAGTTGGTGAGAAAGAGAGAGAGAGAAGGGAAGTGTATATATAGGTTAGGTTTAAAAAAAATTGCACTGATATGGAAATAATACTGTCAAAAATTTAAAAAGATGGGAAGTTGAAAGGATGTGTATTTATGAGGGATTTTGAAAAACGGCGGCTCATCATGACATGTGTACGGCGCATTAATGAGGGATATATGGATTTGAAGGGCATTAAATGCAGAATGACATAAAGTGTCATGATGTGACATATTGGGTAAAAGAAAAACTGCTCCACTTTCCCTTTAAGTGTATGAGCAATTTTGACTAATTTTTGCACAAACCCCAAAAACATCTATTTTGGTGTAAGTTTGGGGTGCAAGAAATAAATCCCCAGAAAATAAAATTTTCGAAAAGCGTAAAACGAGGGAAAAATTTAATTGCACAAGTACCCTTGAACAATTAATGGAATGTCAAAAGACATAGATTCCTATAATAAATGAACAGAATAAACATACCCGGTGCTTGTGTATTTAATACGTTCAATCATTGAAATTGAATTTTGAGAAATGATTGAGCCGCAATAGTTAATGCGCGCATGAAGGAGCGCATTACCTTAACAGGGCGCATACTCATCTAGGCGCGCAAAATGACTTACGAGGCATTGAATGTTAGGCGCGCGCTAGATTTTGGCGCGCAAAGAGTTGAGCGCGCAGAAGTATTAGGCGCGCATAGTTTCCTTGAAACTTTGAAAAAAATGATTTAATCATTTGTACCTAATATACTCATAACTCAACACAACGTAAAATCATTAGTATTGACAAAACTATATTGAATTTAGTTGAGTTCAAGCATACCCATTTCGCCTCTCAAAAATATGAACCGTTTCGCGTCGAGTGCTTTCGTTAGAATGTCGGCGATTTGATAGTCGGTTCCCACGTGTTCCAAATGTATATTGCCTTTCTCCACGTGGTCTTTGAGGAAGTGATATTTGATGTCGATGTGCTTGGTCTTTGAGTGCATGACAGGATTTTCAGAAACCGCAATTGTTGATGTATTGTCGCAGTAGATGGGACAATTTTCTTCGATGATATCATAGTCCACCAATTGCTGCTTCATCCAGAGTATTTGACAACAACAACTTCCCGCAGCAATATATTCGGCTTCGGTTGTTGAGACAGCTACTGAAGCTTGTTTCTTACTCGCCCATGACACAAGTCTATATCCGAGGAAATGACAGGTGCCACTTGTGCTTTTCCTATCAATTGTGCACGCTGCATAATCCGCATCTGAGTAACCTACAAGTTTAAAGTTCGAATCTTTGGTGTACCAAAGTCCAAGGTTAACAGTGCCAAAGAGATATCTTATAATACGTTTCACAGCAATTAAGTGTGCTTCTCTTGGGTCGGATTGATAACGAGCACAAACACAAACACTAAACATAATATCAGGCCTACTAGCAGTAAGATAAAGGAGTGAGCCAATCATACCTCGATAGAGCGTTTGATCAACACGTTTACCTTTTAGATCTTTGTCGAGTTTGTTGCCGGTGGCCATTGGAGTATCGTATGATTTAGCGTTCTCAAGTCCAAACTTCTTGATTAAGTCCTTTGTGTATTTGGATTGGTTGATAAAAATGCCTTCACTCATTTGCTTGATTTGAAGCCCGAGGAAGAATGTGAGTTCTCCCATCATGCTCATTTCAAACTTGCTCTTCATTAGTTTCTCAAAACGCTTGCACAACAATTCATTAGTTGAACCAAATATAATATCATCAACATAAATTTGAACAAGTAATTTATGACCATTATGTTTGGCAATGAAAAGAGTTGTATCGATTTTACCGCGAGTGAAGCCTTTTTCGATGAGAAACTTTGATAGTGTATCATACCATGCTCTTGGTGCTTGTTTGAGTCCATACAAAGCTTTCTGGAGTTTGTACACATGATTTGGAAATTGTGAATCTTCAAACCCAGGTGGTTGAGCAACATAGACTTGTTCTTGGAGTTCACCATTTAGAAACGCGCTCTTCACATCCATTTGATATAACTTGAAGTTCTTGTGAGCGGCGTAAGCTAGAAATAATCTGATAGCTTCAAGTCTTGCTACGGGCGCAAAAGTTTCATCGTAGTCAATTCCTTCTTCTTGCCTATAGCCTTGTGCAACCAATCTTGCTTTGTTTCTAGTGATGGTTCCATTCTCGTCCATCTTGTTCCTGAACACCCATTTTGTACCAATCACTCCATGATCATTTGGTCTTGGAACTAGAGTCCAAACCTTACATCGTTCAAATTGATTGAGTTCTTCTTGCATTGCAACAACCCAATTAGGATCTTGGAGCGCTTCATCAGCCTTCTTCGGTTCAATTTGAGAGATAAAAGCAGTGTAAGCATCAAAGTTTGTAGCTCTCCTTGTACGAACACCAACTTGTAGATCACCGATGATATCAGCAATTGGGTGACCTCTAACTTCACGAATTTCAGGAGGTAAGTTAGGTTGAGTCGTAGAAACTTGAAGGTCTTCAATTGGTACATCTTCACCAGATTCAAAGTCATTGAAATTTGGGGGTTGAACTGGCTCAGAATTGAAATTTGGGTTTACACCAGATGCAGCAGTAGAAATAGGCGCGTGAGAGGAATCATGAGGCGCATCATTTGAGTGAGGCGCAATAGAGGATTCACCAGGCGCATAATGCATTGAATTAGGCGCATTTGATGTAGATGGATTTCCTTGTGTTGATAGATTCTGATCTTGAGTGGGCGCAACATAAATAGGAGCACCTGTATCATTTAGCTCAATAGAATCATCAGCAACATTTGGAGCCAAATGTGGCTCAAGGAGAGAATGTTCATCAAATGTAACATGTACAGATTCAACTATCACTAATGTAGTTCTATTAAAAACACGAAAAGCTTTAGAGTGTTTGGCATACCCAACAAAAATACCTTCGTCGGCTTTGGCGTCGAATTTACCTCTATGTTCGTTTTCGTTGTAGAGGATATAACATTTGCAACCAAAGATCTTGAAGAATGCAATGTTGGGAGTTCTACCACGCCATAGTTCATACGGAGTCTTGTTGTGAAGTTTGTTGATGAGGGAACGATTTTGAGTAAAACATGCAGTGTTGATAGCTTCTTCCCAAAAGTACTTAGGCAATTTAGCTTCAGCTATCATCGTCTTTCCAGCTTCAATCAACGTTCTATTCTTTCGTTCAACAACGCCATTTTGTTGAGGGACTCCGGCGGTTGAAAAGTTGTGATCTATCCCATGATCTTCACAATATCGAGCAACACCGTTGTTCTTGAATTCTGTTCCATTGTCGGATCGAACACTAACGATGTCATCTTCTTTTTGGGTTTGGAGCAGTCGAAATAAGGTAGTGAGAATATCATAACAATCATCTTTTGTAATCATCATCTCTACCCATGTATATCTTGAATAATCATCCACCACAACTAGAGTATACTTGTTTCTTCTAATACTTGCGGTGGAAACTGGTCCAAATAGATCAATGTGAAGCAGTTGCAAACATCTTGTAGTTGAAGGATTTGACTTGCTTGAAAATGACTGCTTCGGTTGTTTGCCAAGTTGACATGCGGCGCACTTTTTGTCATTATGATCAGCAACTTTGGGAAGTCCTTTGACAAGATTGTTCCTGCTGAGTTTAGATAGATACTTGAAGTTCAAGTGACTTAAGCGCTTGTGCCACAGCCAACTATTTTCGTTCACACTTTTTGCTACAAAACAAAGATTAGTACTAGAGTTCATACTATGGAAATCAATAATATAAATATTTGTCTTACGATATCCCGTGAGTAAGATAGCTCCAGTTTTGCCATTCTTGATAAGACATTGCGTTGAAGTGAAATGGCATTCTAATCCTTTGTCGCAGAATTGAGATATGGATAATAAGTTGTGCTTGAGCCCTTCGACGAGTGAGACTCTTTCAATGCACACTTTGTCTTTCTTGAGCTTTCCATATGCTACAACTTGACCTTTGTTATTATCGCCAAATGTTACGGAGGGACCTCTTTCTTCATGGACATCTTCTAATAAGGATTCATCTCCAGTCATGTGTCTTGAACACCCACTATCGAGAATCCATTCGTAATTTCTAGCTTTTGAAGATCCAGTCATGAAACAAAGAACCTGAAATATAGACATTTAAGCAGGTCCCCTTTATTCCTTTTGGGTCCTAGGGTTAGCAACTTTTGACAACCCACTCTTGCTTGACCTTAGGATTTTTACGTCCTTTGGCATTGGGAGTGAATCGCAAAAGGCATTCCACGGCCTTGTGTCCTGAACAATCACAAATGGAACAATGATGAAAGCCACCAATCACGTGAGTTTTCACAAACTCTTTACTTTTCTTGGGGATGGCATTCTTCTTTGGGTCAGATGAACTAGACTTAACAAAATCTTTCTTTTGAAATTTTGGAGCGCTTTTTCTCGGAGGGCGCATAGGGCTAGGAGGCGCACGGCGATGAGGCGCGTGGCTCTTAGGCGCATAATGAGCACTCGGAGAAGGAGCGCGCCTATTTTCAAGAATGATTTTGCTAGGAGATGGTTCATCTGTAGCTATATCTTTCCCATTAGCTTTCCCAAATTGCTTCGTTGGGTAGACATAGTGGAATGTTTGTGTCTTGACTTTTTCCTGTCCTTTACCCATTGAATTAGAATGTTTTTCCTTGGGAATTTCAAAAGTTTGTTGGTTGGTAAATTCACTATCTCTTTCAGCACAGACATCACATTTAAAGTTGTCACTAGTTGATGAGAATCCCAAGCCACTTTTATCACCACTGACTTTTTGGGACTCAAATATATTCTCCATAGTGACACGAGAATTGGACCACTCATTTGTAATCTTTTTAAGATCAGTAATTTGAGCAACCAATTCATCGTTTTGAACTTTAAGAAGTGAGTTCTGTTCTGTTAGAAAAGTGTTTTTAACAGTAAGAGGAGTCATGCTCTTTATCTGCTCCTTAAGGAGGGTGAGTTCAGATTTAAGTAGAGATTTCTCGGTCTTAAGCTGGGAAATTTCATCACATGATAGTGCTAAAGCTTCCTTCATACTATCAAATCTAGTGATTACCTTTTCAGCCTTCTTGAACAATTTTTCTTGTTCAGCAATCACTCCATCATTGATTTTGGAGATTTGAGCAGTTGGTTCAACCTGTGGTCTAATGTATGCTCCTTTTCTCAATTTGTTCCTTGCTCCAAGATCACATCGTGAGAATAACAATCCACCATCGTTTTGAGCCGGAGTGAGAAATCCTTGTTCAACGAGCTCGCTGATGGTTGGTCCTTTCTTCTTTTTCACTTCTTGAAAACCTGCAGATTTCTTGATAGGTTTATTCAAGGCATTCATATCGGGAACATCCTTGGAGAAGTCATCATCAGAATCATAAGCATCAACTTCATCATCATTTGCCATCAAACAAACGAGTCCATCATCGGAATCTTCATCGCTCTCATCGGAGTCTGTTTCAATCCAAGTATTGTGCTCATTTGCTTGTGCTTCTTCTTCAGCAACCATTCCCTTGTGACGAGTGAACTTGGGAGTGAATTTGGGAGTATGGCTGCTCTTCTTCTGCATATATTCAAATTTGGGAATCGGGCAGCTTGATGCAAAATGTCCGGGTTTCCTGCAATTAAAACAAACAAGATCTTCTTTTCTTTTTGAATCACTGCTCCTTGAAAACTTTTGAGGAGCTTTGCTGGTAGATCCTTGAAATTTGTTGGTTGAGCCGGGTCTTGAGAATTTTCTGAACTTTTGAAATTTCTTCACAAATAAAGCGAAGTCTTCATCATCCATGTCTAATAGCTCAGAAGTAGAAATTTTGGGATCGGAGCTTTTTTCATCTTGTACAGGCGCAGGAGTAGGCGCAGGTGTAGGCGCAGCTTCTCTGTGCGCCATCATAGCCATAGATTTTGACTTTCCTTCAGTTTCGCTGATTCGTTGGAGTTTGAGTTCGTAAACTTTGAGATTTGCATATAGGTTCCTTAAAGTCCAAACATCTAAAGTTCCAGCGTCTTCAAGAGCGCTAGATTTATGTAGATATCTTGATCCAAAAGCTTGTAGAAAATTTACATTCAAATCTTTGTTGGTAAACTTCATGCCAAGTGAAATACATAGATTGATAATTTCACAGTAGCGTTCATAAGTTTGCCTCAAGTTTTCACCGGGGAGTTGAGAGAAATTGTTGAATCTCTTCTGTACTTCGTATTTCTTGTTCTCCTTGCAAACGGTGTCTCCTTCAATATGCTCTTCAATAGCATCCCATAGCTCATTTGCAGTAGCACAATGCATGACTTGTTGTTTCATAGCCGTGCTTAGAGTGCTTAGAAGAATGTTTCTTGCTTTGCCATCATTTGCAACTCTTCTAATTTCTTCCTCGGTCCATTCTTCCCTTGGTTTTAGGACAGTAGGTTGAGCAGCGTTGGTGCGTGGATTTGGATTCGCCTTCATCGGAATATAAGGTCCATAAACGACGGTGTCATGGAGCCTTTCATCGATTGAGTTGAGATGAGTCAATATGCTGAATTTCCACACGTCAAAATGATCTTCATCAAAGACCGGAACGTGAGTGTAGTTTGCAGTTGCCATAGGTTTTGAGTTTGCCATTTAGAATCGGCACCCAAGCTGTTAAGCTTGAAAAACGAAAAATGTTTTATAAAGGTGTTTGCTCTGATACCACTTGTTGCACCCAAAGGGCAACAAGGGTATGAAAAATAGCTAGAGGGGGGGTGAATAGCTGTTTTAAAAATCTTTTCGTACCCTTGAAAAACTCAATTGCAAATGCGCACTTTATCAAGTAAGCGTAATGAAATGCGCCCAAGTGAGTGAGTGAAATGCACAGCGGAATTTAGTAATGAAAATAGGCGCAAAGTGATAAAGGGAGCGCAACACACACACTAAGTATTTTGGATCAAAGTGAGTGAAATAAGGAACTAAGGCAAATGTTTTAACAAACACAATTCAGTTCAATCAATCTACAATGAGTAAACAAGCAAATAGTGAGTGAAAATAATAACTTGAAAGAAATAACAAGATAATAACACAAGCTATTTGGAGAGGTTCGATCAATGAAAGATCTACGTCCTCTACCAAGATGGTTAGTCTTGGATTTCAAATCGAGATCTTATATAATGAGTGAGTGTTACAAATTACAATGTTTGAGCTTATACACTAACTCAAGATCTATTACTATGAAAGAACAAATCCAAAACAATAACCGGTGTATCTCTTAAAGAAGAATCTAAATGATTAATCTTAAAGAGGTGCGTGTGTGTTCTTAGTATCAAGGCTCTTTAGATCTTTGAGATGGAGAGCACAAGAAACTAAAGTGTTAAGGCTTTGAAGATCTGGGCTAAGGATGAAGGTATGAAGATGTTCTTGAGAAATCTGGAAAAACGAAGGCAATCTTCAAATCTTCAACAAATGCTTAGAGAGATAAATTCTTGAAATTCTTAGCAAAACTCAGCAACTTCAAAATGTTGAAGTTATGGGGTATTTATAGTGAACTTCAAAAAAACTAGCCGTTGGAAATCCTTGTGGATAAGATGAGCTGTCGCTCGTTGATTGGAGCATGCATATATTATGGCCATTTTGACACTCAACATAAATGTGACCGTTGTGGACACGTGTCAATAGATTGGGCGTATATGCATCTTTTAACCACCGTTGGATCATTGGCGTAATTTGAATTCTCTTCAAGTCTTCGAGTCTTCAATAAATCACTGAGTGTAAAATCAACCATGATGAGGCGCGTTGAGCCATTAGAGCGCATGGTCCATTTGAGGCGCGTAATAACGCGCATGGATCTTTGAGGCGCGAGGCTATATGCGCGCGCGCTGAAAGGCGCATGGCGCATAGCATGAAGGGGCGCATAGGCGCGTGGCTCAAACTGAACTTGTGATTTATCTTGAATCTTGATCTTCTTGCCCTATTTCTAAGCCTATTCTATAACAATGGACAACTTAAAAAATGAAGTATAAATACTTCTTACATGTGGGTCTAAAGTCCATGAAATAAAACTTAGGTGATGGATCAATCAAATCTAATAAATCCTATTACATTAAAACTAAGATATGTGTGGGCATACCCAACACTAACTTATATCATAAAATGATCATAACAACTCAATAAAGTCACTCAATTGGATTTACACAACTTGTTCACAATGGATCGATACAACTCCTCTTAACCTCAAACACCCAATAAAATCCCGAAGTATAAAACTTATAACTTAACTGAAAAACCTATACCATCTTGTAGTACTTGAAGAGAGCTTCGAAACGATAGTTTACACGCCTAAAACGGAGTCCGGATGAGAAAGTTATGGCCTCCGGAAGATCGAACGAAAAACGGACAAACTGGAAAAAAGGGGGATGCGCGCGCCTCCCTAAAAAGTGATGCGCGCGCCTCCTAAGGTCAGAAGGCTGCGTTTTCGAAGCAGAAAAGGGTGCGCACGCCTCCCAAAACATGGTGCGCGCGCCTCCTTGCCCGGAGGGACGAAATCCGGCCGAAAATTGGGTTTCTACCATTTTTCTTACCCATTTCACATAACAATCAAAATCAAACATAATCAACCTTCCTCCAAGCATAAAGATGAACCCAAAACAACTTATAACTAGAATGGAGACTCAAATAATACCATTCATCAACCAAGATCAAGATTAAATCCCCACATTTGATTTATCACAAAATTTCACCCAAAATAACAATAAATTCCAAATAATTTCTAAATCTTCACAAATCATCAAATAACCACTTCAAAGCTTCATATATCATCATACCAAATGGGGATGAACAATTTTAGCATATAAATGGGGGAAAGCAACTTACCCGGATTTTATCAACGGTGATGAAACTCGACATTTCTTGGCTTCCTACGATTCTATCGACGATCTAAACATGATTCATGTTTTAAGAAATGAGAAATAACAAGAGGAAGAGGAAGATAATGAAGAGAGAAGGAAGAGAAGAAACTTACCTTTCACAATGGAGGAGAAGAGAGAGAGGAAGTGTGTTGGGAGAAATGAGGGAGTGAGGAAGGAGAGGGGTGATGGAGGGAGTAAGTAGGATGATTAAGAAATTTACACATTGACCCCCTCCCCTACACACTAACACAATCATCTAATATTCCTCACTAACATTTAAGACCCAACACTCTACACTAGCACAATTAACCAATTAAATGTTAGGCACGACCACATCACGAAACCCAAATGAACACATAAATATTTAAATAACTAAATAATTTAAATAAATAAATAAGCAAATAAATAAATAATAATTATTTATTACTAATAAAATAGAGCCTAGTTTTCGGGTCGTGACAATAATCATCAGCGAAGGTTATGAAGTATTGAAATCCTCCCCTAGCATTGCTACTTAATGGTCCGCATACATCGGAATGTATCAACCCCAATAAGTCGCTTACCCTTTCACCCAACTTGGTAAAAGGTGTCTTAGTCATTTTTCCAAGAAGACACGACGCACAAGTATCATATGACTCTAAGTCACATGAACCCAAAAGTCTGTCCCCATGGAGTTTTGAGATACGCTTCTCATTAATATGACCAAGACGGCAATGCCACAAATAAGTATGATTTACATCATTAGGTTTAGATTTCTTATTTACATGATAGACATTGTCATTATTTTTATTCTTGACATCCAAGATATAAAGGCCATTAAATGAATTAGCAATACCATAAAGCACATCATTTAAATAAATAGAAAATTTCTTATTCTCAATAAGAAACTTAAAACCTTCATTATCCAAACAAGAAATTGAAATAATATTTCTACTTAAATCCGGAACATAATAACAATTGTTCAAAACAAGAATTAATCCGGAAGGTAAAGTGACTTCATAAGTCCCTACGGCTAATGCAGCAACTCTTGCTCCATTCCCCACGCGTAGGTCTACTTCACCTTCTTTAAGCAGTCTCCTATTCTTTAGTCCCTGCACATTTAGACAAATGTGAGAACCACATCCGGTATCCAATACCCAATAATCAGTGGTAGAAAGGAGAATATCTATCATATAGATACTTGAAGTCGACGCAGCCTTGCTGCTCTTCTTCTTCTTTTGCTCTTCCAAGAAAGCCTTGTAATTACGTTTCCAATGACCAATTTCTTGACAATGGAAACAGATTGCATCTTTTTGTGAATCAGGTTTTGCCTCAGAAGCCTTGGCAACCTTTGCCTTGCTTATTTTGGGTTTGACAACTTTTGCCTTACCCTTTCCTTTGGCACTAGCCTTCTTCCCATCATGAACCAAGAGCACGGGAGAACCTTTCTCCACGATTTTCATCTCTGCAGTTTTGAGCATCCCATGCAACTCAGAGAGATTCTTATCCATTCCATGCATGTTATAATTCATCACAAACTGATTATAACTTTTAGGCAATGAATTAAGAATGAGATCCGTGGCTAGCTCCAATGGGATTGGATAGCCAAGTTTCTCAAGGTGCTCTACATAACCTTTCATTTTAAGAAAGTGAGGACTCACTTGTTACCCTTCATTCATTTTACAAGTAGTGAATGCAACAATGGTCTTGTACCTCTCTTGCCTAGCTTGCTCTTGAAACATGGTTCTCAACTCCACGCCTATCTCATAGGCTTCCAAATGTTCCAAACTTTGTTGGAGTTTTGAGCACATAGCAGCAAGCATGAGACAACTTACATATCTAAAATCATTACGATGTTCCTTGTAATTGTCTCTTTCTGCCCTAGGGGCAGTAGGCGGTGGTTCAGCAGGGAGAGGCCCATCAAGAATGTACAACTTATCTTCTTGCCTAAGAACGATTCTTATGCTACGGATCCAATCCATAAAGTTAGTACCATTCTCTTCGAGCTTATCCTTCTCAAGGATCGATCGCAACGACATTGATTGAGTGTTATTAGTCATTATCTACAAATATGCAAAATTTCCAAAATTTAATAAGTACCAATTTTCATTAAAGAAATAAATAATGTATTTTTCAAACAAAATACTCCCACTAAATTATATAACCTTTATATACATCCAATGTATAATATAATTTAATTGGGCTAAGATCCAACTTTAATTTAACTTTTGAGTCCATGGAGGCGAACCGCTCAAAACTAAATTAATTAGGTAGACGATCATGTCAATCATATCCCATATGATTCTTAGGTCCTTTTTATGAGATTCTTTGAGAAATCCAATTTCCAAAGCATGTTTAATCTCATCTTTTGTCTAGGCCCAAAACTGTTTTGACGCCTAATTAAGTCCAACCATTTTAAATGCATAGGAACCATTCAATTTAATGCACCTTGCGGAGGCAAGCCCACATTAAATTAATGAACCTCATCTTGCTCATACATGAACAAGATTAATGCATTTCGCGGAGGCGAACCCACATCAAGATTACACATGTATAAACAAGTGTTTTAATCATGGCATGGCAATGAAGGACTTAAAACTTTCTTTGAAAGTTCATCACATATAGCATATAACACATTTATGAGCACATAATATAAACATGTTACACATCAAGTTTAGCCACTAAATTAATCTCCATTAATTTAAGCATGATATTTATGTGTCATTAGTTTCTCTATAATTATGAGGATTAGACTATTTCAACTTCGGTTATTATCTCCAAATCAAGACAACAAGAAGTGCGGTCGAACTAAGCCATTAGGCAACCACAATCCCGCACTAATTCAAGAAACCAAGAAAGTAGTCCATGTGGCCGAAACTAAGCAATAGATGGTCTCGATGAACATAGGCCAATTGCATTCACAATTCCACATGGATCTCCAATCATTGAATCAAGAACTTTGTTTCTCAATTTTAGCAATTATGAACTCTTCGTAATTCTAACTTCGTTTTATCTTTGAAACTTTGATTGCGATCAATTTTGGGAAACACAATCTCGATGAACGCAGATTAGCCATCCAAAACTTGAACCAATCTATGAATTACAAGACTAAAACAAATAGGAAAATCCAACCCCAAAATCCACACACAAACCAACTACTCAAAACCCATTCCAGATCAGCAAGTCTGGACTGGTTCTGTTACTGGTTTTGTTGAATTTATCGAAAATTCCATATTCAGATTTTAACCAAAATCAGAATCAGATTCTGACGAGCGAGCGCCCGCCTGGTATTGACCGAACGCGCGCCTGAAACAAGCCTGAAGCAAGCGGTCGCCTGGTCCCCAGCGAGCGGGCGTCTGTTTGGTCAGAATGGTACATAATTTTAAAGTTCGAAAATTTTGTCTCAAAATTATTTTTCCCCGATTATTAAAACTTTGATCTGATCAAAAATTAATAATCGAAATAATTTAGAATCCACCATAATTTATTTATTGCGATTGAATCGTGCGATTAAAGTTGCAAAACAATAAACCACATAAAATCACAAAACACATAAACATCATATGTTCCAATATTCAAATCATGCAAGGCACATAAACAATTTATATACACATAACATGATCTAGGTATTGAAATAATCAACATGAACGGGACTCTGATACCACTGTTGGGTTTCGATGTAACATGCGCAGCGGAATATAGCAATTAAAATTTTATGAAACCCAAAGCCATGGATCCGTTCATATGATTAAATCAAATACAACATAATGAATAGAGGAAAAACTAACCCTTGATGTCAATGAGTTTGGTCTTTAAACTTGGTGAAGAACTTGAAGCTTTATCACGGACAAAATTCACGAACTTTGAAGATGATAAAATTCACCCTCTAGCGGTATCCACACCACGAACGAATATCAAGGAGCTTCTTGATCTTGGTTGCTAGACCAATAATTATGAAACACACTTTCACAATTTAATAAAGAACTATATGGAATTATTTTGTGAATTATTTTGTTCTTCAATCCAAGATGTCTTGGAACAAAATAATAACTCTCTCAAACTCTTTGGAGGCACACAAAACACTTGGGCTAATGGTCTGGCCGAACTTGGCTTTTTATACACAATTAAGACATATTCCAAATAGGAATCTTGTGCCAAAATCCTTCCCAAATCGAATTAGGAAATATTCTGCCGCCTAGACCAAGCGCCCGCCTGGTGCATACCGAGCGCCCGCTCGCTTGCCCAGAAAATCCAGAATTTTCCAAAAATTCCTTTGAGGTCCTTCGACCCTAAATTCCAATACAGTCCTTTTATTTAAGATTCGTTCTATTGTGTGTGACCCTCTAGGATTATACTAAGTTGGCAATGGGCTCAAACATGAAACCATAAGATATGATTAGGTTCTAGCAAACCGTCATACCTACCCAAATAGTATAACTAGATACAAGTTCGCATTCCTTTAGAATATGTCACAAACCTTTTGTCCACGATGTCATTGAACACAAGTCATGGTCAAATAGTCAACTTGTCTTGTTCAATACTTTCTCGATTCCGAATATGTTGATAATTCAAATGCTATTGATCCAATCAATCCATTTGAGTCCGGCCGAACATTTCATCGACATCATTCCTTCGAGGGGCCCAAGCTTGACATCTCTCCGTGGAGGGACAAATCCATTTAGCTTATTATTCTTCCCTACGTGAATCCGATCATGCCAATCATATCCTTTATAACTATCCGGTTAAAGGTAGCGTTTGAATATGTCAAACATAATGTTCATCAAGTGGAAGACTATAATAACTTCATGTCTAAGGATTCGAATGACATAACTAATATGAGATATATGTACGACATAGACCATGACATAAATCTCATACAGCGGGTCATGTCCAGTACCTTGTTCCAAACAAGTACCCATAAATCTAACATGATCATCCCATGATCATTTAGCCTTTATACTAGTGCTTAACAAGTACTAGGGACGGGGATTATTATAAGTAAACATGAACAACAATAATAATCAAAACATCTCTTTATTGATATGAAATAAATGATAACAATTACAACGTTTATTAAGCGTGCCTAGGGCACCACTACCAAATGCACTAGCAAATCATCAGAAAGATCAAGTTTGAGTGCCTTAAGTTTGGAAGCAATGTTAGACATTTCCATAATGTACTCGCGCACATTTCCTTTGCCCTTATACTTCATAGCAATCATTTTTCCCAACAGTGTACTTGTTTCAGATTTTTCATTTTTAGCAAACCGTTTCTGAATTTCTGAAGGAAACTCACTTGCAATGATGTCACCATCTGTCATGGCACCTCTAAAAGCTTCTGGTATACCCCGCTTCATGATCATTAGACTTAGCCTATTCGAGCGATCCCACTTGTCATAGTATGCAATTTCCTCAGCGGTACTTTCATCAGTAAGATCATTTGGTTTAGGCATTCTTAAGGCTAAGTCTATGTCCATGCAACCAAGCACAATTAGTATATTCTCTTTCCAGTCCTTGAAATTAGACCCATTTATCTTTGGAACATTGTTCATGTCCGCAGATATCGCAGTACTAGACAATAATGCTGATAGAGAACAAACAAAAATAAATAAATAAATAAATAAATATACTCACAATAATTAACCAAATAAATAAAACATGATTAATTCATGACAACATCACAAGATACCTAGCACAACATTAATATAAAATCTTTGGATATTAATATTAACTGTAAATGGTACTCATGCTGTAATGATCAAATATTCACAATAAGTACTGTCAAATAATAAATTTATCTTTGGATTGAATTATTATTCACATTATGTTAACTATATAATTGTCACATATTTACCATTACAATTGTGTTTAAAATTCTTGCCAAATATACCCATTCTTTGGATTGGATAGTATATGCATGAACCAACTAAACACAAGCAGCATCCGAACATTATTTATTTACACTAGAAAAATTAGTTTGGTAATATTTAATGTAAACAATCCTTACATAATGTTTAGACAATTGATAAAGTAAATCGTTGTCCAGAATTATTTCATGTTCATAACTGCATATACAAGTAAATTATACTAAAGTATATGTATAATCAAACCATGTGTATTTACGTAAACCAGTATATACATAAACCAGTTTTGATTTAAAAAAAATATTGCATTCAATCATATATAAAATGAAAATAGGCTTACAAGAATGACACTAAGTAATCAACATATGAAAAGCAAAATAGAAATAAGTTTCATTGCAGTAGAATCTTGAAACAAACAGATCATGTGCTTATTTTTGGGTTTGAAGACCACTAAAGGCAATTCATATAAACTTCAATTAGAAATAAATAAATATTAACCCAGTGTGATTATAAGTCAATCTTATGTCACTGTATATGAATATATATATACTACTTCACCATTCTAACAACAAACAGCCGTCATAATATGAGAATTAATATTTGATTCTTCCTTAGGGCATGCAAAATTAAGCAACAACAACAAATTCATGAAATCATATACTACAGTCAAACCGGAAACAATCAGGCTACTCACAGAATTGATTATGGATTGGCTCTGATACCACTTGTTAGTTATTATTTATCAATCCAAATCAATTCAGTGAGTAAAATAGGATGAAAGCGGAAGCGTACCCGAATCCATGGCTGGAGATTGATTGCAGAAGATAAAGAGATCGGTTACGTAAGAGACAACCTGCTGGTTTGTCGAAGAAGGATTGAAGTTGAAGACGATCTGGCGGAGACGGATTAAACAGGAAGGATCTTCCAATTGATACGCTAATTTCTTCTTCCTGTATGTCTCTCGCGGAAGGGATGTGAAAAACGAAAAAGAACAGTGCGTTCAATGGGGACCGACCCCTAAATTTATATGCCGTAAACTGTCAATTCGTAAACGGTACAACGGTTTAAGGTTTAGTATTTATATAATTGGCCCCTCATCAATTATATAAATACAATCTGGTCCTACACATTTACCTCCATAATAATAATACCCTTAAGCCTTATTTAATTCTTAAATAGACCACCAAAGTTTAGGCTTTTATAATAACAATTAATATTTATTTAATTACATAATTGGTCCCAAATTGATTATTGTTGAATTAATCTAACATATATATATATATATATATATATATAAATCCACCATATATTGCCATTACGATCAATAACATATAAATCTCACTTGCAGCTCGACTGCTCGGCAAAAATACTTTCCTCTAACAACCAAAAAGTCTCGGGTTGACTGACTGAAAGATCGGAATAGACAGTGTTAATTCATTTCCTGCTTGACTTCAAAGCTTCCGAACGAAAAGATATGGCACAAGTGCATGCGCAATTGCCAACACTAGGTGGATACCCGGGTGCTACTAGTTTGGGTTTGTCAGCAATGCTGTGGGTCGGGTCAACGCTCTTCATCATCCAATTTAATTATATTTATGCATCCCACATGAATACACCACTCCCTTCTTCTGCAGCTAACAAAGAATTAAATTCCTTATTTATATTTTATTTCGATTTTATAGGCAAATACCGATTTTGTCAAGATTGGAGATGTATCAGATATTACATCTTTGAGAGTTCTTTTGTGGTTTACATGTATAGCAGCCATGGAAAATATATTTTCCATGTCTGTTCAACATATATACATGTTTATCACTCTCGGTCCTGCTCATGATCTGCTCATAGTCTGCTCATGATTTGCTCATGATCTGCTCTTCTCACGTAAAGTTTTATCGCCAATTCAATTATGCTTTTCTCACGTAAAGTTTTATCGCCAATTCAACCCATTCAGTTAGACAGTTTCATGTGTGCTTACGTTTGGGTTATATAAGTGGAAAAGTCTCTTAATTTATAGTTTTTTTTTTATGCGTAAAGTTAATGTGATTGAAAGCTAATATGCATATTACCAATTATTGTGTTTTATTCTATAAAATTGATGTGGCTGCATGTGGTTGATGACATGGACGGGACTGTCCGGTATTGTTGATAGTTTTGTTTTTTGAAGAGATAAGAATTTCAATACCATATGTTTTATTTTAAACAAAAATGTTGGTATAAAAGCACAATTATTTGGACTGTATATGAAGTAATATTAGTCGTGCGCATACAATATTTTTATGAATTTGATTAATATTTAATCAAAATGATAGGAAAACTAAAAGTGAGACTATCATAATTAGTGTAATTTTTCTATCAAACAAGATTACAATAATCTTTAAAAATATTTAAAAATAGATGTGTGTTGCAGCCTTTTTTAAGACTAGTTTTACTCCCGTGCGATGCATGTCGATAATTTTCAAACATTCGTATTATATATTTGCTACTCCCCCCTTTCAAAAGTATATGTCCACATTTATTTTTTAGCCCGTCTCAGTGTATACGTCCATTTTTAAAAATGACAAAAAATCTTTAACCACCACATTATAGGTACAATTATTAGAATAACTACAACAACCAAAAGACTTATCATCACATATCAAAATCTTCAAACTCGTTCGATATGTAACTATTGACAATGTAACCTATAGCTGGTCATGACAAAATATAGACTTCCTCAATAGTAGGCCAACAACAGAGAACGATTGCCTTTGACTCTTATTAAAAGTCATCACACATGATACTACATTCTCTCACTATTTACTATCCATTCACCAAATTCTCTCACTTCAGAGTACGCATTTGTATCCAACCCTTCCAATCTCATATTGTTTTTAACCTCAAAACAGTTCAATTCTTCCACAAATATGACGAAGTAATACTTGCATTAACTATATCTGCTCTACTACCTTTCGATCGATATCTTTAGGAGTCCAATATCACCAGCAGTCTGATTCTCTCTATGCGTTTATTAGACTATCTGCAACTATAAAAAATAAAGAACTTTTTTTACGCATTAAAATGTAACGACCCCAAAACCCATCTCTATTTATTTTATATTTTTGGGGATTTTAATTTGAACTTATATGTGCATTTTATGTGTTGAATCATATTTTATGACTTGCACATATAGTTTGATTAATTGTGTTATTTACTTAGTTAGTAGTAATAATGGTTAAAGGAGTTAAATGATTAAGTTGAAACTTTAGGGTCCTTATTGGAAATATAAGTTGGGTTTAAGGGTTGAAAATGAAACTAGAGTGACCAAAGTATAATTTTGGGGCACAAATCTTTTATAACTTATTATGCTTATCCCTCCCTCACTCACTCTCTGCGTCACACACACACACACACACACTAAATTCTAATTCTCTCGCTGTGTCAACGAAGAACAAGTAAGTTTCATCCTATTTTAATTTCTATCTTTTTAATTACTTCTCCGTTTTAAAAACTAATTATACTAAAATGATCAGAGCGTTGAGTAGGTCATTTCTACCCGATCAAAATATATTTCCTTTATACTTTCCCTGGAATAGGTAAGTTACTAATTCCCCTTTAAATGTTAAAATGGTCATATATGTTATACTTGATACTTGTAATTGTTAATTTTGTGATTTGGGTGAATTTTGTGATACTTGTAATTGTTAATTTTGTGATTTTGGTGAATTTTGTGATACTTGTAATTTTGGGACAAAGGGAGTATAAACATACTGTGTAGGAAAGGAAGAGTAAACTTGAAATAGTTGGTTTTGAACTTGTTTAGTACTCTTGGGTATTGCCTAGTTGTTAGTAAAAGTATACTTATACTTTTGGGACAGTAAAATATTTAAATGGAATAAAAGAAAATTATTCTTTTACTTGTGGGACGGTAAAAAGAATGAAATAAACTTGAAAGTAAAGTTTTGGGCATGTATTGCACTCCTGGGTATTGTTAGTATTGTTAAAATGCTAGTGAAAGTTTACTCCTACACTTGGGACGGAGAATTCTTAAACCTGGAAAGAAATTGGGTTTTGCTGGAAATTGTACCGAGCGCCCCCGCGCGCATGAGTGGAGCGCCCGCTTACCTTTTATTTCATGACCAAAATCCCTGTTGACCTGGAGCGCCCGCTTGGTACTTTCTGAGCGCCCACATGGTCTGCCGAGCGCCCGCCCGTTCTTTAGTGAGCGCCCGCTCGCCCCTTATTCTAGAAATCCTCATTTTGTTTGGTTAAGACTAGGATGTATTCTTGGTCTAGGTTTTGGGTACCATTCTAGTTGACCTAAATGGACATTGTGGAACACCTTAGTGTATTGAAAATGGTTCCTTTGTGAACATATGTGTTGTGGAATTTAACTAAGTATTAAATGGGTATTATGGAACATCCTTTTGATGTGTTTTGGATTAATTGTGAATGGGTACAAGCTTGTGTTGTGAATTAATGTCATTAATAAAAGATTGAGTTGTGACTTAATGTCGTTAATAAAAGATTGGGTTGTGACTTTATGTCAATGGTAAAGGATTGTGTTGTGAATTCTTTATGAGTAACGTGTTGCATCTTTGTGATGAACTTTGTGTGGTTCCCTACTTTGGAATCATGTCACGGTTGTTGTTTAAGCAAGTATTTATTACTATGCTCGTGTTAAAGTCCAGCTGATACTTGTTGTGGAGTCGGGCAATGGTAGGGATTATAATGGCACACGAGCCAAGTTCATTGTAAGGCTTCTACCATTGGTTTCCCATTTTTAACCCCCTTCATTGGGCCACGGATTGAGTTTGGGATAGCTCTCCTTTGTGTGAGTTTAGTCACCGTTTGAGTTATGACGTTGTGTTATTTTCCCCCGTTGTTGTTGTTGTTGTTGTTGTTGTTTGGTTCCGGAACCGGCTTCAGCCCTTTGGTGCTGCTCAGTTGATACCTCTCAGATGGTTATGTTTGATTCGAGAACCTTGGCTCAGTATCCACGTATGAGTGTTTATTTCCGCCTTATGTGTGGTATGATGAGTTGGCTTTGCCTCTCATGTTATGTGCTAAATGAATGTTTATTGACATTGTTCAATTATGAGTATCATTTCAGCATGTAACATAGTTGCATTTTAGTAGCTTGCTGAGATTTATTCTCACCCAGTTCCTTTCAATGTTGTTTTCCTTAGATAAAGGAGAGCCCAGGGGATAGGTCACTTACATAAGGGAGGACGTCGTGGTGGTTTTGGTAAGAGTTTTGGGACAAGTGTTTGTAAAGGCTACATTATGTAAATGTATAACCTTTGGGGTAGAGTACCCGAGACTTTATTCGTGTATCACCTATTTTGTTAAAGTGTGGTAATTGTACATTTGTAAGTAAAGTGTGTAAGCCTTTGTGCTAAGTACTTTCGTTTGTGAAAGTTGTTTGTAAAGTTTGTTTGAAAGTTAAATGGAAGTCTTTGAACTTCGAGTGTGGATTTTGTTAAACTTTTATGAAAGGAACATTTCGAATTTTTTTCTAAAAGTGTTATATGACGTCTTCCGTGCGTGTCCTGAACGTGGGGCCAAGTAGGACCACGGGTTGGGGCGTGACATAAAATATGCTAAAAACTCTTTTGTTTTTGTTAAGACAAAAAAAATCAATTTATTAAAAAAAAAAAAATAACTAATTTTAAGATTTAATGGATCTGATGGTTTAAAACTAAAAGGAAGTATTTTTGTGGAGGGCTTTTTCCTGTATATATAAGATTTTCTTTCCGATATGTTTTTTTATTGATTTTAGCATGATTTACAGAAAATGGGGGAAAATCGGAGAAAGGAAAACAGTAATAAGTAAAGTTGTAGTTGAAATTTTAATTTAATTAAAATATTTTCTAAAATAATTATATTGAATTTTTTTAACGACTAAATAAAATTAAAAAAATAGACTAAGAAATTCAAGTGATTATAAAAAATTAACTATCATATTACATTTTATTTATTTTTTTTTAAAAAAAAGACTATTAAAAAGTCAGAAAGATAATAATGCAGCGACAATATACTATAGTAATCTTTTATCTACTTTACTTTGTCAAAATTAATTGTTATGGATATGGACAAACCGAAATAAGAAAAACAAAGTAGATACATTTTGAAATTGACGAAGTACATTTCGAATTAATGGGTAGCTGACTCTTATACATGGAGTACCATTATTATTATTATTTTTATTATTTTTTTGGCGATATACATTGGAGTACTATTGTTAACACCTCTCCCATCTTTTATACCTACAAAATTATCTATACTCATTTGAAATTTTTACAATTTTCAAAAAATAAAAATATAAAAAAAAATAGAACTCCAAGAAATGTTTCCCACCTCCAAAACACCAGTCTCACTCTAAAATATGTCATATCTCTCTCGCATTTTTTTTAACCACATCTCCCTCGCATTTTACTCATTAATAAATCACACAATGTCATAATATTAGTTAATATTGTTTTCAAAGCTATATCAGATAATTTATCAACTTTTCTTTCTCATTTTAGTCAAATAAAATTAAGATTTTTTAAAACCTATATTAGCTATTGTTTATATCACTTTTTCTTTTTCAAATATTTAATTGAATACAAAGTTAAGAACACTTTCATCAACATATAAACAATATGATTTATTTAATAAAAAATATATTGATACTACAAATATAATCTCCCTTCAAGTCAAAATTGAAGAAATACATCATATTATAAAGAATAAATCATGTACCGTAAAATAGCATTTTATATCAAGTTGTTATAGAATTACAGTATTGTTCTATAAAGTACACAAAGTAAAATATCCAATGAAGAACACAAACTATTATTATTATTATATTTTGCTCAAAAAATACCAACTATTATTTCAAATAAAAAATTAATTGATTAATTAGTTTTTTTAAGAACTAAATAAATTATTAGCGAAAAACCAGTTATACCAATACACGAAATCTATTAAATTTACCATAATGAAAGATAAAAGTAATCATAAAAATTAAATACATATAAAAAAAAAAACCACGTAAAAGGTAAAAAAATAAATAAAAAATACAGTAATTAAAGGAAGAAAGAAAGAAAGCAAGAAAGAAAGAAGGGAAAAACAAATCTATATATATATATATTAAAGTTGGTGAGGAGGGCTATAGGTTTGACACATAGACAAACATATGTTAAAACTTCATTTGTGTGAAGCCACATCATCACTATCCTAAATGTTTGTGACTTTTGATATTCTCATTATTAGCTAATACTATTTGCTCATAATAATAGTTATGATATGAGTTAACTATTACTATTAATAGTAATAGTTAACTATAATAGTTACTATACAAGTTAACTATTACTATTAATAGTATTAGTTAACTTGTATAGTAACTATTAATAGTATTAGTTAACTATAATAGTTACTATAGTAGTTAACTATTACTATTAATAGTATTAATTAACTATAATAGTTACTATAATATATAACTATTACTATTAATAGTATAATTAACAATAATAGTTACTATACAAGTTAACTATAATGGTTACTTTATAAATTAACTATTACTATTAATAGTATTAGTTAATCATAACAATTATAATATATATATTAATTTTTACTATTAATAGTATTAGTTAATCATAGTAGTTACTATATAGGTTAACATTATTATTAATAGTATTAGTTAATTATAATAGTTACTATAAATATTAATAAGTATTATTAATAATATTAGTTTTTGATATTATTATATAGATTAATCTTTACTATTAATGGTTTTAGTTAAGATGATGTTTACTATTTTAGTTAACTATAATTAAAAAATTATTTTTCATATACACTATATTTATATTATAAAAAAATGTTATGCTACTTTATTAAATAAAAATGAAAAAAAAATAAAATGAAAAAAAAATAATAGCAAATTAGTTACCCGTGCAGAGCACGGGTTACCCACTAGTCAAATGAAAAAACAAAGAAATCCCGTTAACATGTGAGAGCATGATTCAACAGTCATTAATTAATGATATACTCCCTCCGTCCCATTGTAAATTTCAAAAAAAAAAAAACATTTTGAGTATTTTATTGGGGAAATGAAAATTTAGGGTCCAAAGTTTGGGGGGGTGTTCCAATAGGGGTCTGATGTATCAATTTTGTCAATTTAGGGTCGAAAGTTGCAAAAGTTGTGCAGGTTAGGGTTTTTTAACGATTTTGTTAACGGAATCCAGTTAAGTCACACGTGTTTTGACATGGACTTAACTGGAGTTTGTTTTGATTATTTGCATGAGCATATTGTCATTTCAGATGAAGAAAATTAATTTAAAAAATGAAATATTAAATTTTACTACTTTTTTATATTAAATTAACTAATAATTAAGACGTCATTTACCGAAAATATTTTTTCAAGAAATACAGTAAAAATATTTATTTCATTAGAACCACTATAAATAAAAAGTATAACTTTTAAAAAGGAAAAAGTATAAAAAAATTATATTCCAAAAAAAAAAAAAAAAAAAAAACCCCACTTTATTTTTTTAGAAAGAAGAAAGTGGGGATTTTTGGACAAAAAATTTTCTGTGGTAGTGGTTAGTATTGTTTCATTATTAATATTAGTATTCCAATTATTTTATCTTATTCATAAAATTATTTTTATTTTAATTATTAATTTTCCTTGTTTATAACTTTATTATTTGCGGTTTCAAAAAAAAAACCACTTTAATTTTTTATTTGCTTATTATTTTATTTATTATTATTTTTGAATTAATTAAAATTATTTGAAAATATAATAATAAAAGTGAAATAAAATTTAGGGTCAATTGTATAAGGGGTGTGTGAAATGACAGCCCAGACGAACATCCAAAACTAACTCCAGTTAAGTTTTTCTGTTACTTAACTGGATTTTCTTTGCAACTTAGTCCAAAAACCCTTAATTGACTAACGTTTTTAACTTTGGACCCTAAATTGTCATTTCCCCTATTTTATTTTAAACTTCAAAACCTGAAAATGAAATTCTTTTATACTTCTTTATTTATGGGCCCCACATGGTATACTCACAACAATTACCACTAACTATTCTCTATCTCACTTTTTCTCTCCTATCAAACCATCTCCACCCACTACACACCTCTTTTTTCTTAATTTTTAAACCCATTTTTTTTTTAATTTAAAATGGGTCGGAAAAATTATTCTTTTAAACATCTTTATTTTAGTAAATGCATTGATAGATTTTACTACAACCTCTTTCCTCGTGACTCACTCCTTTAACAGCGCCATTTCTCCCGTCTCACAAGCCATAACAACTTTTCTTTCTTGTTGTAAGAAAAAGAAAATTGATATTCCAGAAACATTTTTCTCTCAACTTTTCCAAATAATTACTTTTACCAATACTTTTTGAAAATAGGTATATAATTTTTATTCATCTAAAATAGTTATATCCTCCCCCCCCCCAAAAAAATAAATAAATAAATAAATAAAACTCATGAAAAATACATTGCAATACCAGTCATTAAAAAATTATAAGGGAACCAAAGGAGTTAACCAAAATTTATTAAAGGTCTTCAAGATAATAAATTGACTTAAAAAAACATTGCAATACCCTGTCTTCTCTAGCATTCATCTTCCGACCATCAAACTCGAAACGTCTTTCACTCCGTATCCCGAATCCGCCCGACCCTACCCACCAGACCGCTATCCACCTTTTTCAAACCCGCTGACAACCCATCAATGGCCCTTATCAGATACGTTCTTCTCCGATTCAACAAAATCGTGGGATTTCCCTGTCGTCGCGTATTGATTTCTTCCATATTTCTCGATTCTAATTAGGTGTAGTTTGATTTGTGGATTAGATGTGTGAATTAAATTTGAGAGGTTTTGTGGAGATACAAATTGCAAATATGGAGGACAGAACTCTCATCAAGTCTCTCTATTTGATTTTCAAATTTGAAACACCATTCCTATTCTACCCAACACGTGTCATCTCTTTCATACAAATGTCAAGACTCAAATTTGAAATCAATTGATGAAGGCGGTCCAATAAGGAAACACATGATTTGAAAATTAACTCAGCTTTCCATTTTCATAGTTTATGTGGCCCTTTCTATATATAGCAAGTTTCACTTGCTTTTATATAGTTATAGATTTGGAAAATAATAAAGTTATAAAAGATGGCTACAAAATGTGGCTTACAAAATGAGGTGTCATAATTGTGCTGGTGTTTTTAATTAGAGTGTGTCAGGTCCACTATCGATATAGCCAATGAAATATCGCCACCACATCTTGTATCCTTCATTTTGTAAACTTCTTTTGTAAGTCTAGCATTGCCCTTCTAATTTATTTGCATAGTACATCGATCCAACTCTAGTGTTGCACACCCAAAATGAGAGTAACATGCAATTCATGATACTTTGTTCGTGATTTGTTAAATATGAAGAATTTTGAGTAATAATTGTAGGATAGTTAATTATCTTCATAAAAGATTAAAAAAATTTATTGATACATCATTATAAATATTTTAAATAATAATTTTTAAATTTTCACTAAAATAATTAAATTAATCTAAAATCATTGCAGAGTCTATTTAAATTAACGATAAAATTGAGAACCTCGTAATGGGATGCAAGGAGTATTGTAGTGAGATGTATGTCGTGATCATCCAAGGGTTTTGTACGAATGGTGTTCCAAGTCACACTCTTAACCCAGCAGGTGATGTATGAATGTAACTCGTAACGAATGAAAAGCTAATACTGATCACTCAGTCTAAAAATAATAAAAAGTACTCCCTCTGTCCCTAAATGAGTGTCAATTTTCAATAAATCTTTATCCCTAAATGAGTGTCTTTTTTTAACATAACTTTCTCTCTAAACGTTTTTTTTTTCGAAACTTTTTTCACCGGTTTCTTTATACGTGTAAAACTAAAAGTTTGGAAAGGAGATTACAAGATTATATATGAATCGTTGTTATCAAATTGTTCAAAAAATTGAGATTTTCAATGTCCCTTAAAATGAAATTTGGACACTCATTTAGGGATAGAGGTAGTACTTATTAATTACACTTGATTGAGTTTTGACTAAAATTTATGAAAATATATTTATTTTTATAAAACTTTCAAGAATTGCACCATTAAATTTTTACCATATAATTTAATACAAATATTTTATTTTGGTGAAACTAAGATAGACATTTTGATTGTCGAGTCAGCAGTAATAACCGGTTCAAGGCTCAAGCTTTGCCAAAGATGAAAAATCCATAACACCCTTCGAAAAATTGACCGCACCTAAGTTTGGAGAATAAGATTTGTCAACATGAAACTCTAAAATTTACTTTTGATGGTCAACACAATCGGACATTGATCAAACTTTAATGTCAATCTATTCATTCTTGTATGATTTATCTATCAGTAACAGTTTTCAAAAAATTCATTAGAATAGAATGAGATTATCGGTTTTGGGAGGAGGGAGTAATACATACACTCAACTTGTTCAAGTTATGTTGTGCATTATTAGAAGACTTGTGGAAACAAAAGAAGCCCAAACCACCACTAATCTGCAAAAGTTCATAGACCTAATACAGATCTCTAAAACTGATTTAACCAAACAAAACATCTGCATGCTATATACTCCCTCTGTCCCTAAATGAGTGTCCAAATTTCATTTTAAGGGACACTGAAAATCTCAACTTTTTGAACAATTTGGTAACAACGATTCATATATAATCTTGTAATCTCCTTTCCAAACCTTTAGTTTTGCACGTATAAAGAAACCGGTGAAATTTTTTTCGAAAAAAACGTTTAGGGAGAAAGTTATGTTAAAAAAAGACACTCATTTAGGGACAAAGATTTCTTGAAAATGGACACTTATTTAGGGACAGAGGGAGTAACTAATAACAGATCTCTAAAACTGATCACGTTTTGCACATAATCCCACATTTTAATTGACAAAGTCCCTCTGTGGATTTCATTGTTAAACACCTGCATTAACTATAATCTGAAAGTACATAGTAAAGTCGATACACTGATTTCAGCTAATTCTGGTCTAATTAGTGTGATGATGGCATGTTTGGACACTTGAATTTGGCAAGTATTATGAGGATACTTCCATCTGCAATTGGTTTAATCAGATGAATTTTGCAGTCAACTGAACTAGAAATCTCACCCCTTAAACTCAAAACTTTTTAACATAATCACAACATAATATAGAACTTGCAAAACAGAATCAACTCAATGAAATTTCAATCACAATCAGATATTCAAACTTGTGAATATAGGAGTATGTTACTGATCTTAAAAAAAAACATTGTAACTGACTTATTGATCAGTGGACGATTCATCAACATTTCAATGAAAAAATGAACTGGAAAACAAATTATTGCAATTATCCATGAACAACATTATAGAACAAAATGCAATTACTCAATCAAACAAGACTAACTGGTGAAACATTATATTCATTCAGTAGGTTCAATTCTTAACAAAGAGAAGATACAGATTTGGCAGCTCGTACATCAATCCATCAACACTTAATAGAAATCAAAAACAGAGACTAATGATTTTCAGTTTAGGTGCTTATAGCTAAGTCAACTCACAGTCCACGATGGTCTTCCATGTCAAACATGGCCATTGGCTGTTTAACATCATCAGCGGGCCCCACAGTATCGGCACAGTCACCATCTCGGTCGAATGGATTCGCCGTACAGGATCCTGTCACGTTCACGTTATTCTCAGTCGAACGATCAAAGTTCAACGATCCATCTCCACCGATCATTTCGTAAGCAGAAGTCGACGAGGCGGAAGCAGAAACGGCTTGGTGCAGGTGAGGGAACGGCAAGTAAACGCTGTGCACGACTATCTTTAGATTGCGCATGACGTCAGGAACCTTGATGCGAACGTAGTTGATCCTCATCGGCGAGATTCCACCGGCGGTGGTCACAACCAGCGATTGTCCTGCAACGAGCGTCGGGAAGGATGTTCCGGCAGGTAGCTTCTCAAGGTCGGCCACCGGAAGGAGGCGGTTCGGAATGATGTGGAACCTAATGTTGCTGACGTAAGCGTGAGAGCCGGAGAAAATGGAGACGTCGTCGACGGCGAAGACCGTCATGTTCTGGAGGTTGACCAGCTCCGCATATTTGACCTTAAACGCAAGTGAAAGGACGCTGAATCCACTGTTGCGAAGCCTCAGCATTGCATCACGGAGCATCAGTCGCATGACATAAGACGGCGCCTGAGAAGCCGACAGCTGAGTATTCCGTTGATCGGGCTGGAACGGGAAGGAGAGAGAGGTCATCCGCTCGATATTGCAAGAGAACGGAGACAGAGGAGCGACGTAGCCTTGGAGACCGTGCACAACAACGAGTCCGTTGTTGAAGAGATCCGGACGAGTAATCTCCACACCGCCGACATAGATCTTCGAACTATTGTTCGCATCCACGGCGGAAGTGACCGTGATGCAACGGCCTGGATCCATAGTCTCGATTTTCGTACCGAACGCCAGTTTCCGGAGGTAATCGTGAGAAAATAGACCTGGAACGATATGCTCGCGGAGGAGGCGAGTAACAGAGCAAGTGGAGCAGCTACGTATGGAAGCATCGGTCGGAGCGAAGAGAGTAGACGGACCGCTCCAGGTGGTGAAGGCGGAGTCGTCGGAGAGTGACGGAACCGCCATGGCAAGCTCTTGGAATCCGAGATTAGTCAGGATCGGCTCGAATAGTGTAGTAGGAGAAAACGAAGAGTCATGGAGATCGTGAGAAACGAACGGCGTCGCCGGTGGATTTGGCGATGAAGAAGCAGTAGTAGGTACGGCGAACGCCGGATGATGATGTCCGCCGGTGGCGGTAGCTCTGGAGAAGCAGAAGGATGCTAACAGGACAACGACTATGACGATAGCAAGTTGAAGCGAAGGCGCCATTGAAAGTCTGGGAAAAACTAGGGTTTACAGTGAGAGAGAGAGAGAGAGAGAGAGAGGTAGAGTTGTTTCGGAGATGGAGAGTTGAAGAGAAGGAACGTGAAGTGGAGTGTGGAATGAGTGAAGAGGCGGGGAAGGAGAGTATAAATAGAGGAATCTCGAGGCGGTTATAGAGTTTGTTAGGGGGTAAAGGACACGCGCGAGTGAATGATAGTGACTTTAGGTGCATAGAATTTGCGAGGCCAGCACTTTGGGGGGGAAAAAATAAATAAATTTTGTGAGGCGTGATTTAAACTAGGAGTATTTCAATTAAAACTTGTAAGACCATTTACAATGGTAAAAAAAAAAAAAACCATTCAACACTCACTTTATCACTCCACATCAGCTTCTCTCATCCAACTCATCTATTCAACACTCATTCACATAACACCCTACAATGGTTTGTTTAATCTCTCATTCAACACTTTTCTCACTCATCATCCTATACCCACTACTTAAAATTTATTTTTTATTTTTTATTTTTATGATTAATGTTGAAATAGTTATTATTGAGATCCATTTTTTAAAAAAATAGGTTTTTTTTTTTCGTCGGAATACAATGAAACTTACGTCAATTTAAAGAGAATTTTTTTTTAGGAATTTTGGTGTAAAAAAAAAAAAAAAAAAACTCATTTTCTGTGAAATAATTGAGCTCAAAAAATTGGGATAAAAGTAAAAAATAGAGCCAGCCAATCATGCGCTGACAAGTGTCAACACAAAAAAAAAAAAAAAAAAAAAAGGCTGACTTCAGCGCACAGACGCGCCCTTGTCTGCGCGTGAATTACACGCGCCTCTCTGGCCCAATAGAGAGGCGCCACGTGGCAAAAACGGACCCATCTCTTTCCCATTCACAGTGTGAATTTTTTTCACAAAAAAATTCACACAAACTCATTTCAACAACCATTGGAGCAATTCATGGGAATTTTTTTTGTGAATTTCAATTCAACACCTTTTTTTTTCCCCATTGTACATGGTCTAATAAGGAATTGTGACCTAATTGTGATTACTATGAACCACATCAGTTTGTGTATCAGTTTTTAGAATCCTGTAATAGTGAGTGACCCGTCGAGATTCGACGGGGGTATAGCGACGCTTAGAAAAAAAAATATAATTGAAGTTATATGATTAAAAATATAAGATTATGAAAGATAACAACGTGATTATGGATAGGGAAAGGGGATATGGACATTAATCTTGGTCTCATTCCGGACATCCAGTTGTTGAAGCCGAAGGTAGATTTTACCAGCAAGCCGACTTTCGGACCAAGGTAGGAAATGACATCCAGGCTCGAGCACAACATTAAACTTTCAAAAGTTTGCTTAATAGCAACAGTGGATTCATCTACTTGCACACAATATTAAAAAAATGATCTACATGTAAATAATTTAAAGCAAGTAATTTGGCAAGATTTCCTCTCGAAATACATTTCGTGCAACAATTATATGACACCAGCCTTAGAATATCTCAGATTTTAAAAATAGGAGCAAAAAAAAAAGCAAAAATATGTTTTAAGGGAATATGAAAATTTTGTTACAAAATCAAAAGTATTGATATCAACAATGTTAAAAAAAAAATCAACAATGTTAAAAAAAATCAAAAGCCAATAACATTAGTATTGATATCATGGATCGCCCTAGCAAATACACTTACATGCATTTTCATGCAACTCCTTACACATGGCCCCCATCAAATTAACAATGGCCCAGTATCCTCAACACCTGCAATATCTCCCACCCCAACGAAGTCTCCCTCATCTCCAATTTGGTGTACGTACTCCTAGTCCTAAAAATGACCATTTTTTTTACTTTTAATCAAGAATAAACTTGGATATTGAAGTATGGTATAGTGATCTAAACTTGGGGAAGTTAACGCCAGATTGAGCTCAGTGGCACTGCCAAAGTCATGAATAATATTCTCATGAAATGCTAAAGCTTGTAAAGATCCTGGACAATTTTCCAATATTCTAATCTAATTAAACTGGTACAATACCAAAAAATATTGTGGCATTACAGGTGAGAAATAATAATGACGAAATAGCAATGTTAGTAGAAACGTACAAATAGATGTTGGTTCTCTGATTCAGTAACAACGGCTTTCATTTGCAAATAGTTATGAAGGTGTCGATACCCACGTGCCTCTGATCCCAAATGAACTTTAACATGCAGCATCATAGTAAAACTAATTACTCCCTTTGTCCCAAACTTTTAGTTACTTCATTTCGAGCGTCTCATACTAATGGTTACTATCCAAAATAGTAAAGAATTTTACTACTATCCCCACTTATTCTTTCTCCTACTTTACTTTTATACTCCTACTATCCAAAATAGCAAATAATTTTACTACTATCCCCACTTATTCTTTCTCATACTTTACTTTTATGCTCACAACACCAATCAATTTACTATTCTCTACCCCACATTCTCTCTCATTTGTTACCTTTCATACTCACAACATCTAGTCCACTATCAATATTATATTTACTTTTTCTTAATTCATGCGCATTCAATTTTGGTAACCAAACGTAAGGGATGGAGTGAGTATTACAAAACACTCTATTTGTCTCATCCGAAATAGAACGTTTTTCAAGGATATTTCAAATTAAAAAATTTTAATACTTATTAATGGGACCAATTGCCATATTCACAACAATATTACACTTACTAATTCATACCCCTATTTTTCTATTGTTTATACACAGAACATCTACCTTTTAAATCACTTTTTTCAAAAGAAAAATATTAATTTTCCTTAATCTCTATTTCAGACCAAAACTTCTATTTTAAATGGGGTAAAAGGAAGGGAGTATAATTTAAGATAAGTATATAAAAATATAAATTTAATAATTAATTTGTACTTTATCTCCACCAACATGGTCGCTCGAATTCTTTCCTCAACTAATATGCATTATTGTCACAATCTTAAGATAATACGTTTGTGCTTATCTTATACAATAAAAAATCAAATATAGTTCTAACGTGAAATTAGAAAAATCCTATGATTTTTGCGAGCATACCATTAGTTTTTGTCTTCAGTTATGTTTTAGGCTATGAATCTTGTCCTAAAAATAGAAAGATATTTAGGACATAGTTTTGCATAACATTATTTCTCTAGCCTTGGTTTTTCTGCTGTCTACTTCAAGTAAGGTTCTTTAAGACTATTCTTATGCTAGCTCTTTAGTAAATTATTTATATGTTTTAAATCCTCGTCTAGAGCTCATCTTTTAGTATCAAAAATTTACTTTAAATGAAAAAAAAAAACTTAGAGTAAAATCAAATTGTAATTATAAATTTGAATTTTATAATCTTTAATATGAGCATATTAAACTTACTTTCTATGATCATTTTGCAAAATCTGCACAAGGGTTATTCTCATCGAGCAATCTCTCTAAACGGTTGAGATATATATTGTTGTAAATGAGAATTTGTTGCGAGTCATGTATTCTTTCTTCAATCCCAACAACAGCAACAATTATAACAAAGTCTTAATCCCAAAATTATTTTGGGTCAACTAACATATGTTTATTAAAAAGAAGCCTATATGTCATGAAACATATGTTCATCAAAAACTCCTAATCTTAGTGTGATCTGTTTAATGAAACTTCTAAATGTCAAATTGACTCTCATCAAATCCCTCCCTTCTCCAATTTCTCTTATTCTCTCTCTATGTTTGTGCATCTCTAGATGCTCTCTGGTGGCTTCTACTATTATCCCCTCATCTCATTTCTCTCTACCGTAGTTGTATATGATTGACATAAGTTTATTAGATAATGACATGTAAAATTTCATGACATAAATTTTACACTCCATCTCAATCTCTTTTGCTTACAAATCTCCTTATTTTTTAGAAAATTGCAAGCTTGCAAGCTTCCACGTTGTTGACAACCACCTCTTCCTCTACAATAAATATACTTATAGTATATAAAAACACTTACTTATTGCTTAGCTTTTGAATTTATCATAAGAACCCATTAATAAGTAATAGATGGCCAAAATTTGTATTTGTTCACTACATTTTGTGGGCATTTTCACTTTTACTTTTATATTTTTTAATTAACGTAAAAATCATTATACTAATTATAACTCTCCTCCACAACCCAAAAAGCTACCTCGTTAGTTTTTAATGGATGAAAAACTTTTATTTTTCACACTTACACCCATAAAAATTTTAAACCATTATACTAATTTTATCTGTCTTATGTCTTCATATAATCTTATAACGTATAAGAAAGTGTTGAAATTAATTATTTCTAAAGAAACTTATAGTAAATTAAATCAAAATGAACAACCATTTTTTGTGATAATCTTTTTAATCAAAAACGAAGGTGTTAAGTGATTGAGGAGTAAACAAAAAGCATACTCCCTCTGTCCCATTTGAAACTTCACTATTTTGATGATGTCACACAAATTAAGGAAATTGATGAGAGTAAAAAGGGTTGTGAGAGCGAAGAAGTTAGTAGATATGGCAAGTGGGGCCTACAATTTAAAGCCAACAGACATTTGAAATCGAGCACATCTTGGGGTTGTGGGAGGATTTTCAGGCTAACAAATTGGGAGCTACTTTTGCATTTCCGTCTATAACGTCCATTTTTTTAGTAGAAGTTCCATCTTGAATATCAAGGTGAAAGCTCATACTGAATTTCAAGGTTAAAGTGAATTTTTTTAATTTATACTTTAACTAAAAAATTCAAAAAATTAATTATCCAAATAACATTTTTTTATTATTTTAGAAGTTACTATTTATAATAATTTTAATAATAATGAACTGTTATTATATAAATAAAATTATTATTATTAGATTTTATTAATGTTATTTGATTTCGTTTCTCTTATTTGTTAAGGATTTTTTGTAGTGCGTTTAACGCACGAGTGTTACTCTAGTTTTTAGTAGTTTGAGGTTATGTAGAAATTTATTATAAGGAAACTTGTTTATCAATTTAAATTTGAATTGGTATATCATCTACAAATTCGGTATTCCCTCCCACCTACCCATAATTACCTCCTCCTTCATCTTTTCTAAAATTCGTAATGAGATATTGTTTGAGTAAATATTTTTTGAAAAATAGTTTCCTAAAAATCCGATCGTTTGTTCCATATCCCAATATTTAAGTATACAATTTATACTCCCTCTGTCCCTAAATGAGTATCTATTTTAAAAAAAAAAACTTGTCTCAAAATGAGTGTCTATTTTTAAAATCCCCGTAATAGTTTTCATCAAATTCACATTCCATATAACATAGTTAATAATTTAAATTATATTTATTTTTTAAGTGTAATTAAAATGATACTATTTTCCAAAAAGAAATGTTTAAAAAGATTTTAAATTTGCTTTTAATCAATAATAATTTTATCTTAAATAATATTTATTGGGTGTTGTTAAACACACCCGTAAAATTTATGAATACATCCGTACATAGCTTGAAATTTTAAATGGTACAACACTGTGAAGCACAATTACGGGTGTATTCATAAATTTTACGGGTTTGTATAACACCACCCTATTTATTTTGAGATGATAAAAGTAGTTTTATTATTGTTAAGCTTAATTAAAATGATATCTGACTTGCAAAAAATGAAAACGATATCTATTTTTTTATTTTTTATTTAAAAAAAATTTGAGTTGGCAATTAATTTAGGTAAGCTTGACCCTTTCCAAGAATGAAAATAAGGCTCCCACTTATTTCCCGATCTACATTTTTATTCCCACTTAAAGTTACTAATAATAATAATCCTATGGCTCTATGAACTTAGAGAGAGAGAGAGAGAAACAAATTTTTTTATAATTAATAATCTAGCAGTGGCTAAAAATAAAAACATAAAAATCAAATATGGATATACATATTGAAGCTGAATATGATGAAAAAGAAAAAAAAGAACTTATTGGAATTTTTTTGAAGATTGAAGTTACAACATTTGAATTAAATAAATTTAGGAACATGGGTATACGCCCTTGATATAAAATAAAATAATTAATCTTTAAAAAGATGGGTGAGAAGAACTGATGAGCTAAAAATAGCGCTCATTTTTGCCTACTATAAATGGGTGTTCCTCTTCTTCAAATCTTCATCATCAACCTGCTGGATGGAACATAGCACTTATAGCACTTATAAAGTTTTTTGGACATTTATTTTGAGACGGAGAGTGTAATTCATTTTGCTGCATCAAAAGTAGTGGGATTCTTGTGATTACTTTCTCTTTCACCGTGTCAAAATTTGTTGTTTTGGAATATGCATCCTACATAGATGATAATTGAAGGGGGTAAATAAGAGGAAATGAGATATATGGCTGATTTAGGAGAGGGGAAACACTCACCAATTCTGCTTCAATTTCTTCTAGTTCAGTGTCACTGTTTGGACTTTGGAAAAACAGATTAGGAAAATCACAGTATTCCTAGAGTGACGCAAACTTGACGTGAATATAGGAGATTAATATTTATTTTCAAATTTGGTTGTAGCTTCAATCTTCTAAAATTTGACCGTGTCTAAATTAGGATAAAAATATGTTTTCCTTAAAATTTAAAATTTAAATTTCTCAAAACATCTTGATGCAGCCGAATATTAGTTTAAAAGGGTATGATTATTTGTTTTTATTTTTTTTGGATCATCAAAAATGTGCTAACCAATCGAATGGCGACATGTGGCTTTCCACGTCACAATTCCACGTGGCGCGCTGTGAGGCCTGGAAATGTTCCTGCTTTTATATATTATATAGATTAAAAATAAATAAATTTTGGAAATGGCGAGCGTATTTTTATCATTATATTATGTTAAATTGTCAGGGTAAGCGGTTATAATTGAGTGACAACGCTTAGATCGTTAGAAAATTAGCAAGATTATTAAATTTATCTTATAGTTACACTGTTCGAGAGTCAACATGATTCATTTTTTACCTTGTTAATTTTTAGAAGTTTAAATTGGATAATCCTCAACTTGGCGAGATGTATGGTCGGAATGATTAAGGTGTTCAATAAGCTCCATAATTGTCTGAATTGATTTTGATCATACAACACATGAGCTTGCTTGAGTAGTTGCATCTATTGTCATACACGGCAGCTAAGCCGCGAATCGTGAGTTGCAACAATTCCTTATCCTTTTTCAAACTAGTTAATCTTTTGAAGCTTAAATTTGAAGATATAATTATTTTTCCATTTTAATAAATTTAGAAAGTATGAAATTGAGCGGATATTTTTCCCATGTTTAAAAAAGTACAACCATATTTGGATTTATTTTTTTATGTCTTACTACTGTTTTATATAACAAAATATAAAAACAAGGATAATGATAGAAAAAACGATTTTGTATTCCGGAAATATATGGCGACTTACGTGGGGAGATTGACGTGGAGAGAGCCACGTGCATTTCGACTAAACAATGACATCTCATTTTCACATTGCATAAAAATACATAGAAACCCTTCACCCCTTCATCTCCTATCGTCTACCTTTCATTCTCCCAAAAACTGACCATATCAATATTTCCTTTCACCCCCCACAAATTGATTTCGAATCCCAACAAAATGATTTCAAGTGTATTAATAAAAAAAGAATGAAGAATTACGTGTTCCATCTTAGGAGTTCTTTGAAATCTCTTTTCAGTTTCTCCAACTTAGACAATTGACGCCGTTGAGAAACAAGTGGTCGATATTCGCTTTAACTGACTACACTTCTTCCTATTTGTTTGATAAACGTCAGAGTCGATTTTGGGGTTGTATATTGCCGGTGATTCAAGGGGCGATCACGTGAAGGTTGAAATTAATTTGGAAGTGTGTCAAGGATCAACTGATTTCATGAAAACAAAATCGATTAAAAGAAAATAAAAATGTATAACTCATCATCAGTTTTCTTTCCGCCTAGGGTTCTTATTTGCTGTGATTTCTCAAGCTTTTGTAAGTTCTTTATTTCAATTTGTATATTATCAAACTATATCCATTTAAAGATATAGTTAGCATCTCAATTTGTTTCTTAACGTGTATGAACAAGAAGAAATAGTGGAAGTGGTATTTGATTATGGAAGGAACGGAATAAGAGTTGGGGTGAAAAAAATCCAGAGAGAAATTGGAGGAATCGTTGTCTAGTTGTAGAGGGAAGAGAGAGCATAGGGTACAAGAAATTTGTTGAGAGACGAAATAGGTAAAGTGGACTTGCAGACTTGTGGGGAAGACAATTGATGCGTTTTGTTTACATGTCATGATGAGTCGGTCGCTTTTCGTTTTCAACATAATTTTTCCCTTTGCCAATCATTTTTCTAAAAGCAAAAAGTAGACATAATTTTGTTATTGTTAAATACAAAGGAGAAAATTACCATCGTAGCGAGTGAACTACATCAAGTTCACATCCGTTGAATTGCTAGTCAGTTTAATGCATATGTCTAAATTGCTCGTCTAAGTACGAAAAGTCTTACTGCACCCATGCTACCAAACGATTCACACTCAAAGAAGTTTTAGGTGCAATGTTATTTCATGTTTCCGAATACTACAACTTGAGTGTAGTGAAATCATCAAGGTTTTCGTTCATCTTTCGAACTAGGACTATAGAATGTTAACGCATAAGCGTCGAACATTATCCATATATTTAAACCAACCTAAGAAGTATAACACGTACCAAGACAATAAACTCGGTCTTTGACTTAATGACATGGCGATCAAGCATGAACCATATTTCAAATATAAAAGGCAGAAAGTTTGATAGGTGCTTGGGTAATCGAGATCTATCGACAGCTATTCAGCCACAGGATTTCGAACCGCTGCACCCCCTAGTTAGCTCCACCCAATGGTTCCGATTGGAGCCACCTCATTTTAGCTCCACCCAAACGGTTGAGATGTGTCCGAACTCGGTGGGACAAAAAAAAAATTGTAATCATCTTAGCCGCACACCCAAACCGCTCGCCTATGTGGCCTTGATCGGAGCCGTTGGGTGGAGGGGTAGAGCTAACTTGGGTGGAGCGGTTCCGGGTCCTCAGCCACAAGACACACAATCTTGAGGTTTAAAGTTGGATCTTTCTCTATATAGAAAATCAGAGTGCATTGGGTAAAATTACAGTTTAGTCCTTAATAAACAATTGATAGGTATTTCACCCAAGATGCATCTCAATTGACTTGGCTAGTATTGCTGCCATCAACTGCAGTCCTGGCAGGCAAGAGGGTTTAAGCCACATAAATTCTCTAAAAACATCGACGGCCGGAAGTGTGGATCAGAGATGTCTATCACGGCGGCTAAACCACCACCGGCGGCCTTCCATTCCTTCTCCCTCCTCAACCCCCAATTCACCTCTCACCTTCCATTCACTCCCCCAATTTCCAAACTCTCCCATTTCCCAGTACTCTCTCTCTCATCTCTCCCTCTCTCTCACACACACACACACTCATACACACAGTGCTGCAATTTGTTTGATTTTGTTCGCATGTTTGCATCAGGAATTTTTTGATATTCAATTTCATTGTAATTTTATGATTTTTCATCAGATTTGTAGGTCATCTGCGCGTAAAAATGGCACTGTACTTGTGGGTTGTTCTCGTGCCATCGTCTCCATGCAAGGCCAAGGTATATACTCAAACCTAATTGATCTAACCCTTGTCACTAATTGCTTGGGGGTAATGTGAATTCTTCACACACACACACACACACATCCCTGTTTTTGTAGGCTAGCAATATGAATTCTGGAAACACTTGCAATATGGATAATTAATCAGTCAAGGTACTTAGTACCTACTCCAAGTAATTGAGCTACCCCTTGTCGTTAATTACAAGGGATAATTAGTTAGTATTCTTCACACACCCACTCTTTCCCTGTTTTTATTGGTTAATGACATGATTTTTAATCAGGCAAACTCAAGAAAAAATTTGCAGTATGGACGGGTTAATGCTAGAATTACTGAATGGGTACAGTGGTCATAGATTCATTGGTTTAGAAGTGTAGGTTTTCATTGCTTATAACCTGGATTTTCGGACAGTTGGACTAGATAGCAATCTGTTTCGCTTATTGTGTATCCAAAAAAAAAAAAAGAAAAAAATGTTTGTATCTCTGTATCACCCCAAATATTCTCATTTGACATGGCCAACTTTTAGAATGATTCTTTACTTGCTTGTACCTTGTTGAAGTTGCATTTAAATTGTTTTCCTATTTAGTAATGAAATTATTGTTTTGGTACAAAAGAAAAAGGAAAACTGGGCTCATTTTTAAGGAATGGAGGGAGTACTTTTCGTCACTTTAGCTCCTCTTACAGATGCATTGTTTATGTCTGCCTGTATTTTCCCGACATGTAATATGGGTTTTACTGATTATGTTGACAGGGATGATTGACCCTGACCTTCGTTCTGTGCTTCAGCTCGCAACAGATTCTGAACTATACGAGCTGGAACGAATACTTTTTGGTCCAAGGTGCTAATGACTCCCTCGTATTGTTTTTCAGCTCTATTGCTGAAGTACTTTGTTTTCTGATGGTGTTAATTCATTTTTAAGCAATTGACAGTTACTTCAGCCCGTTCTTGAAGTCCATAGCGAAATCATCTGAAATTGATTATGTCATGGTTGAAGAAGATCCAGATGTGAGGGACGATTTTATAGGGATTCTGGAATCAAGATTCTTGTACCTTGCAGCTGATGCTAGATCCACTTTGAGGTTAATGAATTACTTTGCTTATTGCTAAATACCAAAGTTTGTTTAATATTAGTATGATGTGTCTGGTTTAACTTGCTTGGTTGATTTTATGTAAGTTTACACTTGTTTGTAGTCATGAATGTGACCAATAAGGATGTTTATCTTTTTTCTGACGTAATAACCAAGTACTCTTCCATCCCCAATTAACTGTTTTTTAAAGATAATTACTATAATCACCTTCAGGTAACAACATTTTCGATTATGTACTTGCAATGCTTTAAGTCTATAAGGAAGATATTAAGGGCACATATCTTTATTTGCTACTAAAATTGCTTAGAAGTCAACGTTTTCAAAATGTCTCTGAAAGTTAAAGATGGACAATCATTATGGGGCAGAGGGAGTTATTATGTTGGGGTATTTAGCAGTGGGCATCTTGTAATTTACCTTATTGATTCTGGTTATTAGAGCAGGGGTTGGAGGCCAACTTATAGAAATGTCTTGCTGAGCGTGAGAAAAGAATTAAGCATACCTTGTTCAACGAAGCTCTCGACTGAAGATCTGGAAGTAGAGATTTTCCTTCATCTATTACAGGACTACTCAAGGTACCATACATGTTCTCTTTAGTAAACTGATTTATTTTCTTCAGTTATGCATATCATAATTAGAGTTATTTGATTAATCTTTTGATGAGAGGTTCAAAGTAAACCTCGTGCATATTTTGTGATAATGTTAATTAGCTTCAGCAGTTGTTACTAATTTATGGGGAAATGGGGCTGGGATGCTAACTAATCTTAAGGAAGTAGAAAGAATGACTTGATAGTAACAAGGCAACAATTGCATCAATGTCCAGTTGAAATGATGAGAATATTATGTAGCGTTTTAAGAAGGATATTTGATGATTAAAGCACACCAAAAAAAATACTAAAGCCATAAAAGGTACCATCAACTATGTCTGGTGATATTTGAGAAAGAACATCGATATAAGGTACCATGACCATCAGTAGTGTCTGGGGTCGTCATGATAAAGAAAATGAAATGGGTTGATAAAAGTTCAGCACATACGCATAACAGGGATATTAAGTACCATATGTTGTTACTGATTCATTTTGTACTGCAGAAGTCTATTTACTTGGTAGCTCATTTACTACTTCAATTAGATCCATAACCTCAAATCTTCACTGTTTCTTGTGGGTCTCTTTGGGCTATTTTCCAGCTCACATCTTCCATTGAATCTCCTCAACACTCTTTCCCACAAGACATGGGGAGTCTCGTTGTATTCTACTTCAACACTCCTTGAAATCCCAAGTAACAATAACACAACACCCCTTTTGAAAATTGAAAGTGCTGTCCAGAAAATCTTTGAAACTGTTATAGGCTCATAGATTGCTTATAATTTCTGTTTGTTAATGATGGTATTCTTGAACGTGATCAACAACAAATCTTAGAATTTCATGATACAAAATTCTAGGTCAATGTTCAACCTAGGTTACCATAAACGTCAAAGCATGACATAATTTTTCCGGGATGGAGCGAGTATTTATTTCTGGATTTACAAAATTCAGGCTTCTCTAGGTACATAGCAGGTTAAACTTCTGCAAAATTGAAAAGGGACTCTTGTGAAGAGAGGAATTTTTCTTGTCTACATCTTCTATAGCAGTGACAGAGCCATGATTTTTTTTTTTGAGAGGGGGGTAAGATTAGTTTAACAAAAATTCACTAATTAAAAGAGGAAAAGCAAATTTTAATGTTTTTTTTTTTTTTGCTTTCACAAATGGGGGCAAAAGTTCATTTATTGCCCTAAGATGAATTTAGTGATTTATGGCAAAAAAAATACACTAGTATTTTACTTTTCCTTCTTTTAATCAAGGCAGAACCCATATTTCCATCACTTGAGAGCACCTATTTTTCAAATATGGTCACTGATTTTTTTTTTCAATGTTTTCATCCAAGTACCAGTTTTTTGCAACGTTCTCACTCCCTTGATGGAACCATTAATTGTTTAACAGGTGACTAACAACTGATAAAACAATTAATAGGTTTGTAAATAAAGTTAACTTAAATCTAATGATGAACTATAAGAAAACAAGTGACCAATACACTCTTGACATTCTAAAAGAAATGACCCATCTACTCCTTTCTCTCTCAAAACGACTGAAAAAATTTCGGGGAACAAAAGCTTACCTTATTTTGACCTTTGAACTGGTAAATGACCCACCTGGACCCAGCCATCGCGTTTCTCCCCTCATCTTCATCTCCGTCGTCATTAGCCTCTCCTCTGATCACTCTCTCTCTCCCCCTCCACCACCACTCTCTAAAATTCTCATTCACCTTCTCATTCTCTCCCTACATATATCCATAAAATTAGTTCACATAAATATATACATACACACTCTTCTATATGCGTTTAGGCCGACTGGAGTTCGACCAATTTTGAAATAGTTTGAATATCATATCTTTTGTTCAGCTGTAGCTTGAATTTCTGCCGATTTTGGCTGTCAGAATCGTTGTTCTATGAAATTGATGTCGCGGACTACTATAGGGGGACCCCAGTGAGAAAGAAAAGAGCAGTCGACCAGAGTGACGCTGCGATTGAGTCTGATGGGTGCGGCGCTGTTGCATAGAATCACCGTAGAGGACAAGGGCGGAGTCACAGCTGATGAATGTTGGGGGGATTTTGGCAACTCCGCGTTTGAACTGACGGAGAAGAGTTCCAGCATTGATGATGGCGATGAAATCAGCCGCCACACACCCCTTGTCTCTTTGTTCTGGCCGAGCTCAAGCATTCCATTAATAGAGCTTTAGCTGCAAAAAGAAAATGAGATCTGAAACTTTTTCCTGTTAAGTAATCTTTGGAGTGTAAGCTCTGTGTGTAAGCGGTCATACATTATTTTTTACAATCATTGCCACTCCTAGCACAGATTGTTGTTTGATTTTGTGAATTTGGGTTTAGAGGGTGGCGGTGGCGTTGGCAATGTTGGGTGGATGGTTAGTAGGTGGGTTGGTTAAGGGAGATGAAATTAATTACTCCCTCCGTCCCAAAATGATCATCGCTTTTGACTATTCAAACATTTTAAGGATATAGAGACTTGCTTCACTAGACATGTTGTGTTTATGCACATTTAAGCCTAAATTGTAGAAATGAGAAGAACTTTTTGGGACAAAGAAAAATGGCAAATGAGAAGATCATTTCGGGACAGAGGGAGTAATTATTAACTCCTTTGATGGTCCTGTTAATTATCTAATGGATGTTAGACATGTGATGACACGTGACCTTAACCTGTTAAAATTTGACGGCTCCGTAAATGGAGTGAGCACATTACAAAAATTGGTACTTGGATGAGGACATTGCAAAAGAGAAAACATCAATGACCAGATTTGAAAAACAGGTGCTCTTTAAAGACCAAAAAAGGGGTTTTGCCTTTAATCAAATGGGGGCAGCTGCCCCAATAGCGTAAGGGTAGTTCCCCTCCTGTTCCATTGCTACCCTGCTTTGATCTATCAGAAATGTTTCTAGATTTTTATGCTAAGTAGACATCATTTAGGTATAGAACATTCAATTGTTGTACACACACAGAAACTAGAAGACTAAAGTTCCTAGACAACTCACAATCTCACAATGAACTAATTTCTGTTGTTTCTCTCCAAAAATTTCACAAAGTTCCTAACAGTAACTGAATGTATGTTTATCAACTCCTTGTGTTGCTGCTTGGCAGCTGTGTGCATGTATGTAATTTGACTTCTTGTGTTATCAGTGTTTATGAGCAACCTATGTGGATGGTCGGGAAGGGGGTTGTGCTGCATTTTTATGTGTTTCTTTATGCGTGTTTCTATTGCTGTATGTATTTTCGCTCGGATCTAGGTGATTAGTTTAGGATATTGATATACACTATGCTTAGCCTTTGGATGTTTCAGCATACTAAGATTATTTCATTCGGAATCTTTGGTTTCGGTTCACGTTCAGGCCTTTTGTTTAGTTGTTGCTAATAGGTAGCTGTGTAGTGTATCATGTATGTGTGTCTGTGTTTTGTTTTTATTGGTGCTGCTAGACAGATCTGTGCGTGTACTCTTGCTGCTAGGTGGCTATGTCTGTGTCTGCCTACTGATTGTTTGTGCTGTGTCTATTTTGCCAACCTAAGTGCTATGTAGTGGCGGTTGTGTGCGCCTGTGGGTTGCTTCGTGTGTTGTTGCTCTATGTCTGCTCGCTCTGATATAGTTGTGCAGTTCTGGATTTATATACATACTGTGGGAAACTGGTGACCTACGAATAGGGCGTTGGGAAGTAGCCTTTCTCTTCTTTTGAAGAGGAGTTGTCAGGCGAGTTAAAGGGAGGTTTGATGTTTTTTATTGCACTAAGATCCTTTCATTAGGAAAGTTTAGGTTCTATTCAAGATCAGCTCTATTCTTAATGGGTTATGACTATTGATCTCAGACAAGCTCTTAGACCTTACAAGAGTTTCTCTCCAGATTGGTGTGCTTTGTGTAAGCTTGCTTCAGAGCTCAGTCATATCTCTCTTCACTGTGGCAGAGCTAGGTCTATACAGAATAAAGCTTTGAAATGATTGGTGAATCTTGTTATTCCTGGAGTGTGTGCCTTCTTTTCTGCATCTCCTTAGAGGATTCGGCAGAGAACCGGATGTTGACATAATGTGAGAATCTTCTAAGGTAAATTTTTAAGGGTTAGTTAGTTGACATCCAGACAAGCTTTGAGACAGAGTCGTGCTTATTCTTCTTGCTCATTTTCTCTTGTGTCTTATGTGTGGAAATCTAAATCTCCTTTCCAGATTTGGGCATTTGTGTGGATTCTTTTACTTAATAAAATCAATACTAGCGACGAGTTCGCAGGCCTACGAACTGTCTATCGCCAAATTGGTGTGTGAATTCCAAGGAGTCTAATGAGACACACGATCATCTCTTTCTCCATTGTATCACAACTCGGTACCTTTGGTGTTGTTTGTTCGAGGTGGCTGGAGAATTATGGGTGAGCCCTAGATAAGTTGTTTCTTTCTTTGATACTCGGTTCATTGGGTTTGGAAGAGAAGCGGATGCGATAATATTACGGGATTTGGGGTTTCTGCAGTATGTTGGTGTATTTGGATGGAGAGAAATGCAAGGATATTTAAAAATCAGTATTTACCAAAGCACCTTATGTGGGAAAAGGTTGTGGCTTTAGCCCTCTCTTTGGGCGTATGCCATTGGTGCCTTCGTAGAGTTATCTTTAAATGGCTTAAAGGAAGATTGGATTTCTGCGGTAGTTTAAAGTAGTTTTTGCTGTTTGTTTTCGTTTTTCTTGTTGATGGACCCTTGTCTATCCTTTTGTAACTTTATCTCTTTCATAGAATTATCTTTTCCTATCAAAAAAATAAAAAATCAATCACACCATGAGAGTATGAGATTTTGGTACTAAAAATTGTGACTTAGTTGCTAAGTTGCATTTGTTTTTCATTTTGACATGTGATGGCTCAACTGATGCCTATAATAAATAACGCCTATACTGATTATCGGCAGTAGTGGCTGTTAGGTAGAAATGAAATTGATGTTTACAAGTCGAATCACATATTTTGAATACTCACTGAGTTCATTATATATTTGTTCTGGTCATACATTTTGACTGTTCAAAGCGGTTGCTGATGATGCAGCGAAGAATCAGGTACCTTCCCTAGAGCACGGGCAAGTTCTAAAAATTCTAATAATCAAGGTCGTCTAGAAATGGGTCTCAATCGATGGAAAGTAGAAGCTGGTTCAGCTTTAAGGCTTGGGGCAGCAGAGCTCCGCACTATGATTTTGAAGGTTCGGTTGCATTCAGCACTTTAGTTTTTATTATTCTGGCTCTCTGTTTATCTATTCTTCTTGTTTTCAATGATCATCTAGTAATTCTTTTTTTATTTCACCAATGTTTTCCAGGGTGGCGGGATGTTAACAGTTGCAAAATTGTACGAGTTGGTAAGAGATCAAGCCACTAGATTTGACTTCATTATTGGTTTTTCAGTTGCAGGTGTAAGCTATTTTCCATGCTGTGGTAGTTAGGAAGGAGATTATCTGGACGCATGTTCTTGGAAGCTGCAAATTATCAGATAAAGAATGAATTAATCAAGAAGGTACACGGTTGTTTGAGCTGAATTTTAAAGGCTCTGATCTTTTAGAGTCATCGACTACAGTCTTTTTCTGATCCATTTTATTTTAAACAATTGGTGTTCTTTAACTGCCAAAATATTGAATGATTTAGCTCAAAGAATAGGCTTACACAAATGCTGGAGAGATGATGTTTACTTTATTCTTATGAGGTTGGAGCTAGAACATTAAATTGAAAAATCTCAACTCTTTTTACTATATGACGCGAGAAACAACATCTACATTCATGCTGTAAATGTGTATTGTAGCGTATAAATGGATTTCCTTTACAAGTCCTGTTAACAAGCGTCTTATGGAATTAGTTAATAATCCCTAGTGGATTTAAATATCCACATGGGAAACACGTCCAAATGCACTGGTAGGATTTCTTAGTGGATACTATATAAGAATCCTTATAAGTGCCTCGAAAGGTTGTTAGGATAACTACTGTTTGATTTTTCTTGCCTGTCCAGTTATGGAGTAGCAATTAGTATGTTTCATTCTTTATTTCTCTGACTATAAGAGTAGGTTCCAAGTTTTCTCTTTTGTGATAGTTTAGGAGAATATAGCTCTTCCATGAAACCAATGCTGTCAGAGTTTTTGCCAGCGAAATTTTATTGTTTATCGTAACAAAATTTACATTAACAAGAACAATGGTGCGAAAAGTTAGGTTACAAGGATGTGAAGGGTACTGGTGCAGCTTTCACTACTTGGAAGTGAAGAATATTGCTAGAGTCCTTTCATAGTTCTCCATGAGCCGTTGTGTTGGCTCTACCAAATTTATAATCTCAACAACGTTTGTTTAGTTTGTTTTTCATGACTAAGAGTTCCTGGAGAGAGGGTGGCCGAGGTGGAAGTAATTTTCTAGATAGATGTGGTGAACGTGGTCTGGGTGATCCATGCATAAGTTACTACGATGGTCAGCCCTTGTTATTTATAACCGGTGCAGTTCCTGTGCTTTGTCAGGCATAATGTCATCTCTAGATTCTCTAAGATGGAAGTGGATAAAATTATATTAATGTCATTCTCCATATATCTAGCTGGTAAACTAGCCCTTGTTTGCATCTCGTTAGAGTTTTATAGTAATTGTTTTATTGATGGATTCTACTATATGTGATGGTTAGTGATGAACGTAGAGAAAGGCAGGTGTTAATAATTCGTCAAGGACATTTATTCAGTTTCAAATATTCATTTTTCAGGGTGGACACTTAGCAGCTATTAACCTGGAGTCCAGGGCAGCCTTGCTTGCAGCAAAACAGGTGAATGCACATTTTTTACTTATGTTGTAATGGTCTTCTTTTGATTGAGTTTCATGGATTTCCCCTGCATGTCTAAAGGTCGTGTACGTTGCATGAACTCGGGTTCACCTCTTGTCGAGAAGTTGCAATCAACACAGAATTCTTGAATTTGTTAAAAGATCCAAAATTAGGGTGTTGGTAATTTGACCAGGCCTATGGATGTATATTCTAAAGTCCATGTACATTAGTTTTGTTATATATGATGGCTATGATATGGAAATAAGTGATATATATCAAAAGTATAAAACATTGGGTGTGTATTTTAAAGTTGTGACAATTTGATAGCGCCATTTTTCAAAACGTCAAAGAAATAGCAGAAAATCATGAGCTGGAGTGTCCGAATTACTACCTGAAAAGTCTGAAACAGATTCCATTCCTATGTTCTTGAGTATCATGTGGGACACATGTCTGGTGATAGAACTGAAGAGTTTATGGGAAATATGGGCATACTTTGCCTCTTTCATAACTCACCCCTTCAAGTTGAGCAGCTTGTTCTGTAGATTCACTTATGTGTTTGCTTTCATAACTTGTTGGCACCGTCTCAGTAACATGTATTTTTGCTCTCTCTAGTGTATCCAACTAATTATTTATGTAATATCCATTGCAAAATGAATTAGAAACCAATGCTATAAAGTTTACAAAGAAAGCATATACAGGGAAGTCAATGATACGAGGATATACATATAAAGTTCTCGCACTTTTAAGGTTCACAATGATTACAAATGGTTATTTACTGAAGTTGTGCTGATTAGGTGGTAACTGGAAGTATGAATTTCGATATATCTAATGAGAAATGCTGGCAAAACAATTAGGGTTAAAGACTTTACCCCAGCAAGCCTCGTGAATATAGATTCTTTATGATGTCCATATTTCGCTAGTCCTGTTCCGTTTATGCACTTTTAAGCCTAAATTGTAGAAATGGGAAGAACTCTTTGGGACGAATGAATAATGGCAAATGGGAAGATCATTTTGGGATGGAGGGAGTATTCTATAACACCCTCATTTTTTTCTCAAATCCCTGACAACAGATCTCGTATGCTGAGTGTTCTAGATTGTCATGTCTTACCTCTTGCTTTTGTTAGTGAGAGCTTTGTCTGATCTTCGGTTCTTTATAAAAGTACATAGACTTACTACTCAGGAAATATTATTGTGTATTAGTTCTTCATGTCCAACTAATTACATTTTTGCAAGTTCATAGGCCTTAAAGTAATTTCCAATATTGGGGGCAAATGGTACTATGTGGAGGCGATAAAAATTACCAACATTTGTTACCAACATCGCCAGATTGGGAATCTTAATCCAAAAACTTAGAAAACATAAAGCTCGTCATACCAACATTGACCAACATCATCAGATTGGAAAACTCAAATCTATAAACATAGAAAGCATAAAGCTCGTCATGCATGTCAATTGATTTTACTGTAACAATTTTCCTGCAAAATATATTACAATGAATGAAATCTGTTGTCTCTCTTTCTCTCTCACACACACACACGCTCACTTGGTGGGTTGTGGAGTGAAAACCATGGAGGAGAGAGGTCAAAACCGCGAATGGAGCAGTCGAAAAAAAGAGCAGACTGCAGGAGCAGTGCTACGACCGTAAGGAGGGACACGGCCGTGCCACTGGAAGGAAATCTAAAGGCGTGAAAGTGGAGGCAGGCTGCATTGTTGGGCCCAAAGCCCAATTCCCTATTTGCAGGTTCACGTGCTAGGAGTTGGCTTGGAAGGAGTCCACGTAGTGGTTGACTTTGAAAAGGGATTGGTTTCCTTACTTTACCAGATTCCTTATTCACATATTATTCTTGGAGGAAAAGAATAATACTCCTTCCTTCCTAAATACTCCGGGTTAATTAATTTTGGTCTAGGTTTAGGACTTGTAACCCTATACTCCCTCCGTTCCAAGTAAGTTGAAACATTCATTTTGAAGTTGGGAAATTAAGGATACTAATATTTTATTAAGAATGAAAGGTAGTGAGGAAGAGAGAGAATTAGTGGGGAAGGAACGGGAATGAGTGGAGAATAATGAGTGGTTGGGAGGAAGAGAGATAATGAGTGGAGGATTATAAAAGTAATAAAAAGCTTCCATTTTTGGATTGTTGCAACTTAAATGAAATACCCTAAATGGCAAAATGTTGCAACTTACTTGGGACAGAGGGAGTATAAATATTGTGACAACCACCATTATTATTGTGTGCTTTGTGCTAGGAGAAAGTTAAGATACACAAGAGAGAGTAACAAATAGTGTCAAGAAGGGGGTCGAGTGTCTAGGAAAGCCATGGGGGGGGGGGGGGCGATCCTACAACCCGGCCATGATCGAGTTGTGTGTGTTCTTGTAGAGGGGAGATAATATATATGAGAGAGGTTGTTCTAGGAGAGTAGCCATGTTTAGATTTGTGTAATAACCATCATACAATATTAAGTGATATCTTGGCTTGGCAACGCCCCCTGATGTAGTTATGTGTTGACGAACTGGGTTAACAAATTCTTGTGTTATTTTCTTTCATATTACTGCATGTTGATTATTCACCCCATGTTAAGATTGCTAGTATGGGCTAGGCGGATAGGTGAGATCCCCCCAAAACCCTAACATCACTCACTGGCTATATAATGCTAACTTACTATGGTAGAAAGGCACATTTGTAGTTGATTGTTTGAATCACACATGCTTGAAACTCTAACCTAATGTCAATTTGTAGTTGCATTTTACATGATACGATTCTTATAACATAACTTTTTACAGGGTCTTGCTGGTGCTGCATCACGATATTTGGGGATAAGGAGCATGATGGTGTTACTTGGTCCAATGTATTTATCTTCATCACCGAGCACATCATTTTCCGATTTATATGTTTTTCCTTGTTCGTGATGCATTTTTTGCGCTGTTTGCCACTCACCTGCCCTTATGTCCCTGTTTTTAGTTTACTGTTCCTCTTATCAGGATGCCATAGTCCCTTCTTATGCGAAGCTGCGTTATATTATGTATGAATCGAAGGCCTTGTCTGGTAGAGCGGTGCGCCAATTATGTGTCTCAATGGAGTGTTTTTGAGCGGAGCTTTTTAAAAATCTTGGCCCATTTTAGCCGCTCAATATAGTAGCGTCCAAAAAGAATATCCGTTTTGAAAAATTTCCATTTTTAAAACTGTGCACCAGAGAGCCCTAAATGGCTTCCAATCTTGTTTTCTATTTCTTCCTCCTCTTGGACTAGTTCAGTTTCTGCCTCAGTGACTCTATAAAAGTAAATAAATCAGTAACCTGCCGTTTCCTTTGGAAGAAGACAAAGAGTCCTTAGATATTTTAAGTAATGAGAAAAAGTGAGGTGGAGCGAAGAATGTCACTCTATTCAAAGGCAATAATTAGGAGTTATTTTTGTTATATTGTCCAAAGTGAATGTCCATTTTGCGTTATCATTTGAATATTGTTTCCACAAATCCAAACATCTTACCTTATGGGAGCATTTTTTATTTTCTTAGAGTTTGCTCCTAATCTTAGTAAGGGCTATTCTGATAGACTCTAGTTTGATAGTCATTACGTTTTATTGGCAATGGTCGTGGCAGTCTACTCAGAATTATGTGCAAAGAGTGTGTAAAGAACGATAGGTGAATCGCCTATTCTCTGAGAAACACCCTTTAGCCTAACCATCTGTCAGAAAAGTTCTTTCTCATCTTCCCTCTGTGTGTGCGAGTTAGTTTTTTCCTTTGAGGTTCTTTGTTAGTGCTTCTTTTTAATTCCATAAATGACTTGATAGACCCCAAACTGGTAGTTCATCTCCATAATTTTATGGAGTGATGGAGGATCAAGTATAGATATATGAGGGCTGGGTACCGTTTGTCTGTTTTTGATATTCAAGTCTAGTGATGTGTAATATAGGGCAAATTAGATGACTTCCTGCTATTGGGTTCTAGGCAGCCAGCTGGAGGTTTGACTCCGACCGTGGTTAGGACTAGAACTCTACAACATGAGAGACTTGTGTGGTCCCACTAACTTCAGAGCTACTTCAAGGACCACTTTCCCTCAAGTCGTAATCATTTTGCTTTGCCGATGGATGGATTGATGATGCATGTAGAAGATGACATACAAATGGCGCATTTCATTTAGTAAATTAAATTGTTCTTGGGCATGACATGGACACCGGTTAATAATAAACTTGGAAAGTGAAGTGTAATAAGTTAAAAATGGCTTAAAATAAGGAGTTAAACTCAACATTTGGATTGATGATGCATTTTCTGCTATGTATATCCATTCAAAATAATTTAAGGTACTTAAATGACAATTCCCAAAAGTTAAGGGGGTCCCCCCTTCCTCATAGAGCGGCGTTGCCACTGAATAGGAGCTACAATGAGAAAACTGCTTGAGAGTTAATGATAGTGACATGATTAAACTGGCTCATTAATTTGCACAACTTAGGGTACAAGTGTGCTAATATCATTATCAACAGTGGTGAAAGAGTAGGGGTAGATAAAAACAATACGATCATCAGAAATAATTAACGAATGAGTCAGTTTGGGACTGGTTGAGTGATGGCCTTTCCTTGGATGATTATTGGTGAAAATATACATTGTTCTGTTGATGTTGTTGAGTACCCTTAGACGCTGACAGTACATGATCAGAGGAGAAATAGATCCATCAACCACTCTTCCAAATAGCCCATGATTGCAAAAGGGCACACCCCACATCTTCTGTTTCTGCATATTCCTACATTAGGTGTTTAATGCAGTGTAATTCTGCTTAAGTTGCACAACACCAATTCTTGTGCGCCCCGTAATTCCAAATTATGGATTAATGTCAACTTTTGTGTTTAGTTAGATTGGCTATTTTCTGTATAACCAAGAAAATGCATCAATGTGATGGACTCCTTATAAGTTATAACTGAATCTACCTTTAAACTGTTGAGGACATTTTCACCATTTCATTTGATATTGAAATCTTTCGGGCGGCTGTTGATCGGCACGTGGCCAATTAAGTTATGGAGGGCTTTGTAGCTGCTTGAGACCAATGTTCCATAGAGATCTTAGCTAAAAACACATGGTGAAATACCTTTGTGGAATGAGATGGTAAAATGAGAAATTAGAATATTACTGTATAGTAGGTGGTGTTAACCTGGTTTGATAGCCATTCATATTGAACCACCATCAAATGCGTTTATTTTTTCCTGGCATTGTACTACAATGTAGTATGTGTTTGAATGTGTGTGTAGTGTGTATATAGATAGAGTCATGAGTCTGTCCTTATAAGGCAGATATCCCTGTTTAGAGGGGCAAATATGAGGGAAGCTATGGAGGCCTAATATAGTAACAATGAAACACAGAGCAAGCTAATAGAGTTGGACTAAAAGGGGTAACATACAGTGGCGAAGGCCCACACGAGATGGGGGTCACTCGACCCTCTTGAGTTTTGGGAAATGTCATTTTGTACTTCTATATCTTTGAAAAATACACTAAACATATTGTTTTTCTTTCTTTCGACCCCCTTTATTTTTTTGGTAAAATTTGTAGTATGTTATATATATATGCACACACATTTAAATATATAAAATTTGTGACCCGTATCTGTTGTACCGCATGCAGGCTGTGGGGAACATTTCTGGCTGATGTAGTCATTCAATCGCTTGGAACTGATTATGCTAGAATCTTGCGAGCTATCTATGCATTTGCGCAGGTGATATAACTTTCATGAGCTTGCATGTTTTAGGGTTACACTTGAATCCTTGCAGAAAAGGTGTCCTACTTTGCTAATCAAAATTGAAATAGGATCCTTCAGTTTGTGTATTTCTTAGAGCATTAGTATCACCAAATGTGCCTGGGCAGCCATCGAGGCATGATGTTGTCCAGACTTTGCCAATTGGTATTTTGTCCCACCAGCAATTGCGCTATTATGCTACTCTTGACCTGCCCAGGTGTCACGTAGTTACTACTGGAACTTTGTGTTTTGTGTCAGAAGCACCTGATAGTAAAAGGGTTGATGACCACTTTTAACTATGTACTCCCTCCGCCCCAAAATGATCTTCACACTTTTTTCGCCATTACAATGACTGAACTTTGAACAATAATTTTAGGTTGCTTTGATTATCCTAATGAAAAATTAAAATTTGTTATTAATAGTATTGTTGATGGTGTATCAATATCAAGTTTTAGATTTTCGTTAGTATAATTGAATCAACCTAAAATTATTGCTCCAAGTTCCTTAGTAGTAATGGTGAAAAAAGTGTGAAGATCATTTTGGGACGGAGGGAGTATTCATCTAAATTAAGTGTCTTCTGGGAAAAATACAGTGGCAATAAAATTCCAAGTTAATAGGAGGAAATATAGGTGCATGCTAGTTTCTTGCAACTGCATGGCCTTATGATATACTCCCTCCATCCCATAATAATAAAGGTTCCTAAAATTGAATGCACGGAATTGAGGAATTACGGAAATATAAATATAATATTGATACTGGAGTAGGTGTTGTGATATGAAAATAAAAGCAGGAGAGAGAATGGGGTGGAAAATAGTAAGTGGATTACTGTTGTGAGTGGGCAAGTGGTTCCCATTGAATAATTAAGTATTACTCCAAGTTTCCTTTTTGGGATAATGACGCAGCGTAAGCACTCAAAAAAGAGACCACAGATTATAATCTGAAAATACTAGATATTTATTAGTCAAAAGTTGCCCTTCCTCATCAGCATAGAGAGGTTTATATAGGGACTAATCTGAGAAATACATGAATAAAGACTTGGGTATCTAAACAGACTCGTACAAATTATCTAGACATTCAGATTATTCAGACCATCAAGACTAACCAGCATTCATACCCCCTTGACATTCAGCTTATCTAGGCCTTCTAATTAATATTCACTGGACTAGAAACAGCCTCTGCATCAGTCTCCTCCACTTGTAGAAAACTCGTCCTCGAGTTAGACTTAGGCTCCTGCTCGGGCTCCGGGTATAAAGGTTCATCGGAAGAGTAAAACGGGGACAAATCAGCAACATTAAAAGTATTTGAAATGCCCATACTCTTAGGAAGATCAATAACATAAGCATTATCGTTGATCTTTGTTTTGACAACATATGGTCCATACTTCTTGGGCTGAAGCTTACTGTAAGTGCCAGCGGGAAATCTCTCTCGCCTCAGGAACACCATCACCTGATCCCCGACTGAAAAAACATGACGTCTCCGATGCTTATCTGCAGCTCTTTTGTATCTCTTGTTTGCGTCCTCCAACTTCTGCTTGACCTCCTTGTGTACTTCCACCACCTGTTGGGCCATATGACTTGCTGCCACATTGTTAGTTGTACCCTTTGGTAGCTGGATCAGATCTAAAGTGTGTTGTGGCGCCTTTGTGTACACGATAGAGAAAGGAGACATGCCCGTAGCGCTATGAATCGCATTGTTGTAAGCGAACTCCGCTTGAGGCAAAAGAACATCCCATTGCCTTGGTTTATCGCCACAAATACTGCGAACCAAATTCCCTAATGTACGATTTACTGCCTCCGTTTGACCACCTGTCTGAGGGTGAGCAGTACTACTAAAATTCAAAGATGAATCAAATAATTTCCACAATGTACGCCAAAAATGTCCAAGAAACTTGCTATCCCTGTCTGAAGTGATGGTTTTGGGTACACCATGCAAACGAACGACTTCTTTAAAAAACAATCTGGCCACAACAATTGCACCTGATGTCTTTTTGCAAGGAATAAAATGGGCTATCTTGGAAAATCTGTCAACCACGACAAATACAGAGTCTGCCCCTCTTTGTGTTCGAGGTAATCCCAACACAAAATCCATAGACAAGTCTTCCCAAATATTTTCCGGAATTGGTAGAGGCATATAAAGACCTGTATTTTTAGACTGACCCTTTGCAGTTTGGCAAATGTAACAACCCTGCACATACCTGGTTACATCTCGAACCATATGTGGCCAATAAAATCTCTCCCGAACTGCAGCTATTGTTTTATCTCTCCCCAAATGTGCTGCAAGTCCACCGGCATGAAGTCTCGAATTACCTTTTCTCGCAGTGACGTTCGAGGAAGGCAAAGCTGATTCCCACGCATTAAAAAGCCGTCTTGCACATAAAACTCCTTTACAGGTTGCCCGTTTACGCATCCTTCCCAAATCTGTCCAAAATCGTCATCGCCCGCATAACAGTCTTTGAGTTGTTCAAACCTAATTATTTCCTGCCTCAAAGTGATGAGCAGACCTGCCCTTCGACTTAATGCATCTGCCACAATATTTTGCGCCCCAGATTTGTGTTGCAATCTGAATGGGAATTTCTGTAGAAACTGGCACCATCTTGCATGCATGTCCCTGCTAATTCGCTTCTGACTGTTCAGATATTTAAGGGCTTCATGGTCAGAATAAAGAACAAACTCCTTACCGATGAGGTAATGCTCCCATATCTTTACAGCCCGGACAACTGAATAAAATTCTTTGTCATAGGTACTCCATTTTTGCCTAGCATCACTGAGCTTCTCACTAAAATAGCAAACTGGTCTTCGCTCCTGAAAGAGAACAGCTCCAATGCCAACACCACTCGCATCACAATCAACCTCAAAAGGCTTTTCAAAATCTGGCAATGCTAAGACCGGTGCAGTGCACAATTTTTCCTTCAGAACTGCAAAGCTCTTATCAGCTTCTTCACCCCAATAAAATCTCCCCTTTTTCATGCACTCGGTAATAGGTGCTGCAATGGTACTAAAGTTCTTGATAAAGCGCCTGTAGAAAGTGGCCAACCCATGAAAACTTCGCACTTCAGACACTGTTTTGGGTGTAGGCCAGTCTCTAATTGCCTTCACCTTTGTATCATCCACCTGGATTCCCTCGTGACTCACAATATGTCCCAAGAATAGCAGCTTATTAGTAAAAAAGCTGCACTTCTTAAGGTTAACGTACAACTTATTGGTTCGCAAGACTGTAAGTACTTCTCGCAATTGCGATAAATGCTCCTCCTCCGTCTTGCTATAAATCAAGATATCATCAAAGTATACAACAACGAATTTATCAATGAAAGGCTTTAATACCTGATTCATAAGCTGCATAAAAGTACTTGGAGCGTTGGAAAGTCCGAAAGGCATTACCAACCACTCAAACAACCCCTCCTTCGTTTTGAAGGCCGTCTTCCACTCGTCTCCAGGCCTAATTCGAATCTGATGGTACCCATTTTTCAAGTCCAACCTTGAAAACCACTTTGCTCCATGTAATCTGTCCAACATGTCATCTAGTCTCGGAATTGGGAATTTGTAACCAACTGTAATCTTATTGATTGAACGGCTGTCGACACACATTCTCAAACTTCCATCTCTCTTTGGAGTTAGTAACGCCGGCACCGCACAAGGACTCATACTCTCTTGAATAAGACCTTTTCTTAGTAACTCCTCCACTTTCTCCTTAAGGATCTGACTCTCCTTTGGACTCATCCTATAATGAGGTAGATTAGGCAAACTTGCTCCAGGAATTAGGTCGATATGATGTTGAATATCTCTCATGGGCGGCAAGCCATCAGGAATATCATCGAGCATTACTTCCCGAAACTCCGATAGTAAGGGCCTAACTGCTTCAGGATGCTCCGCCAATTTTGCTTCATCTTCGGCAAAACACACCTGCTTCATTATCAAAGCATAAACTTGTCTAGTCTCCTTCATTTCTCCTTCAAATATGCGAGTCAACGTGATAAATTCTTTTTCTGCAGATTGCTTACCTTTCTTCTGTAAAGGCAGCAATGTATACTTTGTTCCATCCTTCAAAAAACTATACTCATTGCTACGTCCTGAATGTTGAGCATCCACATCATATTGCCATGGTCTCCCAAACAACAAATGACACACATCCATGTCCACAATATCACAATATACTTCATCATTACACTTGCCAATCGAAAAAGGAATTTTGCAGCGTTCCGTTATGTTTCCAGCATCAGATTTTATCCATCCCAAAGACTATGGGTTTGGATGCTTCTCCACAGGCAGCCCTAGTTTCTTTACAGCCTCCTTCCCGATGATGTTCTCCATGCTACCACTGTCAATTAATACTCCAAATACCTTACCACGAATGGCACACCTTGTCCGAAATAGTTGATTACGTTGAGAAGTCTCCTCTAGTTTCGGAGCTAACATTATTCTCCGCACAACACAACTCACTTCCCTTGTTTCCTCTTCCTCGTCAAGTTCTTCTTCTTCGCCATCTGGTTCACAGTAAAATGCATCACCATCTTCTTCCCTGAAAACTGCATTTGCTGTTTTCCTTTGTGGGCACTCATTCGACTTGTGACCAGGCTGGTTGCACCTATAACACTTTCCAGACGTTGGCCTAGCGTAAGGGTTGGTAGTTTTCTGTCCCTGAATTTCCTTTTCCTTTGCTTCTGACGCATGTCTTTTTCCCGCTGCCCTGTCTTCCTGAAATTTATCGCTGTTATAGTGGCTACCGCTACTACGCTCTCCCCGCCCATAGGTCTCTTGATACTGCTTTGTCTTATTTCCCGAGCCTGAAGTTCGAAAAGAGTCTAAACCACTCTTGCTTTTCTCATATTGCATTAATTCAGCCTTCAGTGCCATATTCTTTGCTTGATTTAGGGTCCTTAACACCTGCACTCCAATCTTATCTTGAATAAAAGGCTTCAAGCCATCAAGATATCTTGCAACTTGTTGTGCTTCCGTTTCTAGCAGGTTGTTCCGTTCAGCAAGTCGCATAAATTCTGCGGTGTATTCATGGACTGTGCGGTTACCTTGTTGACATCTCTGGTACTGTTGAAACAAAATCTGCTCATAATTGGGTGGCAAAAATTCTTTCATCAGCAGCCTCTTCATCCTGTACCAGGTTCGAACTCGACCCCTGCCTTCTCTTTCTCGGGTTCTCTGCCTTCTATCCCACCATGCTGATGCACCTTCCTTCAATCTGCATGCAACTAACCTGACCCTTTTATCTTCTGGAGTCTCCATATAGTCGAAGAACCTGTCAATATCAGCAATCCAATCCAAAAAATCTTCTATTCCCAAACCACCATTAAAACTTGGAATATCGACCTTTAGTTTGAAGTCGTATCCCTCTCTATCATCAAATCTTCTCCTGTATCCGTATCCATATCTAGCATCCCTACGTCTGCCATCATGTATGTTGTTCAACGCCTCCTCATAATCGTCCTCCTCGCTGGAAGAATCTTCAGTTCCATTGTTCTGTCTGCGAACAGGAATAGGTCTGTTGACAGGGTCTCCACGAGCTACCTCTACTCTTGGCCTTCTCTCATGTACCCGATTCCGGTTCACATCAACACCGAGAGCATCAAGTCGATCTGCAATTTCATCAAATCGCTCCTCAAAGCGACGGAGTCTGCGATCTATTTGCTGCTCTAAGTGTCCCTGTAAACGCTGCTCCAATCGTTGCAACGCCTCCTCCCCAATAAGTGGGGCTCCAGTCTCATGATCACCGCCATTGAGACCACCGCCTTCGCCTAGGTACGCCATCAAGCTCTGAATACCACCTGACGCAGCGTAAGCACTCAAAAAAGAGACCACAGATTATAATCTGAAAATACTATATATTTATTAGTCAAAAGTTGCCCTTCCTCATCAGCATAGAGAGGTTTATATAGGGACTAATCTGAGAAATTCATGAATAAAGACTTGGGTATCTAAACAGACTCGTACAAATTATCTAGACATTCAGATTATTCAGACCATCAAGACTAACCAGCATTCATACCCCCTTGACATTCAGCTTATCTAGGCCTTCTAATTAATATTCACTGGACTAGAAACAGCCTCTGCATCAGATAATAACCTTTATTATGGGACGCCCAAAAGGGAAATAAGTTACCTCTATTATGAGGCAGAGGGAGTAGTTATCTCCATTGCAATGCAATACTTAGCTAACCACCATACCTATCTTCCATAGTTTCATTTTTTTGATCATTTTATAACTTTGGCTCTCACCTCTGTCTCTCTCCTTCCGGCCTCCGCATCCCTCCCAAAATGAATATATATATATATATATATATACTCCCACCGTCCAGGAATGATGTTCCCACTTTTTTGTTGTTAATATGTATGAACTTTGAGCAATAATTTTAGGTTTAATTTAATTATTCTAATGAAAATCTAAAAATTGTTATTGATAATATTTGTAATGGTGTATCAATAACAAGTTTTAAATGTCATTAGGATAATTAAACCTAAAATTATTGCTCGAAGTCATTCATATTAACCAAAAAAATGAGTTGAAACATCATTCTGGGGGGTTATTACTGAATCTCTGATAGCGCATGTTCACAATTTTATAAATTCCCTTATTTGCATTTACTGATGGAAGTGTCGCCTCGTTTTGCTTCTAATGTATACTTTCTATTGCAGATCAGAATCACCCAGACATATAAGTTACCAGCTGAGATCAACCAAAGAAAAACTCGGGACTGAGGTTTGTTTGTGCCCCCCAAATTTGCAGTAGTGAAAAAAAAAATGTTCATTGTTCTTATGCTACAATGTGGTAAGCTAACCCTTGGAATTATTATATACCGTCTTTGTAATTAGTTTGATCTTTTCTTAGTTTGTGTTGTATATATTTAAGAATATGAAACCGTCTCGCAGTATAAATATAATCTGTTTTTAGGGATGGCATTTGCTACTATGGTTCAATTGTGCTTGATGCAACCTATTTGTTGCATCTTTTTTCCTTTTCCTTTTCATTTATTTTGTAGCAGATAAAAAAAAAAGAAAATCAATAATACACATTTTGTTAGTGTTGTATACAAGATTTTTGTTTACTTCAGGTGTGCATTACAACTGTTTCATGAATCCATTACTTTAACATAAATTCTTGAAAATAATTATACTCCTTCTGTCCCGGAAAGATAGTCTCATTTTTACTTTTTTTACTTTTTATGTTCAACAAAAATAAACTTTGACCAAACATTAGTGTCAATTTAGTGTCAATTTAATGATTTATCAATTACAAATTTTAGAATTTCACTAGAATGATTAGATCGTTACCAATGTTTTGTCAAAGTTCATTTTTATTGACCATAAAAAGTCAAAATGGACTATCTTTCTACAGAGGGAGTATGTACTAGTACGATATTCTTTTCTTTTTTGCTTCTTTCAAGAATTTAAATTCAATACCTCTTTCGAAACATAATGAACAATACACACCTTCAAATTCATTGTAAATTATTTTGTAAATTATTTTAACATTGGTTTTTTTCTCTTCTCTCTCTCTTTCTCTCTCCACTTAATTTTAGGAGATTCGGAACCTCTTCCATTATAATTACAAGAATTGCGATCACTGCAGTTGGACTGTACAGACCCCGAATCCATTTATCTTACGAACCTAATTTGAGCCTCAGAAATCAAACAAAAAACCTGGTAAAAAAAAAAGAGAGTAGAAGATCCCTTCAAAGACAAGGATCATGGCCTGTTCTACTTTAGATCTTTCTTTCTCCACTTTTCAATATACTTTTTTTTTTTTTCCTTCTCAATTTTCTTCTTCTTGGCTGTGATTTATGCAACCCCTAATGGGATAGTCCCTTTTTCAGTCTCCATGTGCTTTCTCTGATTATTCCATCAACTTTGATTTGATTTACCACCGTCTTCTTCTTCTTCTTCAGCCTATTCTTTCATGAAAGACAAACATGAAATGGCCCTTGAAGCCCATAATTTGACACGTACTATTTATTACTCCGTTCCAAAAAGATAGTCCCTCTTTTTTCGTTGTTACTACAAAGAAACTTTGAGTAATAATTAAAGTTACTTTTAATTATTCTAATGAAAATTCAAAAATTGTTATTGATACACCATTACAAACATTATTAATACCAATTTGTAGATTTATATTAAAATAATTAAAAGTAACTTTAATTATTGCCAAATTTCCTTAGTAGTAACAACGAAAAAAAGAGGGAATATTTTTCGGGACAGAGGGAGTAGTTCTTTGCATTATGTATATGATGTTTTTATGCACCCACTAGTGACTAGTGGAAGACACAAGTTAGTCCTCTTCTCTACCTAATACGAAACAAAAAGTTACTGACAAAAATAGCCTGGATTTTTTTGTTTTGGTGGTTATATTTCAAATGGATAATCATAAGCCTAAAGTTTTTTTTTTTTTTTTTTTTAAATATATGCATTTGTTACCATTTTGAAAAGGGACACAACTATGATGAGGATGTAATGTTTATCTTCATTGCGATAGTATTTATAAAGTTATGGGATGATGGTAATATTTATGGAATAATGATGCAAAACTATGATACACCGATAAAAATGTACAATAATAGACTTGAACAACCCACAAATTTAGGTGTTATTTCAGCACTAGGTTGAAAAAAATAATTCAAATAGGTGTTATAGCACTTAAAATTAGGTGTTGTAGCACCTAGAACGAAAGGTTGGGAAATAACCTTCCGAACAAGTGCTACAACACCTTAAATAAGGTGTTATAGCACCTGCAATATAGAATGTTTGAAGTGGTTGGGTGGTGGCGATGGTGGAATGTTTGGGTGGTGGTGTAGTCGCGGCGGTGGTTGCGGTTTGTAGTAGTATGATAGGGTTAGAGGTGGTGGTGGTATCATGATAGAGGTGACCTAACTATTGTGGTGGTAATGGTGACGGCAGTAGTTTGACGATATAGGTGGTTGCGGCGGTATATAGATAATGGAGTTAGGGGTGGTGTGATGGAGTTGGAGCTAGTGGTGGTAGTGGCGGGTGGGGGATGGCCGATGGGAGTGGAGGTGGTGTAGTGGGGGCAATGGTGTGCGATGGTGGTGGCGGTAGTGTGAGGAGTTAATAGTGGTGGTGGTTGAAGAAATAATGAGATGGGAGTTGTGGTGGTAGTGCTACAGTGGCGTTGGCGATTGTAATTGCAATTGCTTGTGGTGTGATGGGGCTGGTGTTGGTTGAAAATTGTGGTGGTGATGGGGTGAAGGTGGTAGAGGGATTTGTGTGGGTAGAGGTGGAGGTAGTAATGGAGGTGGCGGTGGCAGTGGCATTGCTATGGTGGTGGTGGTCATTGTGGTAGTGGTGGTGGTGACGATGCCACCAGATTAATAGGATTTGGAACATTGTTACCATCAATCTATTTTTCCACTTTCTCGACGACCGATTTTTGTTCTTATCTATCATTTTGCGAAATCAATAATCGAGATGAATTGAATATTTGAGTGGGACCCACAATTTATTTAATTCATCTTGCCCAACAATTTTGCTAAGTGAAAAATTTTTACCTCTAAAAAAAGCAGAATAACAAATTAATGAGTGTAATAGTTCCGTGATCTAATTACTACCTAATACTCACTCCGTCCCAAAATGATCTTCATATTTGACTATTCAAACTTTTTAACTTCACGTTTGACTATTCAAACATTTTAAGGATATCTACACTTGCTTCGCAAGCCATGTTTTAGTTATGCACTTTTAAGCCTAAGTTGTAGAATTGTGAAGAATATTTTGGGACAATAAGAAATGGCAAATGGGAAGATCATTTTGGGATGGGACGGAGCTGAAATAAATGGATGGAGAAGGTTGAAGGGACCCATAGATTAGGGGAATCAAATAAAACGTTGGACCCTTAGCTGAAAAAGGTAATCATCACAAAGTTGATTATATTTGGGCCAAGAAAACACAGCATGTGAGTGGGGAAATCATACCTTTAATTCCAAAAGGAGAAGGTTCGCCTGCGCCCTTCCAAAATCTCTCTTATATATCAAATACTATTGTTTATAAAATACTCAAATCTCTTTCCATAAATAGCTTATGTTTCTAATTTTCTAGAAGGCAAATTGCAATTTAGTTGCTAATCTGCTTATTTTATGAAGGCAGATTTTGAATTTAAATCGACAAAGAGTGGTGTTTGTGGTAAAAGTTTTAACTAATGGGGAGTTTGAGTTGAAGTCAAAGTACTCAAAGAGGAGAAAAAGGAGAAGGAGACCAAAATTGGGGCAGAAGAATCTGGAAGCCATGCGGTCGCATGGCCTCGTTTCCAGCTTTTATCAGTTTCCTTATTTTAACGAGATTTTGACTCAAAATAGGTTTAGGTTTTTTGTAAACCCTATATAAACATGGGTGACAACCACAAAACATGTGCACTTGTTGGAGAGCGTTAGGATACACAAAAGAGAGCAAATAGTGTCAAGGAGGGGGTCGGGTACATAGGAGAGCCATATGGGGCGATCCTACGACCCGACCTTGACCATGTTATGTGTGTTCTTAGGAGAGATGAGATAATATGTGTGAGAGGTTGTTCTAAGAGAGGAACCATGTTTAGATCTGTGTGATTGCATGTGCAAATTGTAATATCCATCATTATAGTGATATTCTGGCTTGGTGCCCCCAGATGTACTCATGTGTTGACGAACTGAGTTATCAAATTCATGGTGCTATTTTTTTTCTTCACATTATTCATGTGTTGATGATTCTCTATGTTAGGACGGCTAGTATGGGCTTAACGGATGTGAGATCCCCCAAAATCCCCTACAACAAAATGGTACTACATACTCCTTCCGTCCAATTTTAAACTTCAAATACCCAAAATGGAACATTTATTATACTTCGTTATTTGATATACGTTACATCTCATACTCACAACAACTATCCACTAACTATTTTCTATTCCAGTTTTTCTCTCATCTTATTTTCTATACCCACAACACTCTATCTCACTTTTTATATTTTATAATATTTTTTAAAAAAAATTTAAACTCAAAATATTTTGAAGTATAAAATGAGACGTAGAAATATTAGAGATGAAATAGCATTTTTATAATTGAATACATATTTAATGGACATCGGATACGATGCACCAAAGCCCTTGGGTTCTGATGAAATTACTTGTTCTGTAATTTTTCATCTATTATAAAGACATTCCTATAATAAAGTGTTAGAGCAATGCTAGGGGCACACAATAAGGTCACAAAATCTTGCTCACAAGATGAGGTGACGATATTTTATTGGTTGCATCGATAATGGATCCGCCACACTCTAATTAAAAACACCAATAACATCATTACACCTAGGATTTTGTGAACAAGATTTTATGACTTTTTTGTGCCCCAAGTATTATTCTAAAGTGTTATCTTGAAATCATTGCACCCCATTAATTTTTAAATTTATGTTCATTTTTTTAAAAAAACATTAATATTCTTTCTGTAAAAAGATTTATCTCTAATTTTTTAAACCAAATTTCATATAAATTTTCTTGTTATTAACATCAAGATCTCTCCTAAATGCAGTTTGAAAATTTATATAATCCCCAACATTTTAATAATAATATTAATTGCTTTGAAATAGTGTTTGTTCAAAAGAGACTCTTATTTTAGATTAGAGCAAGACTACGAAATATTAATAAAATTTTGTTCATAAATTTAATTAATAGCCAATTATTATTATTTCAATCATTTAATATTTAGATTAACAAAATAAACATTAACAGTCAATTAAAATTTTATAAATATATAATAGATAGAGAATTTTGCCCCCACCCCGGCCTTTTCAACGCCATATTTCATCCAATCCAAGTGCATCCATATCATTTTCAATCACCCTAATCCAAGTTTGCTTGGGTTTTTCCCTAACCCTCGTCATTTTATCACTTTTCTACTCTTCAGGCCTCCTAACCGGTGCATCTCCCGGTCTCCGTCCCATATGACCAAACCACCTTAAACATTTCTCCCTCATTTTATTCTCAATGGGTGCAACTCACTCCTCAATCGATCATTACTTGTATGCCCACGCATCCGTCGTAGCATACGCATCTCCGCTACATTTAGACGTGTCCAAAATCTAACCGGAACAGGCTAACCGGAGATTTTTTAACCGGTCAAAACCGGTCAAACCCGGCTAACCGGTTAACCGTGAACCGTCTCAACCGTCAACCGTATTTTCAAGGTTCGGTTAAGGTTAGTCCATTTTGATAACCGTCAACCGGCGGTTATAACCGGGAAGCTAACCGCCGGTTCAACCGTCTATACTAACCGTCAGTTTCTTACCATTTTCACGTTAGTTTTAAGAATTACAGTCAGTTTTTTTTAACAATTTCAGTCAGTTTTTTAATGATTTCAGTTAGTTTTCTAACAAAATTGGTGTTTTTATTTCATTTTCAGTTAGTTTCTTAATGATTTTTAGTCAGTTTTCTAACAAAATCCTAAAAAACTGTTTTTTTTTTTTTTAAAAAAAAAATAAATAATTGAAAAAGTCTCATAACCGGGTTAACCGGCAAAACCGGCTTAACCGGTTTAACCGTTAACCGGATAACCGTAACCGGATGTGGCGGTTAGAAGGTTACTCCACGGTTAGGGATTACCGGTAAAATTAACCGGCGGTTATAACCGGCTAACCGGCGGTTAACCGGCATGGACACTTCTAGCTACATTCATCTTATGAACAGACTGTTTCACGGTCCAATATTCAGTGCTACAGTATTCACTTGCTTCAAATTTGGTAAAAAAATGGTTGTACATACTCCTTCCGTCTCATTTTAAACTTCCAAAATTTCCCCTTTAGTGCCCCATTTTATTGTTCAAATACACAAAAAGAAAAGTTTATATTATACTTCTTTATTACATATGCCCTACATGTCATACTCACAACAACTATTCACTAACTATATCATACTCCACTTTTTTCTTTCTACCTATTTTCTACACTCAGAATACTCTATCTCACTTTTCATATTTTATAATAAACACATTTAATTTTTTATTTTTGAGCTCAAATTTTTTTGAAGTATAAAGGGCGACTGCAGAATATTAGAGATGAAAATGATACAATTTCTTATAATCTATTAACACAATATTTAACGTGCATCGGAAATGATGTAACAAAACCCTTATGTTCTCATGACATTACCCCTTTTTTTTTTTTTTTTTTTTTAGCAAACAACACATAATTGCATTAATAGAATTTAATAAGACGTTCCATAAATAACAGAGGCTCGTCCAAAATGTAATAATTGCAATTAAGATATACACGTGAATAGCCTAACACATATCGAGTAATGATAGCCAACCTCAAACCAAATCTCCAAAGCGTCCTTGGGAACAATGACATGTGATGCTCAAATGTGTTTCCAAGTAAAACTTGGACACGACTCAACACTAGCCTTTAGTAAACCCTCGAACTTTAAGAATTTGACTTTGAAAACACGAGAAAGTAACGCATTTGAGTCGGCAATAAATGCACAACCAAATATCTCAAGCATTGCACTAATAAAAATTATCAATATCATTCTAAGGCTCTCACATAGGAGAGAAGGCAAAGGCTGTAACACCCCAAACTTTCCAATAATAAAATAGTCTTTAACTTAAATAATATCTATCCCAAAACCAGGGAATCTCAGTCATCAAACATAATTCAAAACCCAACATTTAATATAACGGCTAGTACAACCCACTAGCTCTAAATAACTGTAAAATAACTGTCTTAAATACTTCAATAAACCAAAAGCCGCCTTTCCTCACGATCTATCAATTCCCTCTACTCTTTACCTGGGATAAATATATGGAAGGGGTGAGCGAACAATGCTCAGTAATTTCATACGAGATCTCTTTGGGTACTAAGAAGAGATGACCAAACACACACACAACACGCACACACATACACACACACACTGCCATGCACACACACACACACACACTCACATCTTCTACCTTCAAAACCCTAATCATGCAACCCTAGATTATCATGATACCTTTAGGGTTTCTAAATCATTAAACTAATGATTCAAACGAAAGAGAAAAGATTAAGGAGATTGGGGAGTACCTTCGAGATCCAATCCGGACTCCTCTCTTCCTCTCTCCGCCTTCTCTCTCTCTCTCGGCCCTTCTCTCTCTCTCAAGGCCGCCGCCTCTCTCTCATTCTCTCTATCTCTTTTGCTTTCTTTTCTTATTTGATAATTAAAGAGGCTAGGGTTTTCAAGAGAGGTTAATATATGTTGGTCCCAAAGGGCAACAAGGGTATGAAAAATAGCTAGAGGGGGGGTGAATAGCTGTTTTGAAATTCTTTTCAAACCCTTGAAAATGCGCACTAAGTCCTTTAAGCGTTATGAAAGACGCTCCAAAGATAGAGTGAAATGCACAGTGGAATTTAGTTAAGTAAAAGGAGCACAAACAATGAAAAGGGGCGCACACACACTAAGTATTTTGGCTTAAAGAATGTGTGAAATGGAACTAAGGCAATAGATCACAAACACAACAATATTCAAAATCTGCAAATGACAAACAAGCAAGTAGTAAGATGGAATTGAAAAATTGAAATAAATTGCAAATAGTAAAGGAGCGCTATTTGGAGAGGTTCGATCGGGAAATGATCTATGTCATCTACCAAGATGGTTAGTCTTGGATTTCTAATGAAGATATTATATTATGAGTTTGATTACAGATTACAACGTTTGAGTATGATCAACTCAAGATCTATTATCTATGAAAGAACAAATCCTAGACTAAAACCAGTGTATCTCTTCAAGAAAGATCTAAGTGATCAAACTTGAAGAGGTGAGTGTGTGTTCTTAGTTTCAAGGCTCTTTAGATCTATGAGATTGAGAGCACAATAAAACTAAAGTGTTACAAGGCTTTTAGGATCTGGGCTAGTGATGAATATATGAAGGTGATCTTGGAAATCTGGGAAATTTAAGAACAATCTTCAAATCTTCAAACTTCTCGCTCAAAGCGTGAATTCTAGCAACTTCAAATGTCTGAAGTTATAAGGTATTTATAGTGGGTTTGAGAAATATAGCCGTTGAGAATCCATGTGATGGAGCTCGTTGATTGGATCACGTGTCCAAATATAGCCGTTAGACACAAAGTATTTGAGAGACGTTGAGGATAGATGTCTTTATCTTACGTGCTCTCAAAACTTTGATTCACCGTAGGATTCTGGCTCTGAGTTTGAATACTGGAGTCTTCATATCTTCATAAGTCTTCAAAATTTGTCTAAGTGTTGAAAGGTTGCATGAAGCACATCATAATGATAGGCGTACTATAAATATTGAGGCGCACCAAGAATGGTGAGGCTCACCTATGTTATAGGTGCACCAATTTTGGTTTAGGCGCACAATTTGAACGGGGCGCACACTTGTGCTAGGCGCACAAAAGGTGCTAGGCGCATTACTTTGAGCCAGGCGCACCATGCTTGTACCAGGCGTGCTGAAATGGTGATTTTGGGGCGCACCAAGATTTGACGCTTAGATAATTTTCTGGCATTTGATCCTATCATAAAACCTAGTCTACAAAATGGACTATCTAAAAATTGAAGTATACATACTTCTTACATAGGGTCCTAAAGTCCATAAAATATAACTTAGGTAATGTATCAATCAAATATAACATTAAAAATATGAGATATAAGTGGGCATACCCAACAATCTCCCACTATTTGATTGATGCATTTACCTACTATAACAAAGGCAAAACATTATACTTGATAACAGTATGTCCAAAAGATTCAAATTTGGTAACTCATACCTCAAGTCAATGCACACACTAGCTAATGCTATAGATTTCTAATCTATCCTAAAAGATTTAAAACTTACAATATGGAAAGATAGAAATAATCAATCAGCACATTCAAGATATATGAATTTAAGTTTGAAATGTGCTTAAACTGATTGTTTAAACAATATGCATGAAAATATGAGCAGTTAAGTTTTATGCATATGAGTTTTGAAATATGATGCATTCATTGCTCTACAAACAGGAAGTTTGAATGAACAAGGTTTTAAAGAGAATGATATGCAGATTCTCATTAATAACTTGACCAATGATTAAGCGTTACAGATTACAAGTTACGAGAAGCAAAAATGAGTTCTAAAATAGGTAAACACTTTAAAAAGATAAACAAACTAATGTTCAATCAATACAAACAACAAAAGATAAACAGAAATAAACAAACTAGAACTAGGCGCGTATCAGGTGTCACTGCGCGCATCATCTGGGTGGCTGGGGTGCACCAAGTCATCTATCGTGTCTATCTTCTGGATGATAGCAGCAAGTGTCTGATTTGCACGCTCCATTTCATCATGAGTGGCTCTAACTCCATCTCTGAGGTAGGCAAGATGTCTAACATTGATATTCTGATATTCATCAACTGACCTTTGAGTTACTTGGAACTCATTTGCCCTATACTTTCGATAATGCTCTGGTAGTCAATCGACTGTTGAGCACTCTGAATGCTAGAAGAGAGTTGGTGAAGGCGCGCGTTTGCATGGGAGTGTTCAACTCCAAAATGGGTAACAGAGATCTCCTTTAAAACATCAACTTTGGAAAGGATAGGAGCAATATTAACCAAAGGCGCGCTAGTGGAAGGCGCAATATGGGTCGCAGATTTTGAGATTTCACTCATCAACTTTTTAGCCATGTAAAAAATAACTGTCTTCAACTCATCAATCTTCACAAGTGATGCACTATCAGGTGCCATCACAACCCCTTTGCCCAAAACGGCATTGAATTCATCACACAAACTATCTTTGAAAGATTTCAACCTTTCATCAACCTCTGCCTTTGTTAATATATTCTCCCCCTTAAATGCATCAAGCGATGATTCTAACTCAGAAATTTTCAAGGATTGACTTTTGATATCATTTTGGATTGCAGATTGAGTTTCGAGAATTTTAGCAAGTGTTTGTTGGATAGACAGAAGGATAGGCGCAGAATCTGATGGAGGCGCGTGAGTGGGAGAAGGCGCGCTTGGGCCAGAAAGGTTTTGGAGATGGTGGAAAATAGGTGAGATTTTAGTAGATGGAAGTGAAGGGGAACTGGAACTTTCAGTTTGGTTTTAGGAAGAAGAAGTGGAATGTGAAGGTTGTATGGAAAGGGTTGGAGAGATTGATTTAGTGAGAGTAGCAGAATGGGAACAGGAAGTAGTATTAGAATGAAATTTGGGGTTTGAATGAGTAGGGGTTTTGTCAATACCTTAATCATCTATTTGAAGCTGTTGGGTTTCGTGGTCACATGCGCAGCGGAAGATAGGCATTTAAAATTTAATGAAACCCAAAGCCCATAGATCCATTCACATGATTAAGTCAAATACAACAATATGAATACTAGAATACTAACCCTTGATGCCTTTGATTTTGCAACCTTGAATTCGATAGAGACTTGAAAACTTGATCACGATCATAGTAATAATCACGAACTTTGAAGATGATAAGTTTCACCCTCTAGCGGTATCCACACCACGAACGAATATCAAGAACACTTGATCTTGGTTGCTAGACCAAATTATGAAACACGTTTTCACAATTAATATGAACTATATGGAATTTTCTTTGTGTATAATTTTGTTCTTCAATCTAGGATTTCTTAGAACAAAATAAAACCCTCTCAAACTCTTTGGAGGCTTGCACAAACATTAGGTTTGAGTTATGGCCGAATTCTGATGTTTATACACAAGTAAGACCTATTCCAAATAGGAAACTTGTGTTAAAACCCGTCCAAAATTCGATTCCGAGTCAAATTAGGAATCTGCCCCCGACAGCACTGTGCGGCCGCCCAAACTGAGGTGTGCGGCCGCCCAAGTTCTTGTGCGGTCGCCCATCCCATTTGGGCGGACGCCCAAAGGCCCAGAAAAATCCAATTTTTCCAAATTTCCAATATAGTCCTTATTTAGGATTCGTTCTATTGTGTGTGACCCTCTAGGATTATACTAAGTTGGCAATGGGTTCAAACATGAAACCATAAGATATGATTAGGTTCTAGCAAACCGTCATACCTACCCAAATAGTATAACTAGATACAAGTTCGCATTCCTTTTAGAACATGTCATAATCCCTTTGTCCACGATGTCATTGAACACAAGTCATGGTCAACAAGTCAACTTGCATTGTTCAATACTTTCTCGATTCCGAATATGTTGATAATCCAAATGACATTGATCCAATCAATCCATTTGAGTTTGGCCAAACATTTCATCAACATCATTCCTTCGAGGGGCCCAAGCTTGACATCTCTCCGAAGAGGGACAAATCCATTTAGCTTATTATTCTTCCCTACGTGAATCCGATTATGCCAATCATACCCTTTATAACTACCGTGTTAAGGTAGCGTTTGAATATGTCAAACATAATGTTCATCAAGTGGAAGACTATAATAACTTCATGTCTAAGGATTCAAATGACATAACTAATATGAGATTTATATATGACATCGACCATGACATAAATCTCATACCGCGGGTCATGTCCAGTACCTTGTTCCAAACAAGTGCCTATAAATCTAACATGATCATCCCATGATCATTTAGCCTTTATACTAGTGCTTAACAAGCTCTAGGGACGGAGATTATTATAAGCAAACACGAGCCATAATAATAATCTTATTATCTCTTTATTTTATGAATAAAATGATAACTTATACAACGTTTAACAAACATGCCTAGGGCACCAACACCAACAGAAGCTCCCCCTGAACTTCAATATCTGGGATCTGCTCCCCCCAACCATATCACCCAACTCCTCACTTTCTGAGTCATCACCAAAAATTTCATTCACTAGCTTGATTGCAACGTTAGAACGAACCTTTCCAGGCGTAGCAGCACGATGCGCAATAACATTAGGCGCAACAATCAAAGGCGTAGTAATGGGAGAAGGCGCAATAATGGGGGGGGGCGCTTTCATTGCATCGGCCATGAATTTTCGAAGCGCGCCAACATCAGGCGCTCCTACTGCTTTAAAAGCCTCATCAATAACACGGGCTCCAACCTCAGCAGCCTTTGCGTGCTTTTTTGCACTAACGATTTTCGTCTTTAACCTCCTTAAAGGGTTCATTTCCTTAAGCACTTTTCTTTTACGACCCTTACCTTCAATGAAGGCGCATAAGCTACCCGGGACATGGGTATCTGCCAACTTCTTTTTCCCTTGCTTAACCATTTTTCTCTTCATAATGGTTTCAGCATTTAAACCAGTTTCATCATCATCCTCATCAGTAACTTCCAAACCTGCCTGAGGCGTGCTACCAGAGGCGCGTGAAGGGACAGTAGGCGCGCTAGAGTGGCCAACTGAGACATATGGTTCTTTAGGTTCAGGCGCGACGTTCCAATATTCCTTGTACTCCTTATCCTCATAGTCTTTTCTAAACTCAAATAGGAAGGTCCTATCAAAGTTAGAAACTTCAGTCACTTGAAGTTCTGGGTCTTCTGTAATGAGTTTATTAATGGCTGGGTTATTAAGAAAGAGTTTGCTAAGGAGTATACAATGGGATTTGTACTTTGGTTGCTGTTTGGCTTGACGGGTTTTATAAGTGTTTATAGAATCAGAAAGATAAGTCATAATGACTTTGGGCCAATGTAGTTTGATCCCAGTAAATATTTCACTTGAGAATTCTCATTGAGGGACAGTGAACTTGTCAACATTGCAGGTTTTAAACATAACTAATTTTCCAACCAGGTGCGCTATATAGTACATCAACTCCCCAAACTCATGAATTTTAAAGTTCTTGAAGTTACCAGGAGGGTTGGGAGTTTGATTATTTCTTCAACTGCGACATCCATGACGTTCTGTTCCAAGTTGAGAGGCGCGCCACGAACTTCGAGATTTAAGCATTTGCGGATTGAAGTATAAGAAACTTGAATGGTATTGCCTCTGATGGTAGCATCAATTGTAGTGACCGTGACTCCATTCACAACAGGATTGGAAATGACCGCTGAACTGAAAAACACATCTACATACGAAGGCACGTAGTAGGACCGCTTCATGTTGAGAAATGGAAAGATTCCACATCGCTTCAAGCCATCAAGAATGTGATTCCCAATCACGTCTCGCTTTAAGTCTTTCTCATCAACTTCGAGTCCAGGTAAGAAATACTTGGAATTCTGAAAAGAAAATTATACAAGTTTAGTGTTTGAGAAATGATAAGGCGCGCTAACATCAATCAAGGCGCACACAAAACAAGACAAAGGAGGCGCGACAAGAGAAATGGCACAGAAACACAAACAAGGCTCACAAAAGATAAATAAGGCGCACAAAGAAGGGGCGCGCAACGCAAGCAAGGCGCACAAACTGTAAGGCGCGCAAAACACAAAGCAATGAACTTAGAAAAATATTAAAGGTCAAAAACAAGAACTATAAAGATTGCAAGCCAAGATATGGATCAAAACGATAAACATCAATAAAAATCAAAGAGGGGCAAACAATGTTAGAAAAACTCAAGAACACCATGAATGACACATGAATGCACGAAGAACACGAAGAACACATAAACATAAACTTGAGCCAAACTAAGAACTTTATATACTAAAATGATCCTAAGACAATGTAGAACAACAATATGGGCACAAAAACAACAAAATAGCAACAATCAAGCACGAAAATGCAAAAATCGAATTCGGGTAACATAATAGACGAAAATGGATAAACCAACAATAATCATGTCAAACGAACCCGGATCTTCATGATTATGGAGTCTATGAACTCAAAATCAAGAGAGGATCAAAATCCAACAAGAATCACAAGATAAAATCTCAGATCGGGCAAGTAATCACAAAAAATCAAATTCGGGTTTATGGAAGAACCCGGCACTATAAAATCTTGAAATTTGAGATTTAGGGACAAGAAATTTATACCATGTCATTGATAATCCTTTTGGGTGCTTAAATGGTTGAAGGTTTAGGAGCCATGATGCTTTTAAATGAAAGAAAAATGAGAAAATCTAGAGAGAGAGAAAGAGAGGGCCGAACTAGAGAGAGAGAGAGAGAGAGAGAGAGACGGGGTAAGAGAGAGAGAGAGAGGGCAGAGAGTTTGAAAGAAGAGAAAGAAATAGGTTTTAACAATAAAAGGGTAATGGAGAGTCAATGGCTACTATGTATGGGTCTGGTTTTTTTTTTTTTTAAGAAGTGGGGAAGTGGGAAGATCAAAAATAGAGAGAAAATATGAAGAAGAGAAGTAGTGGACAGAAAATTAAATGGGGGTGTCATAAAAGGATGATGACGTGGCACTAAATGGCCAGAAAAATTGTTTCACTTCCTTTATAAGTGAATGAACAATTTTGACTTAATTTGCACAAACACCAAAAACATCTATTTTGGTATAAGTTTAGGGGGAAAGAGTCAACCAATATAATCCCCAGAAAATAAATTTGAAAAATAAAAAACGCGAGAAAATTAACTGCACAAGTACCCTTGAGCAATCATGGAATGTCTTAACAAGACCTAAATCCAATATGCAATAAATAATAACAAACATACCTGGTACTTGTGAAATAAATTGGAGTCAGAGAATGAAAACTAAATGAAGTTTAGAAACCAATCATTGATACGGGAGCGTATATTGAAGGCGTGCCAAGTTGAGGGCGCGACATTGGTAAGAGGCGCGTAGCATTGTTGAGGGCGCATAAACATGTATAGGCGCGTAATAGTGTTGGAGGTGCTTATGGTTTCCTTGAAACCTTGAAACTGATTTCTAAATTTTAGATCTGAAATTTTCACAACTCACAAGATAAGAAATCATTAGTAATAACAAAACTATATGGACTAGTTGAGTTCAAGCATACCCATTTCTCCTCTAAAAAATATGAACCTTTTTGCATCAAGAGCTTTAGTGAGAATGTCAGCAATTTGATAATCAGTTCCCACGTGCTCTAAATGAATGTTTCCTTTTTCAACGTGGCCCTTGAGGAAGTGATATTTGATGTCCATATGTTTGGTTTTGGAGTGCATGACAGGATTTCCTGAAACTGAGATGGTTGAGGTATTGTCACAATAAATTGGACAATTTTCTTCTATGATATCATAATCCACCAACTGTTGTTTCATCCAAAGTATTTGACAGCAACAACTTCCAGCTTCAATGTATTCTGCTTTTGTTGTTGAAACTGAGACTGATGCTTGTTTCTTGCTAGCCTATGCCACGAGTCTATATCCAAGGAAATGACAAGTGCCACTGATGCTTTTCCTGTCAATTGTGCATTCTGCATAATCTGCATCTGAATAACCTATAAGTTTGAAATTTGAATCTTTGGTGTACCAAAGTCCAAGGTTAACAGTACCAGATAGATATCTTATAATACATTTCACAGCAGTTAAATGTGCTTCTCTAGGGTCAGATTGATAACGAGCACAAATACTAAACATAATATCAGGCCTACTAGCAGTAAGATAAAGGAGAGACCCAATCATACCTTTGTAAAGAGTTTGATCAACCTTTTTACCTTTTAAGTCTTTGTCTAGTTTGTTTCCGGTAGCCATTGGAGTGTCGTATGCTTTAGCATTTTCAAGTCCAAACTTTTTGATAAGATCTCTTGTATACTTTGCTTGATTGATAAATATGCCTTCATTCAATTTTTTGATTTGAAGTCCGAAGAAGAATGTGAGTTCTCCCATCATGCTCATTTCAAACTTGCTCTTCATAAGTTTATCAAAACTCTTGCACAACAATTCATTAGTAGAACCAAATATAATTTCATCAACATAAATTTGAACAAGTAATTTATGACCATTATGTTTGGAAATGAAAAGAGTAGTATCGATTTTACCGCGCGTGAATCCTTTCTCAATGAGAAACTTGGATAGTGTATCATACCATGCTCTTGGAGCTTGTTTGAGTCCATACAAAGCTTTCTGGAGTTTGTAAACATGATCTGGAAATTTTGAATCTTCAAATCCAGGTGGTTGAGCTATATAGACTTGTTCTTGGACTTCACCATTCAGAAACGCGCTCTTCACATCCATTTGATATAACTTGAAGTTCTTGTGAGCAACGTAAGCTAGAAAGATTCTGATAGCTTCAAGTCTTGCTATGGGCGCAAAATTTTCATCGTAATCAATCCCTTCTTCTTGCCTGTAGCCTTGTGCAACCAACCTTGCTTTGTTTCATGTGATGGTTCCATTCTCATCTAACTTGTTTCTGAACACCCACTTTATACCAATCACTCCTTGATCATGTGGTCTTAGAACTAGAGTCCAAACCTTGCATCGTTCAAATTGATTGAGTTCTTCTTACATTGCAATAACCCAATTCAGATCTTGGAGTGCTTCATCAGCCTTCTTTGGTTCAATTTGAGAGATAAATGCAATGTAAGCATCAAAGTTTGTATCTCTTCTTGTATGAACCCCAACTTGTAGATCACCAATGATATTTGCAATTGGGTGACCTCTAACTTTACAAATTTCAGGAGGTAAGTTAGGTTGAGTTATTGTAACTTGAAGGTATTGGTATATCTTCACCAGAAAATCATCAAAGTTAGGGGGTTGAATTGGTTCAGAATTAAAAATGGGAGTCACATCAGGTGCAGCAGTAGACTGAGGTGCATGAGGAGAATCAATAGGTGCGACTGAAGACTCACTATGCGCGCTATTCATGGAATCAGGCGCAACTGATGTAGATAGATTTCCTTGAGTTGATGTATTCTGATCTTGTGTAGGCGCAGCTTGTATAGGAGCACCTGTCTCAATAAACTCAATAGAATCATCAGAATCATTTGGAGCCAAATGTGTCTCAAGGAGAGAATGTTCATCAAATGTAACATGTACAGATTCAACTATAACTAAAGTAGATCTATTAAAAACACGAAAAGCTTTAGAATGTTTGGCATACCCAACAAAAATACCTTAATCTGCTTTGGCACCGAATTTACCTCTATGTTCATTTACGTTGTAGATGATAATAGCATTTGCATCCAAAGATTTTGAAGAAAACAATGTTGGGAGCTCTACCACGCCAAAGTTCATACGGAGTCTTGTTGTGAATTTTGTTGATGAGGGAACGATTCTGAGTAAAACATGCAGTGTTGACTGCTTCTTCCCAAAAGTACATAGGTAGTTTGGCTTCAGCTATCATCATTTTTCCAGCCTCAATCAATGTTTGATTCTTCCTTTCCACAACTCCATTTTGTTGAGGAACTCCAGCAGTTGAGAAGTTATGATCTATTCCATGACCATCACAATATCGAGCAACACCGTTGTTCTTGAATTCTGTTCCATTGTTGGATCGAACACTTACGATGTCATATTCTTTTTGAGTTGGGAACAGTCTAAAAAAAGTGGTTAAAACGTCATAACAATTGTCTTTTGAGATCATCATTTCCACCCATGTATATCTTGAATAATCATCCACCACAACTAGAGTATACTTGTTTCCTCTAATGCTTGCAGTGGTAACTGGTCCAAATAAATCAATGTGAAGCAGTTGCAAACATCTAGTAGTTGAAGGATTTGTCTTGCTGGAGAAAGATTGTTTTGGTTGTTTGCCAAGTTGACATACAGCGCACTTTTTGTCACGGTGATCAGCAACTTTGGAAAGTTCTTTTACAAGATTATTCCTGCTGAGTTTTGATAGATACTTGAAGTTCAAGTGACTTAAGCGCTTGTGCCATAGCCAACTATTTTCGCTCACACTTTTAGCTACAAAACAAAGATTAGTACTAGAGTTCATATTTTAAAAATTAATAATATAAATATTTGTCTTACGATATCCAGTAAGTAATGTTGCTCCAATTTTGCCATCCTTGATAAGACATTTCTTTGAAGTGAAATGTCATTCTAATCCTTTGTCGCAGAATTGAGATATGGATAATATATTGTGCTTGAGTCCTTCAACTAGAAAGACTCTTTCAATGCACACTTTGTCTTTCTTGAGCTTTCCATATGCTACAACCTGGCCTTTATTATTATCACCAAATGTTACTGAGGTACCTCTTTCTTCATGAACATCTTCAAGTAAAGTTTCATCTCCAGTCATTTATCTTGAACATCCACTGTCGAGAATCCATTCATACGTTTTAGCTTTGGAAGATCCAGCCATGAAGCAAAGAACCTGAAATATAGACATTTGTCACCTTTATTCCTTTTTGGGTCCTAGAGTTATCAACTTTTGACAACCTTGACCTTAAGATTTTTACGTCCTTTGGAATTGAGAGTGAATCGCAAAAGGCACTCCACGACCTTATATCCAGAAAAATCACAAATAGAACAATGATGAAAGCCACCAATCACATAAGCTTTCACAAACTCCTTACTTTTCTTTGGGATAGCATTCTTAATTGGGTCAGATGAACTAGCCTTAACAAAATCTTTCTTTTGAAATTTTGGAGCGCTTTTTTTAGGAGCGCGGATAGGGCTAGGAGGCGCACGGCGATGAGGCGCGTGGCTCCTAGGCGTATAATGATCACTCGTAGAAGGAGCGCGCATAGTTTCAAGAATGACTTTGCTAGAAGATGATTCATCTGTAGCTATTTTCTTCCCTTTAGCTTTCTCAAATTGATTCGTTGGGTAGACATAATGGAATGTTTGTCTTTTGACTTGTTCCTTTCCTTTACCCTTAGAATTAGAATGTTTTTCCTTGGGAATTTCACGAGTTTGCTGGGAGGTAAATTCACTCTGTCTTTCACAACAGACATCAGACTTAAATTTGTCACTAGTTGATTTGAATCCCAAGCCTCCCTTATCACCACTGGCTTTTTGAGATTCAAAGATATTGTCCATAGTGACACGAGAATTGGACTACTCATTTGTAATGTTTTTGAGATCAATAATTTGAATAACCAATTCCTCATTTTGAACTTTAAGTAGCGAGTTCTGTTCTGTCAGATAAATGTTTTTATCAGTAAGAGGAGTCATGCTCTTTATCTGCTCTTTAAGGAGGGTGAGTTCAGATATTAGAAGAGATTTCTCCGTCTTAAGATGGGAAATTTCATCACATGATAGTGCTAAAGCTTCCTTCATATCACAAAAACTACTGATTACCTTTTCAGCCTCTTTGAACAGCTTTTCTTGCTTTTCAATATCTTCATCATGAATAACTTTAGGAATTGGTGCAACTTTGTAAGGATCCCGCCCTGCGTCGGAGGAAATGAAGGGGTTTTCGTTTTGAAGGGCGAAAAACCAAACACGGTTATCACGCAAAACATAACGGAGTCACCACATTTGTTAATTATTTAACCCAACAAATGGAAAGGTTGGAGATTCTATTAGTTCGGAGGTCAGGTTACGTCTTAGGAAGAGTTTTACGTCACCCAAGTCGCCTCGGATAGGACCGAGTCTCCCTAACGTTAGTTAACAAACGTGCATGTGTGTGTGTGTATTTCAAAAAGTGGGAAAAACTGACATTTTAACAAAACTGGTTAATTATTTAACAGAAAAAGGGTTATTTTGCAAACATTTCAGTCCGAAAGGGAAGAAACTGGAGAATGCACTCCCCGGCCAAAGTAACCGTACGGCTAGGGAGAGTATTCCAGGGGTTTTTGACAGTTTATCAGAAAATTGTCCAGTTTCAGGCAAAACAGAGTGTTCTTGCTGAAACTGGACTGAAATGATCATTTTCAGTTATTTTCTTCAACAAAAACATGGATTTAATCATCCCTATATCATTGATCACAAATTAGACACCAAAAACAAAGGTTTTGGGTGTGATCAAGACAATCATTGGAGAAATTTTGAGAAAGGTGATGAACATGCCATTTGGGCCAAAATTGCCATTTGATGAGTAAAGATTGGAACTTTACCATCAAAATGGACTTTTCATGAAAGATTAACATTGAGGGACAACAAAAACAACATAAATATCCAATCTTTATGACCTAATCTTAGGGATTTTTTGCTAGATCAAGGTTGGGATGATAAAGATTGAGCCGTTATCCCCCAACATGATCATCATGGCCTAGTTTGTGTAATACCAACATAAAGACATAGGCTTTCACCTTGATAAAGAGATCTTTAAGCTATTTAGAACAAGAAATTAAACCATGATCATCCTTAGGTTTGAACCTCTTTCACACAAAAGCATGAAGGGCACCTTGAATCATGTTCATGGTTTAGTTCACATTATATGTATATATATAAGATATATATGCTTGAAATGGACAAGTCTTGCAAGAATATAAATTTGCTTGAGAGGACAAGTATTACAAGAATGTAAACAAGAACAAGTAATATGATTAACAAAACAAAATAGAGTTGAGATGAAGAGAAGATGGGGGAAGGGGACCTCACTTATGATGGTTCTAGTCTATCTTCCTTTCCTTCACTCAATTATATGGGTGATTTCTCTCTCAGACTCGATTTCTGCAGAGTTTCCCCTATCTAAACAATATTCTTCCCCCTGAAATGATCAGCATGGGGTTCAATTTATAGGGACTGAGGGTGCCCAACATAGCCGTACGGCTCAACCCCTCAAGTACCCAAACCATCCGTACGACTCGACTTGGCGAGCTTCTGGATTTTTCTAAGTTTAATTCCAGTTCAGTCCTGGAATATTAGGTTTATCCTAGTGAAGTCCTGGCCCATTGGTTTATCCCTAAATGGTACCAAGAATTCCTCTAAAGTAGGTCAAATTCAGATTGGGGTACTTACAGAGCCCCTCGGCAACGTCGCTTTTGAAGAAAGCGGGGTTGTCGACAAAATAAGCATCCCAATCTGAGGGGAGGACGGCTTGGCCGATTTTTTCTATGGCTGGACCTAGAGGTATATGATTCCTACGTATCCCTATTCGAGGGAATCAAGCCTAACGTAGTTCGGGTGAGAGATTTTAAGGCTACTCAAATCTATGGGCCTTAGGTAGATATTCATTTATCCCTTCCTAAACAGGCATGGCTCAAAGGCCGAACTTGGTCAACTTGGCTCTATTCGGAGAGGGTTGACTAAGGGGGCTGGAATGGCTCAGAGGCTCAAATAATAGGCATGGCTCAAAGGCTGGGCTCGATCGACTAGGCTCTATCGGGAGAGGGTCAACTCGAGGGTAACTGGTCTTATGTCTGACTAAGGACTGTCGGGACACATTGGTTGATTTGGTCAACTTTTCTCATGGCGGAGAGTCGACTACACAAACTGGTCAACTTATCTCATAGCGGAGGGTCGACTACACAAACTGGTCAACTGTCGTCACAATGATAGGTTTTGTCTAACCTGGCCACTCTCGGGGGACAAAGGTTTTCTTAACCTAGTCATGACTATACTGGTCTTATGCCCTACCAAGGGCTGCCGGGGCAATAACATCTTAACTTTCATCCTGGACTTACGAGGTACGGCCGGGACTTTCACGATTTCACTTTCTACCCTGAACTTACGAAGTACGGCCGGCTCAACAAAATCCAATGGTCTTATGCCACGCTGGGAGGCCAAGGACGAATCTCACCGAAACCTAATGGTCTTACGTCACGCCGGACCGCCAAAGGACATAATCTCACCAAACCTAATGGTCTTACGTCACACTGAACCGCCAAAGGACATAATCTCACTAAACCTAATGGTCTTACGTCACACCGGACCGCCAAAGGATAATTTTTCACATTTTTAACTGGACTTACGAAGAACGGCCATTCTAACCTAGACTTACGAAGTACGGCCGGGTTAATTTCACTTAAACTCTTAACCTCTTAACCTCTTAACATGGACTTACGAAGCACGGCTGGGTTAACACAAATTTCAAACTCTTAACCTGGACTTACGAACTACGGCCGGGTTAATTTCATACTCTTAACCTGGATTTACGAGGCGCGGCCGGGCTAATTTCATACTCTTAACCTGGACTTATAAAGCGCGGCCGGGCTAATTTCATATTCTTAACCTGGTCTTACGAAGCGCGGCCGGGTTAATTTCATATTATTAACCTGGACTTACGAAGCGCGGCCGGGCTAATTTCATATTCTTAACCTGGACTTACGAAGCGCGGCCGGGTTAATGCTTATTCTCACATTCTTAACTGGACTTACAAAGTACGGCCATATTAATTTCACAAAGCTGGTCTTACGTTCATCTAGGGACTGCCCGATTTTCATTTTTACATAATTTCACTGGGAACCTAATCTTTCTAGGTTCAAATCAAGTTGCATGAGCCAAAAGGGGCATTTTAAACATTTTCCAAAGGGAGGGGGCCTAAGTTCTATTTCAGAAACCTAGGGGGAACCATGTTCAAGGCATCAGGGGCCAGTATGTAAATTAGGGTACTTACAAACTTGTGGTCTGATATAAGCTTCCTTTATGAGTTTGCTTCTTGCACTCAGATCACATCTGGAAAACAGCAATCCACCATCACTTTGAGCTGGTGTAAGACATCCTTGTTCAACGAGCTTACTGATGGTTGGTCCTTTCTTCTTTTTCACCTCTAGATGACCTACAGATTTTCTAACTGGTTTGTTCAAGATTTTCATAGCAGGAACATCTTTAGAGTAGTAATCATAATCATAGTCATCAATATCATGTTTTGCCACCAAGCACACGAGTCCATCATCAGAATCTTCGTCGCTCTTTTCTGCGTCTATTTCAATCCAAGTCTTGAGTTCATTTGATGGTGATTCTTCCTCAGCAACCATTCCCTTGTGACGAGAAAACTTGGAATTGTGGTTGCTCTTTTTCTTCATATACTCAAACTAGGGAATTGCACAGCTTGATGCAAAGTGACCTAGTTTTCTGCAATTAAAACAAACAAGATCTTTTTTTTCTTTTAGAATCACTGCTCCTTGTGAATTTTGGAGGAGCTCTGCCGCTAGATTCTGGAGTTTTGCTGGTTGCTCCTGGTTTTGAGAATTTTCTGAACTTCTGGAATCTCTTCACAAATAAAGCAAAGTCTTCATCATCCATGTCTAATAGCTCAGAAGTAGAGATTTTGGGGTCTGAGCTTTTCTCAACATGCGCTTCTTCTCTTTGCGCCACCATTGCTATGTATTTTGACTTTCCTTCAGTTTCACTGATACGCTAAAGTTTGAGTTCATAAACCTTGAGATTTTCATAAAGGTTTCTTAAAGTCCAATCATCCAAAGTTCCAGCGTCTTCAAGAGTGCTAGATTTGTGGAGATATCTTGATCCAAAAGCAGCAAGGAAATTAACATTCAATTCCTTATTAGATAATTATTGCCAAGTGAAATACATAGATTTATAATTTCACAATAACGTTCACAGGTCTGTCTTTCACCAGGAAGTTGAGAGAAATTGTTGAATCTCTTTTGAACTTCATATCTCTTGTTCTCTTTACAAACTGTGTCTCCTTCAATATGCTCTTCAATAGCATCCCATAATTCATTAGCAGTAGCACAATGCATGACTTGTTGTTTCATTGCCGTGCTTAGAGTGCTTAAGAGAATATTTCTTGCTTTCCCATCATTTCCAACTCTTCTTGCTTCTTCTTCAGTCCATTCTTCCTTTGGATTTTGAATGGTTGGTTGGGCAGCGTTAGTGCATGGATTAGGATTCGCTTTCATCGGAATGTAAGGTCCATAAACCACGGTGTCATGAAGCCTTTCATCAATTGAGTTGAGATGAGTCAAGATGCTGAATTTCCATACGTCAAAATGATCTTCATCAAAGACTGAAACATGTGTGTAGTTTGCAGTTGCCATAAGTTTTGAGTTTTCTATATTGAATCGGCACCCAAGATGTTAAGCTTGAAAAACAAAAAGAAGTTTCATAAAGGTGTTAGCTCTGATACCACTTGTTGGTCTCAAAGGTCAACAAGGGTATGAAAAATAGCTAGAGGGGGGGGGGGTTGAATGGCTGTTTTGAAATTCTTTTCAAACTCTTGAAAAATTCAATTGCAAATGCACACTAAGTCCTTTAAGCGTTATGAAAGGCGCTCCAAAGATAGAGTGAAATTCACAGCGAAATTTAGTTAAGTAAAAGGAGCACAAACAATGAAATGGGGCGCACACACACTAAGTATTTTGGCTTAAAGAATTTGTGGAATGGAACTAAGGCAATAACTCAGAAACACAACAATATTCAAAATCTGCAAATGACAAACAAGCAAGTAGTAAGATGAAATTGAAAACTTGAAATAAATTGCAAATAGTAAAGGAGCGCTATTTGGAGAGGTTTGATCGGGAAATGATCTACGTCCTCTACCAAGATGGTTAGTCTTGGATTTCTAATAGAGATCTTATATTATGAGTTTGATTACAGATTACAACGTTTGAGTATGATCAACTCAAGATCTATTATCTATGAAAGAACAAATCCTAGAATAAAACCAGTGTATCTATTCAAGAAAGATATAAGTGATCAAACTTGAAGAGGTGAGTGTGTGTCCTTAGTTTCAAGGCTCTTTAGATTTATGAGATTGAGAGCACAATAAACCTAAAGTGTTACAAGGCTTTTAGGATCTGGGCCAGTGATGAATATATGAAGGTGATCTTGGAAATCTGGGAAATTTAAGAACAATCTTCAAATCTTCAAACTTCTCTCTCAAAGCATGAATTCTAGCAACTTCAAATGTCTGAATTTATGAGGTATTTATAGTGGGTTTGAGAAATATAGCCGTTGAGAATCCATGTGATGGAGCTCGTTGATTAGATCAAGTGTCCAAATATAGCCGTTAGACACAAAGTATTTGAGAGACGTTGATGACAAATGTCCTCATCTTAAGTGCTCTCAAAACTTTGATTCACCGTTGGATTCTGGCTTTGAGTTTGAATACTGGAGTCTTCATATCTTTATAAGTCTTCAAAATTTGTCTAAGTGTTGAAAGGTTGCATGAAGCACATCATAATGATAGGCGCGCTATGAACATTGAGGCGCACCAAGAATGGTGAGGCGCACCTATGTTATAGGCGCACCAATTTTGTTTTAGGCGCACAATTTGAATGGGGCGCGCACTTGAGGTAGGCTTACAAAAGGTGCTAGGCACATTACTTTGAGCCAGGCGCACCATGCTTGTACCAGGCGCGCTGAAATGGTGACTTTGGGGCGCACCAAGATTTGATGCTTAGATAATTTTCTGGCATTTGATCCTATCATAAAACCTAGTCTATAAAATGGTAAACACACGTCCACGACCTCTACCGTTCCCTTTGTTGTCATTTTTTGCTCCTTGATCCTTAGCATCTTTCTTGGGTTCTGGGCACTTCCACTGCGGATGTCCCACCTTGTTGTAGTTAAAACACTTCTTCTCTTTGTACCAGCAATCATCAGTCTTGTGCCTTCCTTCGCAAACTTGGAACTTCTCATCAGAACCTTGCCCTTTGGCGTCGCTCTTATTACCATCCTTTCGGTTGCCATAACCTTTACTCTGGTACTTACTTGCAGTACCGTCCTTTTCATGATCATCAGTAGCCTTTCGCTTATTATTGTTCCCATAGCGGTTACAGTTTCCTTTAGATCTAGTCGACTCTTTCTCAGCTGACTTCTTCTTCTCTTCTCGCTTACTGCGATAACTGTCTTCTTCTGTCTCCACTATACTTGCCCTATCAAGCACCTGATCATAGGTTGTAGCATTAACGGAGTAATTCTCTATCTGATCCGGTTGCTCAAACCAGCTTCAAAATTTTGAGCCTTCTGTGCTTCATCGTCGAAGAACGTTGGGGAAAATTCTAATAGCTCGGTGAACTTTTGCACAATACTCATCCACCGTTGAATTTCCTTGAGTCAACATCATGAACTCTTCCACTCTGGCATTCCGAACACTCATCGGATAGTACTTCTCGTTGAACACACATTTGAATCTTTCCCACGTGAACTCGCCATCTCCACGCGCAATAGTCGCCCTTTTCTCAGCTTCCCACCATTTCAGAGCTTGCCCTTTCAGCATAAACGTCGCATACACCACCTTTTGCTCAGGTGTGCAATTCTGAGTTTCGAATATCTTTTCCATATATTTCACCCAGTCCTCGGGTTTCTCTTTACTAGTTCCAGAAAACGATTTTGGGTTTCTTTTCTGAAATAACTCTAGCTGATCCCGCAACGGTATCGGCTGAGCTTGCTGCTGTGGCTGGGCTAGGGTTGCTACCACTTTCCCGATTCCTGCCATTGTCTGATTCAATGTTTGTAACAAATTCGCCATGTTCGGGTCAGCTTGCCCGTCATTGTTCCCGGCGTTATTGGCATTTGCATTTCTTCTTGCCCCACTTCTTGACATCTGGGGGGGGGGTAATATCATACTTTATTAGTATCGAGACAAAACGCTATTACTCACGCCAACACAAGCATTATACTATGCTCAATACTTTCACATAAATAGGCCGTCTCAAAAGACGTAAAAGTTTGGTTCACTAGACCTCTGGTCGTTTCAATAGATCAACACTACTTTAGTAAGTCGTTTCACTAGACTTGATTATTAATCGCATGTCGATTCATTAGACCCACTATCATTCACACTTGGCCGTCTTACTAAGCCAATCACTTTCACACTTGACCGTTACAATAGGTCACTTTACTCTTGTTTTGATCATTTCAACAGACCAAAACTAAATTCACTTGTCCGTTTCAATAAGCCAATTAATACTCATGGTCTTTTCACTCGACCAACACTTTCTCATTCTAGATTAGCTCACACGCTTTATCATTCAATCAACAAAGCCATTTGCTTAAAATAAATCAAAATTTTTATTGCAAAGAATCTCTTGAAAACAAAACTAAATAAAACAAAATTCTAGTGTTTCTCTTTAGACTAGAACTAACTATCAATACTATAAAATAAAATACACTCTACGTTCCACTTTTCAATCATAGAACAACACCTTCCTAGGACTTCCCATAAGTCTTCCACTAGGCACCTTTGGAATCTTGTTAGAGTCTCTTGGTCTTCCTATGTACCTACAAACTGGTATCTCTTCTTGTTCTAGCTCTTCCTCATCATTAAGAATGATTGGGGCAACTTCACTACCCTCGACATCAATAGCTATGTCCTTAAGTACTTCAACATTAGGCACGCTCTCTTCTGACACTGGAGCTTCTTGTACTATAGGGTTCTCTTGGATATTATTTCCAGCCATTTGTGCCTTTAACTCTTCTAGTTCATAGTACCAACGATACCATTATTCTCTAACATTAGCAGTGTACACCTCATTATCATTCCATTTTCTCTCTCGTCTAACCTAGCTCTTTTCGAACTTTCCTCAATATGTCATGAGTCTGCACAAATCTGCCTAAAGCACTTTTCGTCCTTGCTTTCTCATTCTCTATCCTCTTCTTCAGACCTTCGATCCCAAAAGCATATCGCTGAATCAATTTCCTTCTTAAGACTCTATGTGTCCACAACATCATTAATCGGCTAGGTCCGTCTATCTCCTACAATTAGGACATAACCATTATTAGTACCATATAACTCAAAGGTATATGACCATAATTATCATTTGCATAAGCAACTTAAAAGAATAACATTCTAGTGTAACCCTTCAATACTTAAGTTTCACTCCTGAAGTATTCACGTATATTCCTCAAGGAAGTCTTATTTTAGGTTCTTTCCTAAAATAGCAAGTTTCCATAATTAGAAAGTTTCCTAAAATAGTAACTTCCTAAAAGTACTAACTTCCCAAAGTACTAGGTAAGCCCAATCGTGGTTAAGTACTATTTCTCCAAATAGTCTTAACTTCTAATGTCTCCCATGTAAACCTAAACCGGAGCTTTGAATACCAACTGTAACACCCCAAACTTTCCAATAATAAAATAGTCTTTAACTTAAATAATATATATCCCAAAACCATGGAATCTCAGTCATCAAACATAATTCAAAGCCCAACATTTAATGTAACGGCTAGTACAACCCACTAGCTCTAAATAACTGTGTTAAATACTTGAATAAACCAAAAGCCACCTTTCCTCGCGATCTATCAATTCCCTCTACTCTTTACCTGGGAAAAATATAAGGAAGGGATGAGCGAACAATGCTCAGTAAGTTCATACGGGATCTCTTGGGTACTAAGAAGAGATGACCGAAAGAACGGAGCCAAACAATATTTTCAGTGAAAGGCTAATCATCAATAACTTAACTGTAATAATCTCAAAATACAGTTACGAATACTTAAAGAGAACTTGTGGCACTATCACAAGAACAAGAACAATTAAGGATTCATCTTCAATAAATCCGTCAATTCCCAAAGTAACAATACACCTTTTCAGGGTGTTAAGGGAATAAGAGACCTTACACCTTTTCAGGGTGCTCCCTTATTAAGATTAGATCATGGTCATTAAACTACTTCATCAAGTAGCATATAAAACTCTAAATTCTTTTCAATCAAACTAGATAGTTTTCGTTTAGTCCTTTTCAATCAGACTAATTCTTGCTAAGTCATTTTCAATAAGACAAAGCTAACTGTACCGGTTTCATTTAGATACATCAACATTCATTCACAATGGTTATAGATACAAGAACACATAACACAATTCAATTCACTTTAGATACCCATTGAACAAGAACATAACAAGGGTAAGATCATTCCAAAATACATTCATGTCACAGGAGTTCAAATACTACCGGCAACTTGGTAGCTACACTTTAGAAAGAATATGAGAGTCATATTTCAAAGGATGAAACTCAAAATACTTAGGAACGTAATCCCTTAACTTGGCTTTCTTACTTCTCTTTGCAAAACCGCGGGCACGAATCTACAATCATGCAAAAATCTACTCTTAGACAAAAGTAATTACTATTTACTTTTCGTCCCAACATACTTTACTTTCTTTCGTTAACCTACGAGTTACTCTCTTTTAACTCCTTATAGGGTTAACTACACATTCTAGGGTTTCTCAATTACCCATTTAGATTTACCAAAATACCCCTAAGGTTTCACCAAAATACCTCTAGGGTTACCATCTTCAATTCCCATTTCTATTTTCTAATACTCACTCACACACACTAGTTTCACCTTTTCTCAGCACACACAAAATACCCACACCCACACACATACACGCACACACTGCGCACACACACACGACACCGCACGCATACACATACACACTGCTGCACGCACACACACATACGACACGCACACATACACACACTGCACTGCGCACACACACACAACACGCACACATACACACACACACATACACTTCCATGCACACACACACACTCACATCTTCTACCTTTAAAACCCTAATCATGCAACCCTAGATTATCATGATACCTTTAGGGTTTCTAAATCATTAAACTAATGATTCAAACGAAATAGAAAAGATTTGGGAGATTGGCGAGTACCTTCGATGATCCAATCCAGACTCCTCTCTTCCTCTCTCCGCCTTCTCTCTCTCTCTCAAGGCCGCCGCCTCTCTCTATCTCTCTTGCTTTCTTTTATTCTTTGATAATTAAAGAGGATAGGGTTTTCTAGAGAGGTTAACATAGTATAGGGTTTCCAAATCCTAAACCCTAAAAGATTCCTTCTCCAATTAAAATAAAGACTTGGGCTTTACTTTGACCCAATAACTAAAGCCCAATACCTTCTTTAATGACTTGGTCCAAGTAATAATTAAAGAGTCCAAAATAAATAATAAGGGGAGGGGGCGGATAATACATTCTTCCCTCCTTAAAAGAGTTTGGTCCACCAAACTAAACGTACCTTAATCAGAAAACAGGGCGGGATACGCCTCTCGCATCTCGCTCTCGAGCTCTCACGTAGCTTCTCTTTCTGCATTGTTGCTCCACTGCACTTTCACATAGGGGATCACTCTTTTCCTCAGTATCTGATCCTTACGATCTACGATCTTCACAGGTTCTTCATCGTAGCTCAGATCAGCACGAACTCTGAGTTGCTTGTACTCGATCACATGACTTGGACAGAAAATGTACTTCCTTAACATTGATACATGAAACACATTGTGGACTCCCGCTAGTACAGGTGGTAAAGCTAACTTGTAAGCTACCATCCCAACTCATTCCAAAATTTCAAATGGTCCAACATATCTTGGGATTAACTTCCCGCGAATACCGAACCTCATAACTCCTTTCGTTGGCGAAATCTTCAAGAACACATGGTCGCCCAACTGAATTAAATCGCGCCTTCGGCGATCAGAATACGATTTCTGTCTACTCTGAGCGGTCAACAACCATTTACGAATCTGTTGTACCTTATCTGTGGTCACTTGGACAAGTTCTGGTCCTGTCAACTTCCTTTCACCAACTTCATCCCAACAAGTAGGTGATCTACACTTTCTTCCATACAATGCTTCGTACGGTGCCATCCCGATACTAGCATGAAATATGTTATTGTACGCGAATTCCACTAGCGTCAAATGTTCGTCCCACGTTCCTTGCCAGTCCCATGACGTAGCTCTCAACATGTCTTCTAGAGTCTGGATAGTCATTTCCGACTGTCCATCTGTGTGCGGGTGAAAAGCTGTACTCATCATCAACTCCGTACCCAAAGCTTGTTGTAGACACTTCCAGAATTTCGATGTAAATCTCGCATCTCGATCGGACACTATCGAAACTGGTATTCCATGCAGTCTCACAATTTCATCAATATACAACTTGGCTAACTTCTCCAACGAATCTGTCACTTTGATTGCTAGAAAATGAGTCGTCTTCATAAGTCTGTCCACAATAACCCAAATTGCGTTGTGGCCATTCAGTGTCTTTGGTATCCCTACGACCAAGTCAATCGCTATATGCTCCCACTTCCATTCTGGAATAGGTAACGACTGCAATAATCATGCTGGTCTCTGGTGTTCACTCTTTACTTGTTGACACACCAAACATTTCGATACAAATTCTGCTACATCTCCTTTCATGTTGTTCCACCAAAACGACTCTCTTAGGTTTCTATACATCTTCGTACTTCCAGGATGTATGAAAAATCTCGAACAATGAGCTTCCTTCAGAATCTCTCTCTTAATGTTGTTTGACACCCATATCCTTGATTGGTACCTCATGATTCCATCCTTCCCTACACGAAAGTCCGTTAATTCCTAAATAAATATTTATTTATTTTTAAAATTCATTTCAAAATGATTATTCTTTTTGTAAAAAAGCTTTATCTCTAATTTTTTAAATAAATTTTTATATAAATATTTTTGTTTTTAATATTATCGAGATACTCCTAAATGCATTTTGAAAATTTAGTTAGTCCCCAATCTTTTGATAAAAAAATTAAATGCTTTGAAATAGTGTTTGTTCAGAAACGTCTTTTATTTTAGGTTAGAGCAATATTAAGAACTACTTATAAACAGTAGTGGCGGATTTAGACCTCCTTGAATTTTTCTTTTTAAGGAGGTCAATATAGTAAATTTAATAATTGTAAAAGGTAAATTTGTAAAACTTACAAAATTTAAAAGGGTCCAAAGACCCTTCTCAAATGACCTAGATCCGCTCCTGCTTATAAAATCTTGCTCATAAAATTTTAATTAATAGTTAATTACTCCCTCCATCTCAAAATAGATGTCGTTTTGGAGTATTTCACACATATTAAGAAATGTCATTAATGCATGTGAAGAAGTCTCAAATACCCCTAAAGTAATTCAACTACCTAGGTAATTAAATGATTATGTAAGAGATAGATCACTATCATTAGTAAGAGTATAATTGGTATACAACAATAAAAAAAAGTTTGAGTAAACTACCAAAATGACCCGCGTACTAACAACTTTTTACATATTTACCTGCGTACTAAAGAAACAACCAATCTAACTTGCGTACTATAGACAAAATAACCAAAATCGTTAAAAAAAGTTAATAAAATTTGATGAGCGTTAGTTTTCTAACGAATATTACTTTCATAATTTTTAAATTGCCCCATAAAAACAAACCTTAATTGAGGGGTTAAATAGAAAATTCTTATACCCAAATATAATAACCAAAACCTAAATTAATCTAACTCAGCCGTTCCTCTTTCCCTTGCCGTCATCTCCACCGGCCACCCACTCCTTGTCAAATTCTTCCTTTCCTTCATCTTCTCCAGCAATCCCCTACAACCCCACCCCATGCCATCTCTTCCTTCTCCTCTTCTTTCCTCCACAAACACTCCTTCCCGCACCTGCTGTCTCCGTCACAATCACAAGCATCATCTCTCCACGGCAAGTACCATCTATGGGTTTGTGCTTGTGTCCTACAAACCATTCTTCCACCGCTAGTACGACCCCCGCCATCTCCGATTCTCCGCCCTCTTTCAGGTACTCTCTCAGGGCCTTCTCTCGCACTGTCTCTTCCCTTCACCAAAAGCACCGGCTTTGTGTTCGTGTGTTTGTCCAGAAATTGGCAAATCTAGAAATATCTACATTGCAAGAGATCTGGGTTTTTGTGGTGCAAATTTGGGTTTTTTGGGCTAAATTGAGAAACTGTGTTTTTCATTTTTCTCTTTTTCTTGTTTGTGGGTAGATCTGGAGGTATACTGGTAGAAGATCTGAGGATGAACATGGCAAGAGATTTTCGAATTTTCCAACAAGAAATGGTGTTTGTTTTATTTGTATATGTGACTTTTCTCTCAAAGTTTAGCCTGTTATATCTTGTAATTTGATAATCAATTTCATTTTATAGAATTTTTGATGTCTAACTGGTGGCGGCTGTGGCAGCCGCTGCGATGGCAGCGGTGGTGGTGATGGTTTTGGCACGGAGGAAGTAATGGATATTGAATTTTGTTGAACATAAAATAGTATTGTTGAAATCAGATTTAAATATTATAATTGTGAGCAATATTACATGTTTTTTATGACATATTTTAGATCATAGATTTTGGATTTAATTATCAAGAAATACTCCCTCCGTGTCACCCGAAATAGGACGTTTTGCTATTTTGGGTGTCCCACTTGAAATAGGACATCCCAAAATGGAAATCTTTTATTACTTTTTTTATTTGTAGGACCCACTTATCATACTCACAACAACTTTTCATTTATTATTCCCCACCCACTTTCCCCCTCCCTCATACTCACAACACCTACTTTTCAAACAACTTTTTTATAATAAAAGATTATTATTCCTTAATCCCCGTGTCGGCACCAAGAATCCTATTTCGGATGGGACGGAGGGAGTAAAATTTTTTCAACAGTATATTTCTATCCTTTTTCTTGAAAAATTATTAAATACTAATTTTATTATAAATCTGAAATAAAAAATCCAAAACATAATTATTAAAATTTGTAGTTAATTGTTTCAAAAAGAAAAGGTTTGTAGTTATAGGGGCAATTTGAAAATTATGATAGTAACATTTGTTATAAAACTAATGTTCGTTAAATTGCATAACTATTTTAACGATTTTGGTTATTTTGTCTATAGTACGCAAGTTAGATTGGTTGTTTCGTTAGTACGCAGGTAAATATGTAAAAAGTTGTTAGTACGCGTGTCATTTTGGTAGTTTACTCAAAAAAGTTTGAAAATAGTGAAACGACAAGTATTTTGAGACAAAAATTAACTCTCAAAACGACATCTATTTTGAGACGGAGGGAGTATTATTATATCAATCATTTAATATTTAGATTAAAAAACAAACATTAACTGTCAATTAAAATTTTATAAACAAGAGTTTAAAAATGTTTTATGATAATATTTTTGGGCTTCGGACTCTAGAGCCCCTCAGTACCAAATTTTATTCTAAATAAGGACCCAATAGATTACTAATACCAGAGACACCCTTTGCTTGCAAGAAGATGCAAGATGACTAAAATGCCCTCATATCTTCTCTCACCCTTACTTTTTTGGTCAAATCATAGTCAAACTCTTATAACTGACACATAATTAACATATAAAAGTAAAAAAAAAAAAAAAAACATTTTTTTTTTCATTTTTTTAGAAAAATAATAATATTATTTGGTCAAATATGGTCAAACTCGATCAAACAACAGTCAAACTCTTATAACTGACACATAATTAACATATAAGAGTTGAAAATTTTCACTTTTTAATTTTTTTTTTTTTAGAAAAAAATATTAATAATATTTGGTCAAATATGATCAAACCCGGTCAAACATCAGTCAAACTCTTGTAACGTACACATAATTAACATATAAGAGTAAAAAAACACTTTTTTTATTTTTTAAGACAAAATAAAAATATTATTTGGTCAAAATCAGTCAAACTCTTATAACTTGCACATAATTAACATATAAGAGTCGAAAATATACATTTTTTTAGAAAGATATAAAAATATTATTTGGTCAAAATCGGTCAAACAGCAATCAAACTCTTATAACTTACACATAATTAACACATAAGACTCAAATTTTTCACTTTTTTCAATTTTTGAGAAAAAATATATAATATTATTCGGTCAAACCACGGTCAAACTCTTATAACTGGCATATAAGACCAATATTTAACATATAAGAATCAAATATTTTCATTTTTTTCAACTTTTGAGAAAAATATATAATATTATTCGGTTAAATCCCGGTCAAACTCTTATAACTGACATATAAGACCAATAATTAACATATAAAAATCAATTTTTTTTTTTAACTTTTTTTTTCAAATTTTACGAAAAATATATAATATTATTCGGTCAAATCTCGGTCAAACTCTTATTACTTAAATATAAGACCAATAATTAACATATAAGTGTTAATTTTTTCAACTTTTAAGAAAAAAATATAATAATATTTGGTCATCAAATCCCGGTCAAACTCTTATAACTGGCATATAAGAGTCAATTTTTTCAACTTTGTAGAAAAAATATATAATAGTATTCGGTCAAATCCCCGTCAAACTCTTATAACTGACATATAAGACCAATAATTAACATATAAGAGTCTTTTTTTTCAACTTTTTAGAAAAAATATATAATATTATTCGGTCAAATCCCGGTCAAACTCTTATAACTGACATATAAGGCCAATAATTAACATATAAGAGTCTTTTTTTAACTTTTAATAAACAAATATAATATTATTCGGTCAAATCCCGGTCAAACTCTTATAACTGACATATAAGACCAATAATAACATATAAGAGTCTTTTTTTTTTAACTTTTAATAAACAAATATAATATTATTCGGTCAAATCCCGGTCAAACTCTTATAACTAACATATAAGATTCATTTTTTTTCCATTTTTTAAAAACATTTTTATATTATTTGATCAAATTTGGTTAAATCATGGTCAAATCCTTATAATTAATATATAAAACCATTTCTCCTATTATAAATGTAGTGTAAGAGTCATTATTTCACATTCTTTCACAAAATAAATTAAAAATAATAATATTTTATTAATGTTAGCTTTCATATTCGGTCAAACAATAGTTAACTCTTATAACTGACACATAAAACCTACCCACTACTTATAATTAAAGTATAAGAGTCATTTTTTAACTATGAGACTATTATTTTTTTTTTTAAAAAGAAAAAAAAAAGAAAAAGAAGAAGCAATTGTTGCATCACAAACCCAACTTAATTGGCATGAACATGGAAAAAAGGTGAACCACCAGGAGCAATACTTACTCAACTGAACAGCAGTAAATAAACCTAGATATGCATCGTAAATAAACCTAGAAATGAACCACTGTCAGTCCAACATTATCACCAACAAATACCACACTTTTGAGTAAAAAAACATTGCCCAGAGAATATACAATTTACTCCGGCCAGATCTGGAAAATTCCGACTGGATGTAGGAGGTACGAAGTCGATGACATGGAGGAGAGTCGGATCGGTGGTTGTTTCGACCGGGAGAGGCGTTGGTTTGAATCGAGAACTCGCCGGATCTAGAGAGGATGGACGGAGGGAGTAGATACCGTTGGTGGACGCCGACAGTGTCAGAGAAGGACGAAGGAGATAGGTTGCCGGCAGGGTGAGACACCGCTGGAGAAACGAAGGGGAGGTAATGGCGTCGGAGAAGGAGATCTAGGTCGCTGGGTGGTCAGATCTGGAGATCGGAGAGGCGGTTGGCGTCGGAGAAGGAGATTGGAGAAGCAAATGGCGAGTGAAATATGAGGGGTGTATGTGGAATTAAGATATGTAGTGAGCTCCTTATTTTTACTTTAGAAAGGACCTGTCCTTAAAATGGAATAATATTTGGGTTTGGAGGGCCCTAAAGGAAAAAGCCCAATATTTTTAGTATTCATCAGACTATAGTACTACTATTGTATCGTCACAATATAGTCCGACAAAGATTTGAAGTCATGTGTAAGATCCAGCTTAAAAGTTGGCATAAATATCAACAGAGGCAGAGGTGGTGGGATGTAAGGCATAATTAACATCTTCCCAATAAAGAATTCAAACATGACATTCATTCACATAACAGTCCATACAGTAAATGGAATAACTTCGTGTCATTATGTGTGCATTGAAAAATAAAAATAAAAATAAAAACTCATTTTATGGAGTACTTTTCTTTCCATTTCATAATAACTTTAACTTATTTTTTTTTTGAGTGTCTGTTAGTAAATTCCATTTTCTTTAAAATATTGTATTTTATTTTTGTTATTTACTCTATCCCACTTTTTATATTCACACATTTAAATTATAAGTATCATTTTCAAACCATTATATTCGCAACTTCTTATCTCACTCACAATGCTTTTAAATATACTATACATATATGTGTGTGTGTATATATATTTTTTATTTTAAATCTCGTGTTAGATAAAAATGATGCAATTGTTATAAAACTGAGAAAGAAAGAAGTATCCATCCGTCCCATAACAACAGACACCATTTTTCTCTGACTCGAGAATTAAGGAGAAACTAAATATATTCAAGATTATTGTGAGCGAGAAAGTGGTTGTAAATATGAACATTTGAGAGTGAGACTTACGAATTAAGTGTGTGAGTATGACAAACGTGTAAGGTAAATGAGTAACACAAGATGGACACTTTAAGAAAGTGAAACTTATCAAATTATCATACTAATACTCACTTTTTCACTCACAATACTTTTGAATACATATATTTTCTTTAATTATTGTGTTTTAAAAAATTGCAAGTTGTTACTCCCTCCGTCCCAAATACTTGTAGTTTTATAATTTTTGCACAAATGCATGCCTAATAGATCAAATTACTTTTGAATTATTTTAAATACCAAGTAATTAAATAATTTTATTATAACGCTTAATAATCACAAATGAGGGTATTCTTAGTAAACAATGGTAAAGATTCTTACTTTTTCCGTCTCAAAATAGATGTCGTTTTTGAGAGTTGATGTTTGTTTCAAAATACTTGTCGTTTTATGTTGTTGTATACCAATTATACACTTATTAATTTCACAAGCATTTAATTGCTTAGATAATTAGATTACTTTAGGGGTATATGTGTTTTTTTCACATGCATTACATGTATTTTTTTAATAAATATGCAAGTGCTCAAAACGACATCTATTTTGAAACGGAGAGAGTACATAATAGCGAAACAATAAGTGTTTTTAGACAAAATTTCAATTTTTAAGGTTTTTTTTTTTTTTTTGAACAAACTACAAATATTTTGAAACGGACAGGTATATCGGAGGAGAAGAAGCAGTTAACTGGAATTATGGACGATGCTGTCCTTTTGGTCAGGCACTGCAAAAACACGCAGAGAGAGTCACACACTGAATCTGATAAGAAAAGGAGAGAGGAGAGGAGGGAGTTTAATGGATTTTGTTTGGATGTTGTTGTTGTGTAGTGTTTGTGAGAGTGACAAATGAACAAGTCTATATGGCACTGAATTCCATGCCATTGCTATGGAACAGCATTTACACCCTTCACTACCCAACCTGCAACTTGATTACGACTCCTCTTTCTTCCTTGTTTTTCACTAGGATTTCATTTATTTTCTTTTTCTTTCTTTTCAAATACTCCCTCCGTCCCATTTGAAGCTTCACCATTTTGGTGATAGCATACAAATTAAAAAAAGTGATGAGTGTAAGAAAGGTTGTGAGAGGGAAAAAGTTAGTGTGTATGTGTATGACAAGTGAGACCTACAATTTAAATATATGAGAGGGGAAAGTTAGTGGGTATGACAAGTGGACCCCATGATTTAAGTATGTGAGAGGAAGAAGTGAGCGGGTATGACAAGTAGGGCCTACATTTTTTACCATTTTAAGAAAGGATAAAGCTTTTAACGAGACACCCATTTGAGTAAAATGTGAAGCTTCAAATTTAATCAAATGTAAATATTAATGTTGATACATCATTATAATTATAAAGATTATTAATAATGATTTTTAGATTTTCATTAATATAATTAACTATGAATGGTATAAACCGACCAAGGTATTGGGCCGCGACATATACAGGCTTAAACCCATGAATTAAGGACTGAGACCCATCTCGGCCGGTCACATGCCGATGATAGATACACGTGCCGACTTGTGCCGACTCAACGGTGATAAAGTTCTATTCCTTGTACAACACGGAGTCTACAAATAGAGGCCAATATATATACACAAATAAAGGGAATCCTTACTTAGACAATGATCTCCATTCTACAAGGCAATAATGATGACAATCCTTATTAGGATTCTACTTTCCTAATATACAAATTCTACACCAAAACGGATTCCTTGACTTCCTTAACAAGTCAGGACTAATTCACCAGCGCCTATATAAACAGGCATAAACTGTGTAACGAATTCTTTTGGCTCTTACTCTAGTCAATTGATTTCTCTTTGTTTTATCTCACATAAACACATTCTTATTCTCACGCCGGAAGAAGCCCCGGCTAGTTTACGTGTTCAGTTTCTTACGTGTTCAGTTTCGTGTGTGTAGATCCGATCGAGGAGGTTCTTCTTGTTGGGATTATCCAAACCGTTGGACGAAAGCTGATCCGATACGTTTTTTGCGGCATCAAACTTAACGTATATTCTTTTTTTAAAATCGTACTTACGCGATAGAGAGAAAGGGTAAATAAATAAAATACATGTTTAAATAATTTCACAAATCAACAGCTATACTTATTGTAAGACGTAACATATGATGACTTTATTTTTCTGTTGACGAGAAAAGCCGTCAAAGCTTTGACGAAAAGCTAACGTAGGCTTTTCGCCTTTTTTTTTCCTTTTAGCTACAAATTTGTGCAGCGTGGAAAAGTAAAAAAAAAAAAAAAAAAAGCATTCAAAAAGTGAAATATGAAGTATTACATAAATATCAATTGATACAAAATTAATCCAAAATCTGATACACCAATTACACTACCTTAATAACCTGTTTGTTTATGTTTTCCAAAAATACAAAAATGAACATACCTTCAAAAACAATCTTACCATGAACACCCTCTAGATAGATAAACATAATAACATACAATATGATCGATATTTATGAGCGATAAACAAATCTAAATCATTGTTCCATATAATCGCCTTCTGTTAGTACTGAAGAGGAAACATTACAACTTACGGCGACTGAGTTATCATCGATCGGAGGGGGTGGAGGAGCCGCCCTAACCGCTTCAAACCTACTCTTGCAACCATGACAAGTGATTTGCATAATGGTGGCACTCAGTTGCTTGGTGGCTTGACATTTCAATGCCTCCGCCCTATCGAGTTCAAGTTGCGCTTGTTTCCTAATCCTCTTAGCATTCGCAAACTCTTGTTCAGCTAACTCGATCTGTCTCTTCGCCTGTTGCCTGGCCCCCTCTGCATACGCCTTCTCCGCCATCGCCACCCTCATCTGTTCCCGGGCTTCTTCATTCAGAAACCCGGTGGTGGTCATCCTCGTGTCTGAACACGAGGATGACCGACCACCTATCATTAGGCCGGCCATGTTTATGTCTGAACTTGAAGATGATCGGCCTATTGATAGGTCCAGATGACTGGGTTGGACGACCTGATGGTCGTCCGACCGAGTGGTTGAGAGCTGAAGCTCTAGATTATGATGATGACCATTCTTGTTATTAGCCATACCGTGGTTGTGGTGGCGTAACAAGGTGGTGTCGCTAAGTCTCGGGGTTAGGGGAGCGGGCCAAGCGGGAGCGTTCGTGTCACTTGAAGGACTTGTGCTCGAGGCGGTCCGAGAAAAACAGGCTGCTGCAGCCGGAAGCGACGACTGTCTTTGATCAGGTCGGAGCTGCCCCATGTTGCACTCATCTTGATGTTCAATAAAACTCTCCACCCTACATAAGATATAACATAAATATATTAAATTAATTAATCACCTACATAATTCTCCATAAATCACGTTTGATATTATTAAATACAATAAGAATAAAAACGTGTTCAAGTTCCTAAAATATGAGTAACAAATCATCAATTAATATAAATTAAACGCCCTTGCTGCTAGGGGCATAAAATCTTGCTCACAACATGAGGTGGCGATACTTTATTGGTTACATCGATAATGGACCCGCCACACTCTAATTAAAAACACCAATTAAATCATTACACCTAAGATTTTGTGACTTTTTTGTGCTTATTCTAAAAAGAAAACCCGTTATCCTCCAATACTAGTTTTGATTATTAAACATATTTATATTCGGTCCCATTAACTTACATTAATAAATAATCTAAAATTAAGTAATAATTATATTAATCCATGAGTCCTAAGATGTATATTCATTTTTATTTTTATTTTTTTGATTTATAATTTAGAAACGTTTATTCTTCTGTAACCAGTAATCAAATGGGAAATCAAGAACTCATGTTGGGATGCTAAGAGAATCTGAAACAAACAATATATTCTCTATGTAAAGTGCAGCCTTTTCTTCCTCTTTATCATCGATCGCCTAATCTTCAGAATTTTATGCAACCAAATTAATATAATCCCTTTCTCTTCTAGTTTGTTACTACTCCTGTTTCAAAATAAATGTCCGTTTTTAATATTAATGAAAAAGAACAAAGATTCATTTTGAGATAAAGCTTAAATTAAGTAATCGTGATATATTTATACGCGAAAAAAATATTATTATTGTGTACCAAACGAGCACTAAAAAAAAAATGAAAGTGGGTATATATATACATATATACCTGGAGAATATATATACCTGGAGAAGACACGGCCACAGTCACAAGAATGGCCCCTAGTCCCACAAGTTTTGAGATGAGCTTTATAATCAGACTGAACTGCATACCCTTTTGAGCATTTCTCACAAACCCATTGTTTATGATTACTGTGTTTTCTTCTGAAATGTTTCTTGATCCCGACGAGATCTCCGAGTGCGTGTTGAGGGTCGTGGTGAAGGCAGCTGGGCTCGGGGCACACGAAAACCCGCTTCTTCACCACCGGAACTTCGCGTTTCAGGAGCTTCCATGGCACCTTGTGACGCCTCCGGTGCATCTGCAAGTTTTGGTCTCTTTGGAAACCTTGGTTGCAGATCTCGCATACGTATCGATCTGATTCTAGTAATGTTTTTGGTGATAGAGACACCACTTCTGCATCTGGATCTGGAATTACAACAATTGTCTTTAGTTAGATATCAATCTTTTATATTCAGATAAGATTGATATCTAACTGACTAAAAAAATTTGAGTCAGATGTAGTGATGTATAATATACCATCTGACTCAAATTTCTTAGATATTAGACTAGTTAGTCAGATATCGCTATTTAGAATATCGATATCTGACTGACTAGAAGAATTTGAGGCAGATGGTATTGGAGAAATATCATATACAATACCGTGCCTCAAATTTTGAAACAGTGGTATCGAATTTGCTGATGAGGTCATGTGTGTACGTACCTGGAGTTCCGGCGGGGCGTCTCTTTCGCTTGCTAGGGCTTCCATTCTCTAGAGAAGATGGAGGATTGTTGTTGTATTGCATGATTTTGTGGGGGAATTGGACTTCTTGAATAGTTAAAGAAGAGTGAAGATATACAAGTTATATATATGTATGTGTGTATATATATGGATCAAGGTAGAGGTTTAGGTTATGGTGTTTTGATTTGGGAGAAGAAGGAGGAAGAAGAGACAGGTTAGGGGAATGATGATCAGAAGAACCACGAGGAAGATAAATAAAAATGTTTGTTTCTTTTTAAGCTTTTCTAGTACTACTGATCATCTCTCTCTCTCTCTCTCTTTCTTCATTGAACTTTTGTAGATGTTCCATAAAGCTATCTTTACACACTAGCAGATGAAAAGGAAGGTTTACATTTTACAAAGAAAGATGAGAGAGAGGGGGTGGTGGGGGTGGGGTGGGGTGGGGGGAGGGGGGGGGGGGGTAAGTGGGTTTGTCTTGACCCAATCATGATGTTCAAAGATTGAATTCATAAGAGCATCAGCAAAGAGATAGTGGACACAAGGAAAAATATCCCCACAAAGAAACAAAATTTACCTCATTATTCAAGAGCACAGTAAAAAATAAGATAAAATAGAATTATACTCACCTGCATGGAATAATTATAGGCTCTGCAGAAATTGATTAGATATGCTTACGTAATCCATGAGAATACCAAAGTAATGTTAGTAAAAAAAAAAAAAAAAACAAGTTAATAAAATTTTGATATTATATTAATTTTGCATTGATTGATTGAATACTCATTCCGTCCCACATTACTTGACACCCAAAATGTGGACACAATAACTAAAAAAAAAAAGAAAAAAAAAAAAAGAAAATGTGTGGTAGAAAATGAAAAGAGAGAATTGATGGGGTAAATAGTAGTGTTGGTTGAATAAATTGAGTGGTGAAAAATGAAGAGAGAAAATGAGTGGTGGTGTAGAGTAAATATAAAATTATAAAAAATAGACTATTTTGAAAAGTGTCAAGGGAGCTGAGACAGACCAAAATATAAATAAGTGTCGAATGAGCTGGGACAAAAGGAATATATAATTATTAGTAATCTTTGATGCTTACAATTACAACATTCATTTAAACATGCTACATTAATAGTAGCTAAAGTTTATAAATTTATTTATAATTTTAGTGTTACTCCTATGACCCTTGCTCAATTAAAAGAAGTGATTAACCCACATAAATTTTTCAGGTTACTCGTACATAGGAGTAAATAAAAAGAAGTGATTATTAACCCACATAAATAGCAATAAGTTTTAGCTTATAAGACGTAGAATGTTTCCTCTTTTGAAAAAAAAGTAAGAGCTCGGTCCCCTCCCATGTTGTCATAAAAATAAATAATAAAGTAAAAACTACTCCATCTGTCTCAAAATAAATGTTATTTTGAGCATTTGCATAATTATTAAAAAATACAATTAATGCATGTGAAAAAGTCTCTCATATACACCTAAAGTTATCCAATTACCTAGGCAATTAAATGCTTGTGCAAGAGATAGTTCACTATAATTAATAAGGGTATAATTGGTACACAATAACAAAAAAGTCTTGGAAATAGTAAACGGCGAGTAATTTGAGACAAAAATTAACTCCTAAAACGACATCTATTTTGAGATGGAGAGAATACACAATAATAGTGAAAGTCGTGTATTTAATTATAAAAAATTTAAATGACTCCGCAAAAAATCCAACGCCATTTAGATGCGTGTAGGACGATTAAATCTTTTGTAGGTCTTATGAAAAACTAATTTTTTTCTAGCACTTAAGAAAAAAAAGGTTTTAAAAGTGCGGTGGCAAGTTTGTAAATAAGTAAAACTTTCTGTATGGTGGCATTTTTTTTTTTAATAAGTGGAACATCGCGCAGTGTCAGTGATAGCGTATAAAAATGAGATTTTTGCAAAATGACGTTGCGTACTATCAATTTATTACATTCTAACACTTGTACTATCAAAGTGCACAATGTCACATGCGTACTTTTGTTTAATACCCAATGTGACCAAGTTTTCTAACGATTAAATCTTTTGGGTGATTAATATTTTTTTGAAAAGGAAACGGATTGGTTGGTCAAACCCTAGCCCCCCAATTCTCAACGTCAACTCTAACCTGTTTCTTTCTCCAACCTTGGTCCTCTCTCTCCTCGTTTTCTCGCACTCTGGCGAATCCCTCCCCAACGGCGTAGACCTTCCTCAATTTCCGGCACAATCCTAATCACCAGCCACCTCTTCCGCAGGTCATTGTTTCTCTCTCCCCGTGTCCCACACACACTCTCTCACCTATTTCTCTCTCCTCATAAACCAAACGCACCCCCCTCTGTACACCCTAATCCTCAGAATCCCTTCATCCTAAGTTCGGCCGCCGAAAATTACAGCCCCCCCCTCCTTTCACCGTTCGCACCCCCACTCACCAGCACAAATCACCCACACCACCAATATGAACCCCAATCACCATAAGTTCAAGTCGGGCAAGGATCCGGGCTCTCAATAGCAATATTGTGTTAGTGAACATCGAATTCCATCGATTCATCACCAAAATTCCGCACTGCATGCAATGATTTTTGAAGTTTTAATTGATTTTGAGGTATTGGAGTCCGTTCAATTGTTAAGTTATGAGGTATTGCAAAAAAAAAACTTTAATGACCAAATTTGAAGAATATGTATACAAAGCCGTTAAGTTTTTAACACCTGATAGAAAACTTGGTCACGTTGGATATTAAACAAAAGTACGCATGTAACATTGAGCGCTTTGACAGTAGAAAGGTTAGAATGCAATAAATTGATATTACACAGGGTCATTTTGCAAGAAACTCGTTTAAAAATGACCGTTATAGTGTTTATGAGTGCATGTTCATGTATTATTGAGTGCGAGTGATATATTATGAGTGTCAGTGGTAGTGTCGAAAAGTGTCAAGTTGTAGTGTTTAAGAGTGCTAGTTCATGTGTTCTTAAGTGTCAATTCATGTGTTTAATGAGTACCAATTATAGTGTTTAAGAGTGTCAGTTAATGTGTTAAAAGAGTGTCAGTTTATGTGTTGAAAAGTGTCAGCTCATGTGTTGAAGAGTGCCAATGGTGTGGTGCTGTGTTAATAAGTTTCGTTTATTTCCAATAAAAAGCCCCCCGCCTAAAAAAGTGCCACTTATTTAAAAAAAAATGTCATCGTGCGTTTTAAAACAAGTTCTATTTATTTACAAAAATACCACCACAATTTTTAAAAACCCGTTTTTATTAATTGTTGAGAAAAATTGAGTTTTCCTAAAATTTTGAACTTAAATATTTATAATTAAATTAATGATATCAATAATAATGTTAAAGTTTTAATCGAATGATAACTTTTCAACAATTACTAATAAAAGTCCGACCAATCATTAAAGTCAAGGTAAAAGTATATTTTTAAGTGAAGAGAGTATTAGAAATTTAATTAATTGAACACAAAATTTTGGGTTTTACGCAAGTCTCAGGAAAAAAGTGTTTTCGGTGGTATTTTTGAAAATATGTGGAACTTTTTTAAAAAAACACGTGGTGCATTTTTGTAAATAATCGGAATTTTTCAACGGTTCTGGATATCAATAACAAGCCTTGTGGATATGATTTTCAAGCACATTTGAAGAAGGTAATGACCAATAAACTTTCTGGATATCAAGCTCAAGAGGTTCTGGATATAGATAATATAGTCTCTGGATATAATTTATGAAGCATCTCCAGTGAGAAAAAAAAAAGCTGAAAAGAACCTTTGAGACTGATATCCAGAACCTTTGAAAGTAATAGCCGGAAAGTTTTTTCTGCGAAAAAAATTGAAGAGCAGTTATGTGTTAATATATAGCCAGTGACAGTGTTTATGATGACCAGTTGATGTGTTATGAAGATCCAGCGAGTGTGTTGAGTAGCGCCAGATGATTATGAAAAACACGTTTTTCCTAATCACTAGGAAAATGCGTTTTACAGGAAACTAACTCTTAATTGACGGACCAAGTAAAGTAGGTTACGTAGCCTCCTTGTCATAGACGTCCTCGCGCCATCTGAAAGATCACCTGGGACCTTCAACAGAGTGGAGGCCACTTAATTATTGGGGAATGCGGGGGAGGAGAATTGAACTTGGGATCTCCCGAAGGAAATCCCAAGCCGGTACCGCTTGGCCAAAGCCTCGCAGGTGAGTGCATATAGTTAAGCCTTCGATTTGGAATTGAAGGAACAATTAAAAGTCCCCATTATTCAAAAATTAAAAGGAAAAAAGACTCAATTTTCATTTTGCTTTTTCAATTCTCAAATCAATGGACTGGAATTAAAGTTATCAAATATGCATGTGTATTTTATCTTCTTTTTTTCAATAATTACAAGAAAAATAAAAAATATTAAAAATTATCAATCTATTGATATAATTATTTATGTTTTTATACATTATTTGTATTATAATAAAATTGAATTAAAATTATTTTATTTGTAATACAACACTTATTTAGACACGAGTAGGGTTGTAAACGAGCCGGGTCGAGTCGAGCTTTGTGATGTCGAGCTCGAGCCCACTTGTTTGTTTGAGTTCGAGTCGAATCGAGCTTGCGAGCTGCTCACGAACAACTCGAGTTTTAGCGAGCCGAGCTCGAGCTTAGGCTTTTTTTCTCTATAAAAAATGTGTTCTTAACGAGCTTATCGAGCCGACTCAAGCTTTTAACGAGCTAAACGAGTCAAACACCACCGGCTCGATTATTTAACGAGCTTGAAATTGAGTTCGAGCTCGATCCAAATTACAACTCGAGCCAACTCGAGTTCGAATTTTTCGAGCCGATCCCGAATCAAACTTAAGCCGGCTCAATTCACATAACAGCCCTAACCATAACCTAGCCCCAGCCCTAGAGACAAGCTAAAAAAAAATACCATAAAATATGGGAGATAGGGAATTGCATGTTTTATTTTTTAATATGACGAGGTAACCAATATGTGGATACGATTCTCACACGGTGTGAATATAATTTGGTTCATCATTACCCTTAGAGGTGAGGTAATCATAAATTTCATCTTTTGCAATTTAATCAGTGTCATAATTTTAGGCTAACCAATTATACACTAAATACAAATTATAAAGATCAAAAAGTTGAAATATTTGTTATTATCCATTCTGTAAAGGTATATTATAAATTTGTTACATAGGAGCATTAAAAATATTAAATATTAGAGTTCCAAACGATCAAATAATAGTGAAACTCTGATTAATACTATAATTAGATTACATCATCGATTTAATTAATTACTTGAATGGGAACTTTTTGTCTTAAAATAAGTTTATAATTTTGTTTTTAGCTGTCCCCTATTAATTTCCCATATAATTTTCCGCCAACAGAAAAGGAGCATATCCGATTACTAATTAATAATATAATAATTAGATCACATCATCAATTTATTGAATATTATTATATTATTATAATTATTTTTTAATTCCGTCGCCAACAGAAATTATGTTTCACTAAAATTTAAACATACAATATTATTTTAATTTGACTGCTATACAATCAGATGTGTCGGATTAAATTTGTACAAATTACAAGTATCTTTGATTAGTATTATTTTTTTTTCAAATTTAATTCATAGTTGAACTCAATACATAATCATCAGCAGAAGCGCCTAGGAGACAAATCCTAGGGAGAGAAAAACTTCTCTCTAACTTCTGAGGGAGGGGGGATCGAACCCATGACCTCCAGGTTGGAAGCCATGAGCTCTGGTTAGTATTATTATGATTACTAGAACTAGAAATATTCTTTTCAAAAGTGGGTAGGAAAAAACATAGTGAACTTTTTCATCTTTTTACCAAAAGGACGGTTAGTGGGCCAAATTATTTTTGAGAATATTAAATTGTGTTATTTAAAGCCCATGCAACGCATATGGTCTTTTATGCATTATACAACCCCCTGCCCTTTTAGCTTTTATCCAATAACTTTTGACAAGTTGAATTTAAGGGTGATAACTTGAACAATTAAAATAGTGCTTCTTTGATCTTGAAGAGAGAGGGATTAGAATCTTCCATGTGTCTACTTTGGTAAAGTAAATCATGGTTTACCTTTAATACAAGTTAGAGATTATGTATGTAAGTGTTTGATTAGTCTGTCGAAATTCAAATTACAAAAATAATGCTAAAATATTACATTTATTGGACACAAATTTTATATTGAGCGATGGGGTAACTGAAATTTAGTTACCCGAGTTTTACAAATTTTCACAATTGTTTATTCAGTTTGTAAATGTACAAATTTGATTGTTAGGTTTATTAAATTGTGGCAATGTGGTATAAAAATGTATGTGCGATTATAAAACTTACAAAATCATTGTTTTTTTGTTTTTTTTTTGAAAGAAATTCTTTATATGTCACGCTTATGACATTTTCTCTCTGCAAATTTGAACATGACATTTTCAACGTAAACTTGTCATTTTTCTAAGCATTTAATTGGTAAAATGTGTAATACACTAAATAGTAGTATAAAGAAAATAAAAATTCCCACAAGGGCAATGCTAGGCTTACAAAAGAAGTTTGCAAAATGAATGATACAAGATGTGGTGGCGATATTTCATTGGCCGCATCGATAGTGGACCCAGCACACTCCAATTAAAAACACCAACACAATTATGACACCTCATTTTGTAAGCCACATTTTGTAACAATCTACCCTAGTCTAGGGATGGCCAAACGGAACTAGAACCGTCAAACCGGCCCGGAACAAAACCGGAAAGCCCGGAACCGCCTTGAACCTTGACGAAAATCGGAACCGTGTGAACCAGGATCGTTTGTAACACGGGCCGGTTCCGGTTCATCCATTATGTAAACCGTGAACTGTCGGTTCCGAACCGCCATGAACCGCCTAGACCTAACCGGAACCGTCATAAAAATCATTAGAAAATCGTCAATATCGTTAGATTTCTAACGGTTTCATCAGAATTAACCGTTACTAACGGAAAGTTGATAAGAAAATTTGAGTTTTGACTGAATTATTAGCCAAATTCAGTGAATAAAAATAATAAAAATTTGTTGAGTATATAAAAGAAAAGAAGGACGGACCTATTTAATTTTTTAAACATTTTTTCTATACCTTTTCGTAAAAAAAATTGGTAATAAAATAATATTAAAAAAAAATCTGTTAAAAAAATTTAATTTAAAAAAAGAAAGAAAAAAGAAACTGTGAACCGGCGGTTCCTAACCGTAACCGTAACTGAAAGAGAAACGGTTCTGGTTCAAGCTTTTCCAGAACCAGAACACTGTGCGGCCGCCGCATGGCGTGCGACGGCGCACGGAGCCGAGCCTTCTTTTTTTTTTCTTTTTTTTTGCCACCCCCAACTTTTTTTCCTCCCAACAAAAGTAACACTTATTATAACGAAATGTAACACTTTTTTTTTTTAAATGTAACACTTTTTTTTCAAAATGTACCACAGTTTTGCTGCAATATATTAAAGATAACATAAAGATTGACAACTAAACCACTGTCACACTTTTTATAAAGGAATATAACACTCTTTTTTCAAATGTAACACTTTTTTTTCAAATGTAACACTTTTTTTTTCAAAATGTACCACAATTTTGCTGCAAATGATTAAAGATAAGATAAAGATTGACAACTAAACCAATATCACACTTTTTATAAAGGAATGTAACACTTTTTTAAAAAAAATTAACATAAGATTGACAAACTAAACTAATGTTACATTTTATAAAAAATGAATGTAACATTTTTTTTCTCAATTGTAACAGTTTATATTCTTAAATGTAACATTATATCTGAAATGTAACAATTTTTTATTGAGAAAGTAACAATTGAAATGCAACTCGATTATATATATGAATTTTTACTCTTTTTTTAAAGAAGAAAAGTAACATTTACTAAATAAAAATGTTACATTCATCTATATAGAAAATTATAATTATATATTCACTTGTTACACTTCAAATATTACTTTTTCAAACCACAAAAACTATCAAACAATTTAAATTTTCTTGTAAAATTGCTGTTACATTTGACTGTGAAAAGTGTTACTTTTTGAAAATGAAAATGTTACTTTTATCATAACAGAGTGTTACATCTTAGCTGATGAGCAGCTCAAACTTTTTGTGTGTAAAAAAATATTTAAAAAAAGAAAATCAAACCATATCATGACCTATGTAGTTTTATTCGTCTCGTCGAGACGAACACAACGGTATTTTTAATTATTATTTTTTTGAGTTATAAATCTCAAGATATAGTATTTAAAGTTATTGGAGGTTTTTTTAAGGAAGACACGTGTCGCGATCTGGGAAGTGAGAGGGATGGATCCGGCGGTCGGCTTTAGCGGAAGAAGCGAGAAACAGCGGAACAGAGCTGGCTTGCCGCACCAGGTGCGGCAGCCGCATATAAGACTTTGTCAACCAATTTACAAATTTAAGAATCAGACAAACTGGATAACCAGCGGCACAAAAATGTATAACTCAGGTAAAGGGATGACAATTTGACCGAACCCGATCCGTATCCGGGACAATCCGCACCGCAGCGGGGCGGGTTTGGTAACTTTTTTTCAAAACCCGGCGGGTTACGGGTCGTGTTCGGTTGCACTCTAAAACACGCGAGGGCCCGCCCCGCCCCGTATATTAATATATGCATTTAATTACTATAATGTCCCTAACTCATTTCAATTATTACCCCAACCCCTATGCGTCACACTACGTGTTACAGTGACCACGACTTCTCTCAATTCTATTATTTCCTAGGGTTAGAAAAGAAGTTGAGAAGCGGCGCTGGAGCCTGTAGACATCGACGACATCACGGACGATTCACGGCTGACGACAAGCGCTTCCACTCCGCCGCTTCCAGTCTTCCTCCGGCGAGGCACCACTACTCACGGGTCAGAACAGTAAGTAAATCCCTCTCTCTCCTATGTCGATTTGTTAATTTCTAGGGTTAAAAATTCACTAATGTTCAATTCGGTTGTCTAGTTTTGAGCTATATATTTATTTATGATGTTTAATTTCGGTTCTTCTTCACTGATTATTGATGTTAAAATCTGCTCCTTTGGCTTAGAAACAAGTATACATGTTGGGTGAGATTGTGGGAATCTGCCCCTTTTGTGTAACAGGTTGTGCCATGGGGTTCCTGCCTTTCTGGGCTCTTTTAAAGGTTGGGCCAAAGCCCAAAAGTAGTAAGATTTTGCAGCATGCGGGGCGGCAGCGGGTTTGGCAGTTGGCGGGGCGGGTTCGGTACAAGGGGGCTTGGTTGAGGGGCGGGTTTGATTATGAGCAAACCCGCTCCGTATCCGCCCCGTTGCCATCCCTGCTCAGGTAACACATCTGCAATTACCCTTTGAGCGATACAAGTGTTGGGTATGCCCACATATATCTCAGTTTTAATGTAATAAGATTTGTTAGATTTGATTGATCCATCACCTAAGTTTTATTTCATGGACTTTAGACCCACATGTAAGAAGTATTTATACTTCATTTTTTAGGTTGTCCATTGTTATAGACTAGGATTAGTAATAGGGCAAGAAGATCAAGATTCAAGAAAATCACATTTTGAGTTGAGCCATGCGCCCATGCGCCTATGCGCCATGCGCCTTCTAGCGCGCCCATATAAGCATTCTTCTAAGAAATGCTATGCGCCTCACTTTGATCATACGCGCCATGCGCCCCATATGCCTTAGCACGCGCGGTCTCTATGCGCCTCTTTGCTCAACGCGCCTCAATGTGTTTATTCAGCACTCAGTGAATTATTGAAGACTCAAAGACTTGAAGAGAATTCAAATTACGCCAATGATCCAACGGTGGTTAAAAGATGCATATGGGTCTAATCTGTTGACACGTGTCCATAACGGTCATATTTATGTTGAGTGTCAAAGTGGCCATAATATACGCATGCTCCAATCAACGAGTGACAGCACATCTTATCCACAAGGATTTCCAACGGCTAGTTTTTTTTAAGTTCACTATAAATACCCCATAACTTCAACATTTTGAAGTTGCTGAGTGTTGCTAAGAATTTCAAGAATTTATCTCTCAAAGCATTTGTTGAAGATTTGAAGATTGCCTTCGTATTTCCAGAATTTCTCAAGAACATCTTCATACCTTCATCCTTAGTCCAGATCTTCAAGCTATAACACTTTAGTTTCATTGTGCTCTAAATCATAAAGATCTAAAGAGCCTTGATCCTAAATTCACACACGCACCTCTTTAAGTTTGATCATTTAGATCCATCTTTTAGAGATACACCGGTTATTGTTTTGGATTTGTTCATTCATAGAATATTAGATCTTGAGTTAGTGTAGAAGCTCAAAAGTTGTAATTTGTAACACTCACTCTTTATATAAGATCTCCATTAGAAATCCAAGACTAACCATCTTGGTAGAGGACGTAGATCTTTCATTGATCGAACCTCTCCAAATAGCTTATGTTATTATCTTGTCATTTTCTTTCAAGTTATTATCTTCACTCACTATTTGCTTGTTTACTCATTGTAGATTGATTGAACTGAATTGTGTTGTGTTGTTATTTCATTTGCCTTAGTTCCTTATTTCAACCATTTTGAGCCAAAATACTTAGAGTGTGTGTGCGCCCCTTTATCACACTTTGCGCCTATTTTCATTACTAAATTCCGCTGTGCATTTCACTCACTCACTTAGGCGCATTTCATAACGCTTACTTGATAAAGTGCGCATTTGCAATTGAGTTTTTCAAGGGTACGAAAAGAATATTAAAACAGCTATTCACCCCCCCCCCCTCTAACTATTTTTCATACCCTTGTTGCCCTTTGGGACCAACAACAAGGAGCACATAACATTCACAATATCCAGCTCATGAAATTTCAGATGGCATAGATTAAAAGCTTACTTTGTATGCGCAAATATTTAATAAATCAAAGACAAAGTCTCATATACACCCGTTGCACCATGTGTAACGGGTCAAACCCATGGGCTGCACCCACCCACCCGACCTACCCAGCCCAGCCCAGTCTCTCCCACCCTCCTCAGATCGCGACACGTGGCAAGCCTAAAAAAAACATTAATTTTAAAATGCTATATCTAGAGATTTATAACTCAGAAAAAAAATTAAAAATACCGTTGTGTTCGTATCGACGAGACGAATAAAACTACATAGGTCATGATATGGTTTTATATATATATATATATATATATATATATATATATATATTTACACACAAAAAGTTTGAGCTGCTTGTCAGCTGAAATGTAACACTCTGTTCTGATAAAAGTAACAGTTTCATCTTCAAAAAGTAACACTTTTTACAGTCGAATGTAACAGCAATTTTACAAGAAAATTTAAATTGTTTGATAATTTTTGTGGTTAGAAAAAGTAATATTTGAAGTGTAACAAAATGAATATATAATTATAATTTTCTATATAGATGAATGCAACATTTTTATTTGGTAAATGTTACTTTTCTTCTTTAAAAAAAGAATAAGAATTCATATATATAATCGAGTTGCATTTCAATTGTTACTTTCTCAATAAAAAATTGTTACATTTCAGATATAATGTTACATTTAAGAATATAAACTGTTACAATTGAGAAAAAAAATGTTATATTCATTTTTTATAAAATGTAACATTAGTTTGGTTTGTCAATCTTATGTTATTTTTGGGGGGGAAAAAAAGTGTTACATTTGAAAAAAAGAGTGTTACATTCCTTTATAAAAAGTGTGATATTAGTTTAGTTGTCAATCTTTATGTTATCTTTGATCTATTGCAGCAAAATTGTGTTACATTTTTTTAAACAAAAATGTTACATTTGAAAGAAAAAAGTGTTACATTTCGTTATAATAAGTGTTACTCTTGTTGGGAGGAAAAAAAATTGAGTGAAAAAAAAAAAGAAAAAAAAAAGGAGGCTCGCCGTGCGGCGGTTGCACAGAGACCTCTAAATCAAATACCAATCAATAGGTTGTGTAAAAGATTTTCTAGCATTTTTTATCTTAGCATCGCTCTTTTGTATTTACATACCAAACAAAAGATTATATTTTGCATTATATTGCTCATTAAATTTTTACGTATGTATGCCATTCTCTTTGGCATGAATATACAATTAATCCATTGATTATGTGCCACAATTAAATTTTCAATATTTTGAACCGAAATATTTTACTCGTTTTTTTCTTTCTTATTACTTGTACCATGGTGAAATCATATATGTTAAGACTATTGAGTTATGGGAAACACACAAAAAAAAAAAAAAAAGTGAAAACATGACACTGTATTATTTAGACAAAAATAATGATTATCATATACTCCCTATGTCTCAGAAAGATAGTCTCATTTTGACTTTTTATGGTCAACAAAAATAAACTTTGACCAACCATTGGTGACGATTTAATCATTCTAGTGAAATTCTAAAATTTGTAATTGATAAATTATTAAGCAATTTATCAATAACAATTTTTAGAATTTTATTGTGATCATTTAATTGACAATAAAGTTTGTTTATTTTTGTTGACTACAAAAAATCAAAATATCATTCTGGGACAGAGAGAGTATTTAATATGCAATAAATGTTTTGAGAAACGACCATAGTTAAATAGGATGTGTTCTATAGGATCGTACCTCTCCATCCTTGATTCCTAAGTTTGTAGACAGTAACCGATCCAGGTTTGGTGGATGAACCATGAGACTTTTAGCAATGCAATTGTGTTTTATACTCCCTCCGTTCCAAAAATGATCTTCATATTCCCTCTGTCCCTAAATGAGTGTCCATTTTCAAGAAATTTTTGTCCCAAAATGAGTGTCTTTTTTTAACACAACTTTGTCCCTAAATGTTTTTTTTCGAAATTTTTTCCACCGGTTTCTTTATACGTGCAAAACTAAATGTTTGGAAAGGATATTAGAAGATTATATATGAATCTTTGCTACCAAATTGTACACAAAGTTGAGATTTTCAATGTCCCTTAAAATGAAATTTGGACACTCATTTAGGGACAGAGGTAGTACTATTTTTGCAGTTACTATAGTTACTACGAAGGAAGTTTGAGCAATAATTTCAAGTTGATTCAATTATACTAATGAAGATCTAAAATTAGTTATTGATACACCATCAACAATACTATCAATAACACGTTTTATTAATAACACGTTTTATTGCTCAAACTTCTAACGTAATTAACTTCGGAAAAAGTATGACGATCATTTTGGGACGGAGGGAGTGGTTGAAATGAAACAATGTTCTGATTCCTACGAAAATTCGATATTTTGCTTGACGAAAAGGGGAAGAAAAAAAAAAAAACTAAACAGTAGTTTCATTTATAATAAATGTAATAAAATAGAATGCTCATGGCTTCAGAACCAGAATGTCAATCTAGTTCCCAGCTTGATAACTCCTCCCTGCTATGGAAGTTCATGACCTTGACCGCTGTCATATAATAGCTCGGGCATCTGTCATCGTTTTTCCATCATTTACCGATAACTATTCTTACTCCGTCCCCTCATCTTCTGCTTCCATTGTGTAGTTGCTGGGTCTCTGTTTACTCTCCAACCCAAACTAGCACTGTCAACATTAAGCTTAGCCATAAGCAAGAATTTTATACAATATGATACAATTATTAAAATCCCTTTTCATTTGGTTCTTATAAACATTCGACGGGCATATAATATTAAGATTGAGAATCAAATAATCCTGAATGCTTTGTTGAACATGGTAAAGGCTCATTTCGTGCTCAAGAACTAAGCAACAAAGAAAGAGATCTAGCATCACACTCTTGATTAATTATTAGACAGTTAATCAAGTTGGTGTTCAGAGTTGATTCCGTTGTGGTTTTCTCTCAGGGTAGTTATGTATATTTGCTTCTAAAATTTCTTAAAAAGTCAACTTTTTCCGGTCGCTCAAACTAAAAAAGGGGACAGTCATTATGGGACGGAGGGAGTAAACAGGAAATGTCCAGATAAAATAAAGATAGATCAAATCACTAAGTAACTAAACAAGTTAGCCAGTCCTAATTGCTTCTTCGGTAATAGAAAGATTATTTTTGGAGTTTTTGGTCTCGGACAATGGTTCAGTCCGGTAGGTTAACATTGTTAAAGTGGATAAATTTTAGAGAAAGAACAGGTTCCGTCTTGTAAACAGTTCTTCAACTGAGAACTTCATCAAACAGTACTTCCTTATTAAAATAACTGATAAGTAAAAAAAAAAAAGTGTAACAAATAAAGAGAAGGTAATAAAAAGACCAATGCCGAGTAGTTCTATAAACTAGGCCAAGAATCAAGAATCCTAATGAATACTACATCCATAGAGGGGCATCTTATTCTAAAATATCGTACAAATAATGTAGAACATCCCTCAGAACAAACAACTACCACCCAGCTCAGACATGAAAGCCTTGGAAATCATCAAAGAATATGATGGCTGAGCAATCCTAAGGTGAAAGTGATGGTTATGGTAGCATACCCGATTCGAACAATATATACTAAGCAACCCTATATGGGGAAAAAGGGGGCAAGTTGCCATGGCCAGTGCAATAAATGGACAGACATTATGGGACGGAGGGAGTAAATAGGAAATATCCTAATACAATAAAGATAGATCAAATCACTAGTAACTAGACGGAGTTTGATAAAGGAGTTCGGTTACACAGTGTCTATCATTGAGTTATCCCACTTGCATTGATTGGTCAATGCATCAGTTCGCACTCACTACCATAACCCTCATCTGATGGAAAGGCAGGGCTTTCCGTCCCTCCATGACTTTGTCTACCCTACCAACAAAGCCCTGCCTTTCCATTAGATGAGGGTTATGGTAGTGTGCTTGACTCCCACAAAAGAACTGATGACCGCTAATTTCTAGCTATGGTCCTTTACCTAGTATGTTAATGAGTCTTAAGTGTTAACCTTTCAATTCAATCATTTTAGAGCATCCACTGGTGTATGCAATAGAAAATGCATTAACGGATCTTTGTATGCCAATTAATGAACGAGTATAGCATTAAAATGTTTATGCAAATACAAATTTAAAAGCATTGTGCATGAATTCCATCAATCCATCAAGCGTATAACAAAACATGTTGGTGAGTAAGTACCTCTAACGCTGCTTTAGATTCATGATCAAATGCTTTACAAAGAATCTCATAGTTCTTCTCTAGCCCAAGCTGCAAAGCAACATTACACAACAATGTCAATCAAATCAGAGAAAATAGTTTAAGATAGCAACTTATAATAGGCCACAGATGGTTGAAAAACATTTCATACCAGTGGATCAACTCTTGATGGAGACGTAGAAGATATAGTGTACCTGCAAATATCAACACCTAGATAATGGATTTTGCAGCAATAAAATGATTGAGAAATAAAAAACACAACTTCATACGGGGAAACCGTAAAAAATAAATCTCAGTAGTAAGCAGGGGCGGACCTACCTACCCTTACTCTATGAGGGGCAATGGACCCCTTTGTTTAAAAAAAAAAAAAAAAAGATTACTAGTGTAATTTTTTTGAAAATTTGGAGTATTAGTGCAATATTTTAGACTTTGCCCCCCTTTGCTTAAAAAAATAAATGCATTAGTATTTATTTTTGCCCCCTTTAAATGTGTTATGCAATTTTGCCCCCCTTGTGAAAAATTCCTGGGTCCGCCACTGGTAGTAAGTATGCTTTGACAAAGGAGAGAGCTAAAGGTACAGAACCAACATGTGCAACTAAGATTTCTATGAAAATGAGCTGTTGATATGGCATAGTGGTGAAGTAGATGAATGGGGGTTAAACAAACTTCTAGTCGTACTATTATTTACAGATTGATCATATATTTACCATGCCACGAATTATTAACACATTTGTTTTGCAGACAACCTCTGTTACCCGGAGTCCCAGACTCTTCAAATATGTTGAAGTACCCGTGTCTGGTACGTATCGTGTCCGACACAACACCCGAACACCTGCTTTTTCATTCGGATACGACAAGAAAAATTTGAAAGAAAAAAAGGAGTGAGTTGACTTCATTTATAAAGATTTTACAAATTTTAATGTTGTTTTACTTAATTATACAATACTCCCTCCGTCCCACCTCACTTGAGATCTTAGAGGTGGGCACAATAACTAAGGAAAAAGAATAAAATAAGGAAAATGTGTGGTGGAAAATGAAGAGAGAGAATGAGTGGGGTTAATAGTAGGTTGGTTGAATGAATTGTGTGGTGGAAAATGAAGAAAGAGAATGAGTGGGTGGGTGGGGTAGATTGAATATAAAATTATAAAAAGATTACCATTTTGGGGAGTCTCAAGTGAAGTGGGACGGACCAAAATGGAAATAAGTCTCAAGTGAGGTGGGACGGAGGGAGTATATCTTAGTAAAAAAGGAGTGAGTTGACTTCATTTATAAGTAAAGTATAAATAGTCTATTTATACTATTTTAATTTGTCCTGAAATAATGCTCGTATCCCGTACCCGTGTCCAAATTTAGGACGGTGTCCCAGTGTCCAAAATTATTAAGAAAATTGTATCCGACACTAGGATCCGTATCCGTGTTGGATCCCGGATACCGTGTCCAGGTAACATGGCAGACAACTAAATGAGCATGGCATTTTATGTTTGTTTTTCCGTTGTTAAAATAGAAGCATAAATGGATGCATCAAGTTGAGAGCTCAGTCTTTCCAAATAATTATAACTTCAATTCAGGCCTTGGTATTTCACATTTTTTTATACTACCTCAGTCCCTAAATGAGTGTCCAAATTTCATTTTAAGGGACATCTGAAAATCTCAACTTTTTGTACAATTTGGTGGCAAAGATTCATATATAATCTTGTAATCTCCTTTCCAAACATTTAGTTTTGCAAGTATAAAGAGATCGGTGAAAAAAAAAATTGAAAAAAAATATTTAGGGACAAAGATATGTTCAAAAAAGACACTCATTTTGGGACAAAGATTTCTTGAAAATGGACACTCATTTAGGGACAAAGGGAGTATTATTTTACTTTGACCATTTAATGTGTACCAAGGTTAATAATAAGTCACTGTTCACTTCAGTATAACAATGTCTTTTTTTTGGGGGGGGGGGGGGGAATGACAATTTAGGGTCCAAAGTTTGGGGGTGTGTGCCAATAGGGGTCTGATGTACCAATTTTGTCAATTTAAGGTCCAAAGTTGCAAAAGTTATGCACGTTAGGGTTTTTTAACGATTCTGTTAACAGAATCCAGTTAAGTCACACGTGTTTTGCACATGGACTTAACTGGAGTTTGTTTTGATTATTTATATGGGCATATTGTTATTTTAGAGGAAGGAAATTAATAATATTTTTTTGAAATATTAAATTATATTCTCTTATAATAAATTAACTAAAATTAAAATATGAACTACCGAAAATATTTTTTCAAAAGAAGAAAGTGTAAAAAAATATATTTTAAAATAAAAAGTATAATTTTTCAAAAGAAGAAAGTGTAAAAAAATATATTTAAAAAAAAAACACTTTATTTCTTTTTCAAAAAAATAAGTGGGGATCTGGAAAATTCATTTTTTTTTTTGTGGTGGTGGTTAGTATTTTTTCGTTATTAATATTAGTATTCTAATTATTTTATTTTTTCCTAAAATTATTTTTTATTTCTTATTAATAATTTCCCTTGTTATAACTACATTTTTTGTGGTACCAAAAAAAGAAAACAACTTTATTTTTTATTTGATTGTTTTTTTATTTATTAGTATTTTTTTATTAATTAAAATTATTCAAAAATATAATAACAAGAGTAAATAAAAATTTAGGGTCCATTGTATAAGGGTGTGTGAAATGACACAAAGCCTAGGCAAACGTCCAAAACAAACTCCAATTATATGCTATTTTCTTTGCAACTTAGTCCAATAACCCTTAATTGACTAACGTTGTCAACTTTGGACCCTAAATTGACAAAATTGATACATCAGAACCCTATTGGCACACAACCCCCAAACTTTGGACCCTAAATTGTCATTACCACTTTATTTTTTTCTAATTCAAATAGGGGTTACAAGAGAACTACCGGACAGATATGACAGTTTCCAGATTAACAGATGACAAGTACTGTGGCAGCCGTTGAATACCGAGACATGGTAAAAGTTAGAAATTCAGGTAAAGATAGAAACTGCAATTTAAATACGATTCATTAGAAGATAGCAAACTCCAAAATATACACGATGAAATTAAGGGGTACGGAGGCTATTTAACACAGAGTGGAATGAATACATAGGACAGAAAATGATCAGCATCTTAGGCAAAGGATACCTTAGTTTATTAATGTAGAAGCTCATTGCCAAAGTGTTCTGTTTCTGAACAGTCAACATCACAGCACCCATGCGATTCTACAAAAGACAATGAAATGTTTGCGTTAGCTCTTACACACAGAAGAACACCCTTTAAATCATCGAGTTAGTAGTTGTCCTGCGCAATATTGAAACAATAGCATGTGGGTTTTAAACACACATGCACATATAAATATGTATCACATCAGAGGCGTAGCTAGGAAGGCCTTAAGGGGGGCAACTGCCCCCATTGGTTTGAACAATTTTTTTTTACTAGTGCAAAATTTTCGAAATTATGAGGGTTTAGTGTAATTTTTTATAACTTGCCCCCCTTGATTTAAAGGAAAAAATACATTAGGATTCATTTTGCCCCCATTGATTAAATTTCCTGGCTCCGCCACTGTATCACATATATATGTTGAATTGTTAATGTATTGATGTAGAATACAATATTGAGCATCAGTGGACATGGGAAGAGAAAGTTACCAACTATTGGACTCACATATTTTGAGAAAAGCATAATTCATGTGATAAGGAAAACGGGAAAGGAAAGAGTTTTGTCACCTTACGAGCAATAAGCTCAAGTAGCTGCATCAAAAATTTCCCTAGGCCCTTCCCTTGGATACGAGGCTCAAGCTGTAATTCAAATACATAAAGAACAGGTATTTCTTCCTCTAATGTGAACCGATATTGTACAAATCCTAAAATACGGTCCGTGCCAGAAGCACTTTGTGTAGATGCTCGATCACATTCAGCCAACTCGGACGGACTTACAGAATCTACCTTTGTAGAATCATGAAGAAAAATATAAAGTGCTTCTGGGACTACCATTTCCCTGCGCTTGACCTTTTCCTCTGCTGGCCACTCAGGTCCGTAAGGCTCTTCCATGTTGACCTATAACAAAAGGAAAGGCAAATTACAATTCCTTACATTGGGAATGTAAAAGAAAGAATCGCAAGGTTACTACTTTCTTACCTTAAGGAGATTTTGAATGTATTGCTTCAAATGAGATGAGAGCTTATCCCCACGCCCTGACTCTAAGCACACGGACAAGCCTAATTGTTGCAAATCCACAATGACATCAGCATAAAACATAGTACATTGCTTACAAGAATACTCAAAGGCCAAAAGGGGACTCAGAGAATGCAATAAAGTAATTTAAGCTAGGTCACTGACCTGGAGATTCAATATTGATACCTTGTACTGTACTCCCTGTATTTTTTATTTATTTTTTTTTATTTTTTTGTTTGATAAAAAAGAAGATTGTATTAAATGAAAATCAATGTACATAGAATGGACAAGAGGTCCATCTATAACAGAAAGAAAAAATACAAAATAATAAAGCTACTATTAAGCAATGGCAGGCTGGCAGCGACCCAATCATTCCTCAAAACATTCAGTGATAGCCCTCGGAAAGCACCATTGGCATAAGCCCAAAGAGAAGCTAAGGCCACCACTTTATCCCACAAGAGATGGTTAGGTAAACATTTATTCTTAAAACTTATCGCATTCCTCTCCATCCAGAGACACCAACATATCGCAAATACCCCACAATCCCACAAAATTCTCACATCACCTCCTTTACCAAACCCTGTGAACTTTATTTGGAGAAAAGAAGATATAGACTTCGGAATAACCCATCCTTCTCCAGCCACCTGGAACAAACACTTCCAAAGATATCGAGCAATTTTACAATGAAGAAAGAGATGATCATGCGTTTCATTGGACTCTTTGCAGTTCACACACCAATTTGGTGATAGACATTTACTAGGCTTCCGAGTATGCAACTTATCATTAGTATTGAGTTTATTGAGAAATAGAATCCCACATAAATGCCCGAATCTCGAAAGGAGACTTAGATTTCCAAACATACGATGAGAAAGGAAAAGGAGATGAAGTAGGGTTCCGTATCAAGAAATTCAAAAATGATTTAAAAGAATAGTTTCCAGAACCCTCGAGAGTCCACACCCGCGAATCTCGGTTATTAGACAAATGAATATGAGTCAAAGAAGAAAGCAGAGCAACAACATCAATAGCTTCTCTATTATTCAGATTACGTAAGAACTGGAAATTCAAAGAAATACCACCCCCTCCCGAAACACTATAAAGTCAAAAATCAAGGATAAAGTTCCCTTAAAGAAGAATTACCTATCCAAGTGTCTTCCCAAAAACGGATCTTAGCCCCATTACCAACCTTCAACTGAACAAGAGGATTGAATAGGCGGCGACACTGATAAATAAATTTCCACGGATCTTAATCACTTTATTTAAAACAGATCGAGACTCTCGAGGAATCTCCAAAGCCATTTACTAACTTATAGAGATGTTCCGACTAATCAAGTTACCTAAAGCCAAGCCGCCCTCCTCCTTAGGACGACACACTTTATCCCACGCCACTAGATGATCTCTACTATCCTTCCCCAAGCCTTCCCACAAAAAATTCCACATTGCCCTCTCAATGGTCTCTGACACCACACTAGGGATTTTTAAAAGGGAGAGGTAGTAAAGCGGAATGCTAGAGAGACAAGCCCACACAAGGGTAGTACGCCCATCAAACGAAAAATAAGCACGCCTCCAACTAGATAGGCGCTTATTCACTCTCTCAACAACTGGATCCCAAAAAGAGACAGACCTCACCTAACGGAACCCCAAGATATGACACAGGCCAAGAAAGTACTTGGCGACCAATCAAAGACACATATCTATTCCCCACTCCAGCTCCCATATTGATCCCAGCAATCCTACACTACGCCAAATTAATTTTCAACCCAAAAACACTTTCAAAAATCTGAAGGATAGTGAGAACATTTTTAAAATTTCGAACACCCTCGGCAACGAAAAACATCATGTCATCGGCAAACTGAAGATGAGAAACCAAGAAATTATCCCTACCCACCTTACAACCCTCCACTAAACCAACCTTCTCTCCTCTAGTTAAGAGCTTACTCAAAATATCAGCTACAAGGGTAAACAAGAAAGGAGATAGGGGATGTCGTAACCTCTCGAGGCCTTAAACCACTCTTGTGCTTTGCCATTAACAATGACTAAAAAGCTCGGTTTAAGAAAACAGCCCATAATCCACCACCGCCATCTAACTCCGGACACCTCAAGAACATGATCTAATAAAACTCAAATCTCTCTATCATCAGCGTTCTCAAAATCAAGTTTCACCGCAACAAACCTTATTGCCTCTCCTTTGTAAATCCTCTATCATCTCATTTGCAATCAACGCCACATCAATTCCTTACCTATCGCCAACAAAAGCACTCTGAGCTTCAGAAATTGTATCTCCTAACACAACCCTCGGTCTAAGTGATAAAACCTTAGTAATAATCTTACAAATACTTGTCACCAAACTGATAGGCCTAAAATCATTGACCTTAAGTGAACGATCCTTTTTAGGCATAAGAGTAATAAATGTAGTGTTCATACTCTTGCCTATTATACCATTTTTCAAAACACTCATCGAACACTCTCATGAGATCGTATTTCACAATATCCCAACATGATTGATAGAAAGCCATAGAGAAACCATCTGGCCAGGAGCCTTATCTCTCGCCATCCCATCTATAGTTGTTCGAACCTCCTCCTCCGAAAAATTTCTTTCCAGCCAAGTAGAGAGTTGAGGCTCAATCGGACATCAATCAATGCCCTCTAATTGAGGCCTACTATTACACTCTTCATGAAAAAGATTCTTGTAAAAGCTGGTCATTGAATCAGAAATCAACTCAGGATTATGCACCGACTCTCCGGAGTAACTGAACCTCTGAAATGTAACTATCCATCCTCCTCCCTGTAGCATCCCTATGAAAAAACTATGTTTTATGATTTATGAGTTTTAGGTTACATACTTATCATGTTAAACTTAAGTTAGTAAAACGGATTTAATAATTAACATAGGGCACTTACATGAAGTCATTTTAATCCTTTCAATGTTTGCCTCTCAAAATTGAACTCTCTGAGCTGAACAGATGGAGTATTCAACAAGACTCCTTGAAAAGAAAAATGTCAGACCTCACTTCAGCATAATCATGAACTCGAAGTGGTATTTTTACTAGAACCATTCTTAGGGTCTCTTCTAAATTTACCCCTTATCTTAGAAATACGAAGTGATGCACAAATGAAAAGTGGAAAGTTCTTTGTTGGACTCCACTCAGTGGCCCTCATTAAATAAATCTTAATCCAACATACCAAAACCAAATCCATTTTCACGGCATTACTCCCTCAGCCCCTGGAAGGAAAAATAAATAATAATCCCTTAATGAGTGTCCATTTCCTAGTGAGTTAACTAAAGGCATCTTATAAACTATCATATCCTAATTTGCACTCGCAGTCTCGAGAATACTAAAACTAGACATTAACTTCTGGATTACAGAAATGTACGAGTACCCATGAGTTTATTTCACCTTTTGAGACCAAAGTTGAAAGATTATGGAGACTGTACTAATAATTTTCAAAAGCTAACTTTTTAAGTGGAACATCCATATTTCGATATGTTGGTTCATGTTAGCGGTTAGCCGACCCTGAATCATTTTGGGACTAGGCTTGGTTGTTTTGATTATCAAAAATAGGAGAGTGGATTCTTACCTTGGAAAGGAGAGAGTAATAATCAAGTCCTAATAAGCCCCAATGTGGCTCATAGCTTACAGAAATATGGCTGAATAAATACTCCTGATTCCTATTTATTATTCCTATAGGTAAATCCAATACGGTTAATTAAGGTGGCACGCCCCCCCCCCCCCTCCCTCCTCATTCCCACGAAGCAAAAACATTGTTCCATTGACAATGCAACATAAGACAATATCAAGTTACTCACTCCGTCCCAAAATGAATGTCACAATTTTTTTGCAAATTTACTCTTGATTAAGGGAAAATTTCATTCTTTTTTTACATTAATTTTGGGACGGAAGGAGGACTTTTACAAACATTATTTATAATTTAGATTATACATTTTCAATGTAAGAACATTAAATGATTATCAATAACAGCATTCAAAAATTTACAAGAACAAGTGTGTCTTTATAGTAGAACAAATTTTAACAAGTTAGACCAAATATAAACAAAATGGGACAAAATAATTTGGGATGGAGGGAGTAAAAAATCAAAATGTAGCAATATAACAAAGTAAAGACGAACCATTTCTACTGTAATGACGAAACGGAGCAAATGAAGACAAGTGGTCGGCGTCGGAGGCAGAAGCTGATTTGATAATCTCGTCGATTTCCTTCTTCTTTTTCAGTATCTGCATTCATCGACATAAAGAGAAAGCATTTCAATAATTTCATTTCCTAGGCTAATTTTCCGGGAAAAACAAGCATTTATAAATATAGAAGAACAATTTCCATTATCCATTGATGATAGTATGCAATTTAATCACCTCTTTCCTTGCCATCTTCTTTACTCTATTGCTGTTTGCCCTCCCAACGACTCCCTCCGACTCCATTGTTCCTTTGCCCCCAAATTCTCAATTTGCCCCCAAATCCTCAATTATGGGTTTTATTAAGGACAACTGACCCTAGGGTCCTCCAGCCTAAGCATAATACCAAAAGAAACCATCACATTTTCAAAATATACCATAAAGATGTTCATTAAAAAAAACGCAAGCGCGGTCACTTGTATAAATATTACTTCCACCCCATGCATATTTATTTACAATACTGTCACTGCACTCTTAACGAGATCCATCACTTTTGACCAAATAGCATCTACTCTTATACTTTAACTATCTAAGACTAGTGTGTCTGTTATATAGTTGAATTATAAGATTAATTATCAGACTTAATTTAATCTGGTAGTTCAACTAAGACTAATTTTTAAAAATAGAATACACAAAAAGCTCAAGTGTTGAATAAGTTTGATAGTTAATCTATTAAAGACTTAAACAATGATAAATAAACTATACTCCCTCCGTCCCATTTCAAATTGCAAATACTAGGTTGGCACGGGGATTAAGGGAAAAAGTGAAAAAGGTGATGTGTTGTGAGTGTTGATAGTTGAGTGGGAGAGAGAAAGTGGGGTAGAGAATAGTTAGTGTGTTAGTGGATGTGAGTGTGCAAGTGGGTAAAAACTTGCCATTTTTGGATTTTGCAATTTTAGTTGGGACACCCTTTTTGGCAACTTTTGCAATTTGAAATGGGACGGAGGGAGTAAAACTTTTATTTTTAATAAAATAAGTTTTTCAAGACAAATACAACTTAAACAATAATAAAAATAATATGTACATCAAACACAAATTGAAAATATTACTGATTGATTTAAGAGTTTACATGTTATTAGAAAATTGTCATTAATGTTTGTAGTTGTTAATTAATCTTGAAGTTGTTAATCAAAACAGACAGAATGCAGTGTGTGAATGGGCAAATACTTTTCGGCCTTACTTTAGGTATCTCGATTCGTCGTGGGAGAGATGGAAAGTTTCTCCGGCTATTGATTTCTATTGGTCCTCAGTGTGGTTTTTAACACAATTAATTCAGAAGGGTTGCAACATTGTTTTTAGAGGTAAAACAACTTAAAGCCTAAGCCAGATTCTACTTTTGGGGGTCTCATTACGGATTGGGAAAGTGTAAATATTGACACACAATTTGCTCGGTTCATTAAGATCGGTTTTTCTAGTGTCTCTGTGTGTGTTCTACCATCCAATTGTGACTTCTAACGATTATAAGAGGAACCTGAAGGAATTATAACATCTTTGTGGCGCCGATTGAAGGTTGAGGAATAACTTCGAGAGCTTGGTTTACTCCAAATTCTGTCGGCTTCTGCAACGTTGATGTGCGGTTGATCTCAAAGAGAATGATCTCTTTTGAGATGAGAGGTTTTTGTGATGAAATGTGATTTAAAAGAATTAAAAAAATATCATATAAAAATCAATTTATGCAAAATTTGACTGCTTGTATCAAATTAAAGATAAAGACATATTTGTTTTTTTTTTTTGTGGAGATTACACTTTTGCCCTTGAAAATGACATTTTTGGGAGAGTACGAACAAAACTAGGGTGATAAATCCTCTCTCTTCTATACACGGATCTCCTTTACGATGATTTGTATTTTATTTTTCTTACTCCATCCCAAAATACTTATTTATTTTTGAGGTTTAAATTTATTTCAAAATACTTATTGTTATGATATTACCTAGGTATTTGTAACATTGTTATAAAATATATCTTTATTTTATATTATGAAATTGTCATTGTAAAATCATTTTGTTACCTATGTAATTATTTTTTTCCAAATATAGTTTGGTCTATTTTATATGTTAATTTCACTTCTTAATATTTGTGCGCACATCTAAAACAGTAAATATTTTGGGACTGAGAGAGAGTATTAGGATTTGGATTTGCTAATGCCAAATAATTGCTCCTTTGCTCTTGCATGTGGCCTATAATTGTTACATTCCCTCTGTTGATGGGCGAATGGCCAGATTGATTTCACGTGTGGGATTCACTCAAAATCAGGTTAATATCAACCACTTCTTTTGTCTCGGAATAAAAGTTTTACTTTTCTTTTTTATACGTTTCAGAGTAAGAGTCTCATTTCTAAAATTGAAATAGTGTTTTGGACACTTTTGTCCTTACAATGCTTGTGTTATTACAAAAAACCAACACTTTCAACTTACTTATTACCCGCTTGCATAATTAATAGTGTTTTAAACAATTATACCATCAGACCTCAACCTACTTGTATTATTTATTTCTCTTTTATTATTTTTTTATTATTTTATTAATGAGCGTGCAAATATTTTATACGACTCTTAAAAGGGAAAGAGTAAATGTTGACATAATAATAAGTTGTTACAAGTCCAAAATATTGTTTCTAGAAAATCTCAGTGTAAGTGCATGGGATGATTATGTGCGCATTATGATACTGTTTTGACACCCTTTAATGATAGTCCGTAGTCAGTAAGATGAAAGTGGTTATGGGCTAATTTCAACCCTTCTCTTGTCTAAAGTTAAAGGATATTTTTTGTAATCTGTTTTATAATATAGATTGTTAATTAAGAAAGTGCATTATCCAAAAATAAAAACAAATAAATTTGAAGTGTTTTAACGTGGAAGATACTCCAACAACAACTTACACTCCTTTCGTCTCATTTTTTTTTTTTTTTTTTTTTTTTGAGTCTCATAACAATGGTTACTAACTCAAAATAAAAATATGATAATATTTTTTTATTTAACGAGACTCACTTGCTCACTCACAGCCACAATTCAATTACAATTCCCTACTCCACATTCTCTCTCTTATTTTACTTTTCATACTCACAACACCTGCTCCACTATTATTATTACTTTTTTAAAAAAATTCGCGCGCATTTAATTTTGATAATCATTGTTATGGAACAGAGGGAGTGCGAGTGTTTGTGTGTGTGTATGTTTGTGTGTGAATGTGTGTGTTATATATATATAGGGTCGTGCTCCTGTGAGAACCTAAATATCGTGAGAACTTGGTTACATTAGGTAAAAAAAAAAAAAATGTATCCATTGGTTCACTTGGATACATCATTGGATACATTACTTGACTTGGATACATCATTGGATACATTACTTGGATACATTAGGTAAAAACTAATGTATCCAATGTGCACTTGGATACATTAAGTTCTCACAGTTCTCACGATATTTTGGTTTTCATTTGAGCACCTACCTATATATATACATACATATATATATATACATATATATATTATGTGTGTGTTAACTAGACACGCCCACATCACGTTGCACGGCGGTTCACAGTTCATGATGTTGGGATGTGGAGACAAAACCCAGAAGGAAAAGGAAATTAAATTTGAGCCATATAAAAATTAATGGGATTCCTTGTTTAACTATGTTGAAATTTAATTTTACTTGGATGCCTTGTTTAATTGGATTTAGAAATTTAATTATTATGTGTTTCCTACTTAGTTTAGGTTTTGTACGTGTTGCCTATATAAACCAAGTGATGGACATAAACATTGTATACACGTGGTGGCAAGAAAAATAGCCAGAGAAAATTTGTGAGTCTCAAAAAAGCCGAGAGAGTGCTGGCCTGTTAGGAGTGCCCTTAGGGGCATTCCGTGAATATGGAGAAGCATGTCTAGGGTTTTTATGTGTGATGGGAGTGTTTACATGGAGAGTTATCTCCTTACGATATACTCCCTCTGTTTCATGTCACTTGAGACTTATTTCCCTTTTCGTCCGTTTCACATTACTTGAGACTGCCTAAAATGGTAAAGAATTTTTACTATTCCCCCCACTCATTATCTCTCCTGCTTTACTTTTACACTCACAACACCAATCAACTTACAACTCATTCTCTCTCTTATTTAATTTTTCATACTCACAAACACCTCCTCCCACTATTTCTCTCTCTTACTTGTCCTTAATTTGTGTGTCAAAATTTTTGGTCTCAAGTCACATAAAACGGAGGGAGTAGAGCGTAGGATTTATTGTAAACAGACACACATTGTGATCTTAGGGAAATATCCTGGCTTGGTAGTGCCCCCAGAGGTAGTCATTGTTGCGACGAACTGGGTTAATAAATATTGTGTTCTCCTCTTGATTACTTTCATATTATTCGTATCCATGGTTGTTGTGTCTCACCACTATCTGCTTTGTATGGGCAAGAACTGCACGGATATACCACGATTTCCACAACAAATGGTATCAGATCCCAGGTTTAAAGATCAGAGCTGTCCGAGTTGATTGGATGTGGCTGCATGAATATGGATTGGAATTAGGGGCTGCAGAAATAAATTTGATTTTATGATTACTTAGACCAAATAGGATCAAGGTTTCATAAATTCAGATGGATTTGGGACAACAGGTATTCAGATCAGGGTTACAGTAACATAATCATGGAAGGGCATTGGATCCAAGATCAATGGTTCCAACGATAGTTTGCACGTCCAAATCAGAGTTCGTATGAAGAAGTTATGGCTTCCGAAAGTTTGAGCGCAAAAGGTACAAGCAACGAAGCAATTGGTACAACACCAGACGACAACCAAGAATTTCCAGCAATTCTAAGCGCCCACTCCATGCGCCCACTTGACCAGGGACCTTAGGGGAATTTTCTAGGGACCTTTAAATAATTATGCAAAATATGTTGGCCTTTTTAGTAATTTCCAAAATTTCAAGGGCTTTTCTGGAATTTTTGGAGGACCTTTGGGGATTTTTTCAAAGACTTTTCTGAAAACTCAAAAATACCAAGGGCTCTTGGGGAAATCTGACCACCAGCACTTAATTTATCCTTTTTTTCAACAAGGAATCCTAAGGTTTTTCCTATTTTTACACCTTCTTAGCCATAATATAAATATAACACTCCATATACTATGTTTTATTCATATTTTATTCAAGGATTCAAGATTTGTATCAATATTTTCATCAATTTATTCCAGGTTTTGATGTTCTTCATTATTTTTCTTGTTTTCTTTATTATGAATATGAGTAGCTAAATTTCTAGATTCATGGATTGGTAGTAGCAAATATTATATCTCTATGCTATAGATTTAATTCTTCTATTCAATCTATTTCTTGTTCATCATAATAATCTTAATGTTGTTTTAGAGTTTCAACTTTATATTAAGATAATTTTGGCTCTTTAACTACTTGAGTATAAATTGTTGCACTTGCGTGGAGATTTATACATTGACCAATATTGTGGTGATTCGATCCAATTGAGGACCTTGCGGAAGTCGAAAAGATCTAGGTTCAAATATTCTTAAGTACTTCATGAATTCTTTGTATTTGAAACGGACTTTGCGGAAAGTAGAACATAAAGAGAGTATTAGGATTGTAACCCGGCCACCTAACCGTCTCAATTCTTACTATTGTGAACAAACCCAAGAATGAGATTGATCTTGCTATTATGAGCATAGCATAGAGTGAAAGTATTTGTGAACCCAATTCGTGAATCTATTCGTTAGTCATGATTTTATTTATTTTCTTAGATTAATTTTAATTATAGTTTTAGTAGTTATAAATAATCAAATCAAACCCCATTTATTTATTTTTCTAGTTTTAATTTACATTCTTGTTAATCCTTCAAGTCTCTGTGAATTCGACAATTGCTTGTGTATACTACTACACTGGTAACTAGTACACTTGCTAGGTAATTTAATTAGAGGGAGATTTTCTCCATCACGGGGCAAGAGAAGTAAGTTTCCAGAAGTTAGATTGAAGACCTACACTTCGCTTCAACTCGTTTGTGTGGCTTTGTCGAGCCTAGTGATTAGACTATTGGCAAAATTCGAATGTAGTGGTGACAATGTGTGAAGAGTCATTCTCGGGTAGGAGTTTTGACCGGGATGGTAGTTACGTGATTTGGTTTAGTCTCCAAGTGAGAGATTGTTGGGTTGTAGAGACAAAACCTAGAAGGAAAAGGAAATTAAATTTGAGTCATATAATAATTAATGAGATTCCTTGTTTGACTATGTTGAAGTTTAATTTTCCATGGTATTCCTTGTTTAAGTGGATTTAAAAATTTAATTATTCCGGATGAGTGAGTCTTACGAAAAACGCGTTTTTCCTTAAGCTAAGGAAAAACGTGTTTTTCCAAAGCGCTGCCAGTGTTAGTATCGCAAATGTTGGTAGTGGTGCCCTAGGCACGTTTAATAAACGTTGTGATTGTTATCATTTATTTCATATCAATAAAGAGATGTTTTGATTATTATTGTTGTTCATGCTTACTTATAATAATCCCCGTCCCTAGTACTTATTAAGCACTAGTATAAAGGCTAAATGATCATGAGATGATCATGTTAGATTTATGGGTACTTGTTTGGAACAAGGTACTGGACATGACCCGCTGTATGAGATTTATGTCATGGTCTATGTCGAACATATATCTCATATTAGTTATGTCATTTGAATCCTTAGACATGAAGTTATTATAGTCTTCCACTTGATGAACATTGTGTTTGACATATTCAAACGCTACCTTAACACGGTAGTTATAAAGGGTATGATTGGCATAATCGGATTCCCGTTGGGAAGAATAATAAGCTAAATGGATTTGTCCCTCCACGGAGAGATGTCAAGCTTGGGCCTCTCGTAGGAATGATGTTGATGAAATGTTCGGCCGGACTCAAATGAATTGATTGGATCAATGTCATTTGGATTATCAACATATTCGGAATCGAGAAAGTATTGAACAAAAACAAGTTGACTGTTTGACCATGACTTGTGTTCAATGACATCGTGGACAAAGGGATTGTGACATATTCTAAAGGAATGCGAACTTGTATCTAGTTATACTATTTGGGTAGGTATGACGGTTTGCTAGAACCTAATCATATCTTATGGGATCATGTTTGAGCCCATTGCCAACTTAGTATAATCCTAGAGGGTCACACACAATAGAACGAATCTTTAATAAGAGGACTATATTGGAATTTAGAGTCAAAGGACCTTGGAGGAATTTTGAAAATATTCTGGGCTGTTTGGTCTACCGAGCGGGCGCTTGGTTCAGACCAGGCGGGCGCCTGAAGTAATTCCAGAAAGACAGGGACCTTCTGGTCATTCAGGCGGGCGCCTGGCCCTTTACAGGCGGGCGCCTGGTGCTGCCGACAGGAAAATTCCTAATTCGATTTGGGAAGGTTTTTGGCACAAGATTCCTATTTGGAATAGGTCTTAATTGTGTATAAAACCCCAATTCGGCCAGACCATATGGACAAGTGATTTTGTGAGTCTCAAAGAGTTTGAGAGAGATTTTATTTTGTTCTAAGATATCATTGATTGAGGAACAAAATAATTCACAAATAAATTCTATATAGTTCTTTATTAAATTGTGAAAGTGTGTTTTACAATTATTGGTCTAGCAACCAAGATCAAAGAAGATCCTTTGATATTCGTTCGAAGTGTGGATACCGCTAGAGGGTGAATTTTATCATCTTGCAAAGTTCGTGATTTGTTCGCGATCAAGTCTTCAAGGTTCTCCACTAAAGATCAAGAGAAAATTCATAGCCATCAAGGGTTAGTTATTCCTCTATTCATCTTGTTGTATTTGATTTAATCATATGAACGGATCCATGGCTTTGGGTTTCTTAAAATTTTAATTGCTATATTCCGCTGCGCATGTTACTTAGAAACCCAACAGTGGTATCAGAGCCCCGTTCATGTTGATTAATTCAATACTTGGATCATGTTGTGTGTATATAAATTGTTTATGTGCCAAGCATGATATGAATATTGGATTATATGATGTTTATGTGTTTTGTGATTTTATGTGGTTTATTGTTTTTCCAACTTTAATCGCACGATTCAATCGCAATAAAAATTATGGTGGATTCCAAATTATTTCGATTATTGATTTTTGATTGGATCAAAGTTTTAATAATCGAGGAAAAATAATTTTGAGACAAAATTTTCGAACTTTAAAATTCTATACTATTCTGGCCATTCAAGCGGGCGCCTGGTGCTTTGCAGGCGGGCGCTCGGTGGTCAAGGATTTGTTCTGATTTTGGTTAAAATCTGAATATGGAATTTTCGATGAATTCGACAAAACCAGTAACAGAACCAGTCCAGACTTGTTGATCTGGAATGGGTTTTGGGTAGTTGGTTTGTGTGTGGATTTTGGGGTTTGATTTTCCTATTTGTTTTAGTCTTGTGATTCCTAGATTGGTTCAAGTTTTGGATGGCTAATCTGCGTTCATCGAGATTGTGTTTCCCAAAATTGATCGCAATCAAAGTCTCAAAGATAAAACGAAGTTAGAATTATGAAGAGTTCATAATTGCTAAAATTGAGAAACAAAGTTCTTGATTCAATGATTGGAGATCATGTGGAATTGTGAATGCAATTGGCCTACGTTCATCGAGACCATCTATTGCTTAGTTTCGGCCACATGGACTACTTTCTTGGTTTCTTGAATTAGTGCGGGATTGTGGTTGCCTAATGGCTTAGTTCGACCGCACTTCTTGTTGTCTTGATTTGGAAATAATAACTAAAGTTGAAATAGTCTCATCCTCATAATTATAGAGAAACTAATGACACATAAATATTATGCTTAAATTAATGGGATTAATTTAGTGGCTAAACTTGATGTGTAACATGTTTATATTATGTGCTCATAAATGTGTTATATGCTATATGTGATGAACCTTCAAAGAAAGTTTTAAGTCTCTTATTGCCATGCCATGATTAAAAACACTTGTTAGTACATAAGTGATTTTAATGTAGATTCGCCCTAGCGAGGTGCATTAAATTTATTTATGTATGAGCAAGATAGATAATGTGGGCACGCCCTAGCGGGACACATTAACTATGCGTTTAAAATGGTTAGACTTAATTGGACGTCAAAACAGTTTTGGGCCTAGGCAAAGATGAGGTTTAACATGCTTTTTGAAATTGGATTTCTTAAAGAATCTCATAAAAGGAACTAAGAGTCATATGAGATATGATTGACAAGAGTTGTCTACCTAATTAATTTGATTTTGTGTAATCCGCCTTAGCGGACTTGAAATTAAATAAAGTTGGATCTTAACCCATTTAAATTATATTATACATTGGATGTATAAGAAGGTTATATAATTTAGTGGGAGTATTTTGTTTAAAAATACATTATTTATCTCTTTAATGAAAATCGGTACTTATTAAATTTTGGAATTTTGCATATTTGTAGATAATGACTAATAACACTCAATCAATGTCGTTGCGATCGATCCTTGAGAAGGATAAGCTCGAAGAGAATGGTACAAACTTTATGGATTGGATCCGAAGCATAAGAATTGTTCTTAGGCAAGAAGATAAGTTGTACATTCTCGATGGGCCTCTCCCTGCTGAACCACCGCCTACTGCCCCTAGGGTAGAAAGAGACAATTACAAGAAACATCGTAATGATTCTAGAGATGTAAGTTGTCTCATGCTTGCTGCTATGTGTTCAAAACTCCAACAAAGTTTGGAACATTTGGAAGCCTATGAGATAGGCGTGGAGTTGAGAACCATGTTTCAAGAGCAAGCTAGGCAAGAGAGGTACAAGACCATTGTTGCATTCACTACTAGTAAAATGAATGAAGGGCAACAAGTGAGTCCTCACTTTCTTAAAATGAAAGGTTATGTAGAGCACCTTGAGAAACTTGGCTATCCAATCCCATTGGAGCTAGCCACGGATCTCATTCTTAATTCATTGCCTAAAAGTTATAATCAGTTTGTGATGAATTATAACATGCATGGAATGGATAAGAATCTCTCTGAGTTGCATGGGATGCTCAAAACTGCAGAGATGAAAATTGTGGAGAAAGGTTCTCCCGTGCTCTTGGTTCATGATGGGAAGAAGGCTAGTGCCAAAGGAAAGGGTAAGGCAAAAGTTGTCAAACCTAAGATAAGCAAGGCAAAGGTTGTCAAGGCTTCTGAGGCAAAACCTGATTCACAAAAGGATGCAATCTGTTTCCATTGTCAAGAAATTGGTCATTGGAAACGTAATTGCAAGGCTTTCTTGGAAGAGCAAAAGAAGAAGAAGAGCAGCAAGGCTGCGTCGACTTCAGGTATCTATATGATAGATATTCTCCTTTCTACCACTGATTCTTGGGTATTGGATACCGGATGTGGTTCTCACATTTGTCTAAATGTGCAGGGACTAAAGAATAGGAGACTGCTTAAAGAAGGTGAAGTAGATCTACGCGTGGGAAATGGAGCAAGAGTTGCTGCATTAGCCGTAGGGACTTATGAAGTCACTTTACCTTCCGGATTAATTCTTGTTTTGAACAATTGTTATTATGTTCCGGATTTAAGCAGAAATATTATTTCAATTTCTTGTTTGGATAATGAAGGTTTTAAGTTTCTTATTGAGAATAAGAAATTTTCTATTTATTTAAATGATGTGCTTTATGGTATTGCTAATTCATTTAATGGCCTTTATGTCTTGGATGTCAAGAATGAAAATAATGTCTATCATGTAAATAAGAAATCTAAACCTAATGATGTAAATCATACTTATATGTGGCATTGCCGTCTTGGTCATATTAATGAGAAGCGTATCTCAAAACTCCATGGGGACGGACTTTTGGGTTCATGTGACTTAGAGTCATATGATACTTGTGAGTCGTGTCTTCTTGGAAAAATGACTAAGACACCTTTTACCAAGTTGGGTGAAAGGGCAAGCGACTTATTGGGGTTGATACATTCCGATGTATGCGGACCATTAAGTAGCAATGCTAGGGGAGGATTTCAATACTTCATAACCTTCACTGATGATTATAGTAGATTTGGGTATGTTTACCTAATGAAACATAAAAGTGAAGCATTTGAGATATTTAGAATATTTCAAAATGAAGTAGAAAAACAACTTGGCAAAAGTATAAAGGCACTTCGATCAGATCGAGGTGGTGAATACTTAAGTCAAGAATTTGATGATCATCTAAAGAATTGTGGAATAGTTTCACAATTGACTCCGCCCGGAACACCACAATGGAATGGTGCGTCCGAGAGGAGGAATCGGACTTTGTTAGACATGGTTCGATCAATGATGAGTCAAGTTGATCTTCCAATATCCTTTTGGGGTTACGCCCTAGAAACCGCTGCTTTCACACTAAATCAAGTTCCAACTAAATCGGTTCCAAAGACTCCATATGAGATGTGGAGTGGAAAGAAACCTAGTTTATCTTTCATGAGGATTTGGGGTTGCGAAGTTTATGTCAAGAGACTCATCTCTGACAAACTAGCACACAAATCTGATAAATGTATTTTCGTGGGATATCCTAAGGAAACTAAAGGATATTACTTTTACAACCGAGAGGACAACAAAGTGTTTGTTGCCCGAACTGGTGTCTTTCTAGAGAAAGAGTTTCTCTCCAAAGAAATCAGTGGGAGTAAAATAAATCTTGAAGAAATTCGAGACCCAGAAAATAACATTGAACCAATAGTGGAACAAGAACAAGAACCACAAGGAGTTGTGGAACCTGTTCAAAATACACAAGCATCTCGCAGATCTAGTAGGTCACGATCCGAGCCCGAGAGATATGGATTTCTCGTAACGGATAGTAATGAGGTAGAAATCATTGAGAATGATGAACCGTCAACCTACCAAGAGGCGATGTCTTCTCCTGATTCGGACAACTGGCTTGGAGCCATGGAATCCGAATTGCAATCCATGCAAGACAATCAAGTTTGGAATTTGATTGATGCACCCGAAGGTGTAAAAACCATAGGATGCAAATGGGTCTTCAAGAAGAAGACTGACATGGATGGGAAGGTGCATACTTACAAAGCTAGGCTTGTAGCGAAGGGGTATAGGCAAGTTCATGGTATTGACTATGATGAGACCTTTTCACCCGTAGCAATGATCAAGTCTATAAGAATTTTGCTTGCCATTGCCGCATATCATGACTATGAAATATGGCAGATGGACGTCAAAACCGCTTTCCTGAATGGAAAACTCCAAGAGGATGTGTATATGACACAACCAGAAGGTTTTGAACAAGATTCTAAGGTATGCAAATTGCAAAGATCCATCTATGGATTGAAGCAAGCTTCAAGGAGTTGGAATCTCCGTTTTGATGAATCGGTCAAAGAGTTTGGTTTCATCAAGAACGAAGATGAGCCTTGTGTATACAAGAAGATTAGTGGGAGCATAGTGCTATTCCTTATTTTATATGTGGATGACATATTGCTCATTGGAAACGACATTCCTACACTTCAGTCTGTGAAGACTTGGTTAGGAAAGTGCTTCGCAATGAAAGATATGGGTGAAGCCGCATATATACTTGGCATTAAGATCTATAGAGATAGATCAAGAAGGCTACTTGGTTTAAGCAAAAGTACATACATTGACAAGGTCATTAGAAGATTCCGTATGGAAAATTCTAAGAGAGGCACCTTGCCAGTGTTACATGGAGTTTCTCTAAGCAAGACTCAATGTCCTAAGACAAATGATGAGCGTGAGAAAATGAATGATGTTCCATATGCTTCGGCAATTGGGTCCATCATGTATGCCATGATTTGTACTAGGCCGGATGTATCTTATGCTTTGAGCATGACAAGTAGATACCAATCCGACCCTGGCGAAAATCACTGGATAGCTGTAAAAGCGATTCTAAAGTACTTGAGAAGAACTAAAGACTCGTTTTTGGTCTATGGAGGAATGGAAGATGATCTCGTTGTAAATGCCTACACGGATGCAAGCTTCCAAACTGACAAAGATGATAGCCGATCGCAATCGGGTTTTGTGTTTATGTTAAATGGTGGAGCTGTAAGCTGGAAGAGTTCCAAGCAAAGTACAACCGCTGATTCTACAACAGAAGCTGAGTATATTGCTGCATCGGATGCTGCAAAGGAAGCTGTTTGGATTAAGAAGTTCATAACTGAACTTGAAGTGGTTCCTAGTATTGCTAATCCAATAGACCTTTATTGTGATAATAATGGTGCTATTGCTCAAGCAAAGGAACCAAGAGCACATCAGAAATCCAAACACATACTTAGGCGTTTTCATATCATTCGAGAGATCGTTGATAGGGGAGACGTAAATATATGCAGAGTACCTACTGATGACAATGTTGCGGACCCGCTAACAAAGGGACTTCCACAAGCTAAACATGATGGTCATGTAGGTCCATGTGTATTAGATACATGGGAGATTGGGCCTAGGGCAAGTGGGAGATTGTTGGTAGTGGTGCCCTAGGCACGTTTAATAAACGTTGTAATTGTTATCATTTATTTCATATCAATAAAGAGATGTTTTGATTATTATTGTTGTTCATGCTTACTTATAATAATCCCCGTCCCTAGTACTTATTAAGCACTAGTATAAAGGCTAAATGATCATGAGATGATCATGTTAGATTTATGGGTACTTGTTTGGAACAAGGTACTGGACATGACCCGCTGTATGAGATTTATGTCATGGTCTATGTCGAACATATATCTCATATTAGTTATGTCATTTGAATCCTTAGACATGAAGTTATTATAGTCTTCCACTTGATGAACATTGTGTTTGACATATTCAAACGCTACCTTAACACGGTAGTTATAAAGGGTATGATTGGCATAATCGGATTCCCGTTGGGAAGAATAATAAGCTAAATGGATTTGTCCCTCCACGGAGAGATGTCAAGCTTGGGCCTCTCGTAGGAATGATGTTGATGAAATGTTCGGCCGGACTCAAATGAATTGATTGGATCAATGTCATTTGGATTATCAACATATTCGGAATCGAGAAAGTATTGAACAAAAACAAGTTGACTGTTTGACCATGACTTGTGTTCAATGACATCGTGGACAAAGGGATTGTGACATATTCTAAAGGAATGCGAACTTGTATCTAGTTATACTATTTGGGTAGGTATGACGGTTTGCTAGAACCTAATCATATCTTATGGGATCATGTTTGAGCCCATTGCCAACTTAGTATAATCCTAGAGGGTCACACACAATAGAACGAATCTTTAATAAGAGGACTATATTGGAATTTAGAGTCAAAGGACCTTGGAGGAATTTTGGAAACATTCTGGGCTGTTTGGTCTACCGAGCGGGCGCTTGGTTCAGACCAGGCGGGCGCCTGAAGTAATTCCAGAAAGACAGGGACCTTCTGGTCATTCAGGCGGGCGCCTGGCCCTTTACAGGCGGGCGCCTGGTGCTGCCGACAGGAAAATTCCTAATTCGATTTGGGAAGGTTTTTGGCACAAGATTCCTATTTGGAATAGGTCTTAATTGTGTATAAAAACCCCAATTCGGCCAGACCATATGGACAAGTGATTTTGTGAGTCTCAAAGAGTTTGAGAGAGATTTTATTTTGTTCTAAGATATCATTGATTGAGGAACAAAATAATTCACAAATAAATTCTATATAGTTTCTTTATTAAATTGTGAAAGTGTGTTTTACAATTATTGGTCTAGCAACCAAGATCAAAGAAGATCCTTTGATATTCGTTCGAAGTGTGGATACGCTAGAGGGTGAATTTTATCATCTTGCAAAGTTCGTGATTTGTTCGCGATCAAGTCTTCAAGGTTCTCCACTAAAGATCAAGAGAAAATTCATAGCCATCAAGGGTTAGTTATTCCTCTATTCATCTTGTTGTATTTGATTTAATCATATGAACGGATCCATGGCTTTGGGTTTCTTAAAATTTTAATTGCTATATTCCGCTGCGCATGTTACTTAGAAACCCAACAGCAAAGTGCCAGTCACTTGACTGGCATTTTATATACACTGCACTGGCACTTTACAAGTGCCAGGGTTAGTACTAATAATTGCCAGCCATGTATACTGGCACTTATAAATATTGTCACTGACAATTATAAAAAGTGTCAGTGGTAGTGTTAATAAGTGCCAGTGTAACATGTCTGGCACTTCCTAACACAAACACTGGCGCTTACGATACTTCCCAGTATTTACAAAAGTGATTGGCATTTTATATATACTGCACTGGCACTTTACAAGTGCCAGGGTTAGTACTAATAATTGCCAGCCATGTATACTGGCACTTATAAAAATTGTCACTCGCAGTTATAAAAAGTGTCAGTGGTAGTGTTAATAAGTGCCAGTGTAACATGTCTGGCACTTCCTAACACTAACACTGGCACTTACGATACTTCTCAGTATTTACAAAAATGTCACCGCCTGTTTTAAAGGCAACTTCTCAATATTTACAAAAATGCCACCGCCTCATTTAAAAAACACGTTTTACCCTAAGATTAGGGTAAAAGCCGTTTTTTCCCAGTTTTTCACATTCCGGATTGACATACCGAATTAACTGAACTTCCTTTTTCTACTTAGTTTAGGTTTTGGACGTGTTGCCTATATAAATCAAGTGATGGCCATAAACATTGTACACACGTGGTACCAAGAAAAATAGTCGGTGAGAGTGTCAGTGACAATGTAAAAAAGTGTAAAAAAAGAGCATGTGCAAGTCTAAAAATGGTAAGGTAAAAAAGTGTCAATGTAAGTGTAAAAAAGTGTCAGTATTGGTATAAAAAAGTGTCAATGTTAGTGTAGGAAAGATAACATGCGAGGGGAGTCAATTAAGTGTCAGTGACATAAAAATAGTTTTTTTCTAAGCTTTAAAAAAAAAAAAAAACTACTCCTCCGTCCCAGAGTATATGTTCATTTCTTAAAATGGCAAACAATATTTACTATTCCTCTCACTCATTCTCCATTCTACTTTACTTTTATACTCACAACACTAATCAACTTACTATTTCTCCCACTCATTCTCTCTCCTAGTTTATTTTCCATACTCACAATACTTACATCAGTTCTACTATTTCTTAATCTCCGTGTAAATGAGCAGGGGACATATACTCTAGGAACGGAGGGTGTACTTTTTAATACTACCAAATTACCGACTCATTGCAAAATTTTTTATAAAATAAAATTGTTAAAAAAGTCCATGAGTCCTCTTTCCGAGGTTAGACTTTAGAGCGGTCGGCCAATCCGAGTGATCACCAAAAGTTTGCCTGTCACCCTATAGGTCCGCCACTTTGAGTGGTCATCTGCATCTCCCAAACTTATTTAAAAAAAAAAAAAAAAAAAAAAAACAACTAAAAAACTAAAACGTAAATTCTCATTTCAAATAAAAAACTCAATAGTAAATTCTTTAGTTCGTTGGGTGCTAATTATATTCGTTGAATTGGGGATTAGTTTTGATGGAGTATCTACTTACTTTTTTTTTTTTTTTTTTTCTTTCTTGGCCATATATATTAAATTTAAATATAAAGTACGGATTGTTTTAGGTCAATGATTAATAATAATGTGAGTAGTTTATAATACTAATATTTTAAACTCAACTATTTGCCATGATCACACAAGCCAGCCATTTGTTAAATTTAAAATGGGGTGCATTATTGACTATGGCCGAGGCGTGGAATCATTTAGTTTAACAAAAGGAGGTGGGAGGATCCTTCAAAAAAAAAAAAAAAAAAGGAGGAGGGAGGATCAGAAATTGGTGCAGTGATATTTCGCTGCAGCGCTGCTACTTATGATTTTGATTTGTTTTCATCGTCTTTGTTATTGTATGCGAATGAGATCGATTTTAAAAAGTGTGAGTCCTATCAAGCTCAAAAACATTTTATCTGTCGAAAATAAAAATAAGACGAGATTGAGAAATCGAAATCGTTGTAGCAACTTGATGTAACAAACTAAATAAGGAGCGAATCCCCCCTTTGAAGCCACTTACCAACTTGGTGACTGAGATCAGACCCGAATTACATGTCTATCGATACGAGAGAGTGGTTCATAGACTCTAAGATTATGGGTGAGCAAGTACTAGGGATGACCAAACACGTTTCCGGTTACGGTTACGGTTCCGGAAAAGCTTGAACCGTAACCGAACCGTTTCTCTTCCGGTTACGGTTACGGTTCGTAATCGCCTGTTCACGGTTCGGAACCGCCGGTCCACAGTTTCCTTTTTTTTAAAAAAAAATAAAAAATCTTTTAACAGAAAAAACAGTTATAATAATATTTTATTACCGATTTTTTTTACAAAAAAAGTATAGAAAAAATGTTTAAAAAACTAAAGAGGTCCGTCTCTCTTTTCTTTTATATACTCATCAAAATTTTATTATTTTTATTCAATGAATTTGACTAAAAAAATCAGTCAAAACTCAAATTTTCTTGTAAATGTTCCGTTAGTAACGTTAATTCTGATGAAACCGTTAGAAATCTAACGATTTTGATAACGGTTCCGGTTCCGGTTCGTTCTAGGCGGTTCATGGCGGTTCGGAACCGCCGGTTCACGGTTTTCAGAGGGGATGAACCGGAACCGGACCGTGTTACAAACGGTTCCGATTTTTGTCAAGGTTCAAAGCGGTTCCAGGCTTTTCGGTTTTGGTTCCGGTTCGGTTTGGCCATCCCTAATCCCTAGCAAATACCGACACCTATGTCATGTCATAAAGAAAAAAAGAGCGAGTCCATTTCGGAGGTGAGACTATGGCCAGGTACGTACGTGCAATTTTGTTGGGCAGTGGTTCATATTTTAATGCATTATTGGTCAACTTTTGAAACCTACCCTTTATCTTTGGAATATTAACATTGGGATCCCTTGCACAGCTAATGTTAGTTTTGACTCAACTAAGATCCATGTACTCCCACGGTGCCGTGATACTATGATTCTTGCTTCGTTTCTTCTTTCCTTTCTCTATCAAGATGCATCACTCCTCCTTCCTCCGGTCCGGATCGATTGATCATTCCATCTACTGCTTCCTTCCGATTGAAATTTTGACTATTATATATATTTTTAACTGGACAGTCATTATTGAAACCATTTGACTTTTTGGAAAAGGAAGGTGAAATCCATGTTTGGAGTTTTCAATCCCAAATAAAATGAGATAGAGAAAAATGGAGAATAGCAAAATAAAAATTTGGAATTGCTCCACCCACTGGCTATATTGTGCCATCAGCCTCCTTTTTAGCATAAACATTTTAGATTAATTTGTTCTATATATATTGGGCAAATAAATCTTAGCCCTTGAAGTCAAATTAAGCGCTAAATCAACTGATAAAATCATGTCTATAGTGGTTCCAAAGAGGGGAAGAGATCAATTGGGTCCCTCAGAATGAACATTTATAGACTTTGATTGAATATGAGAATTAGTTTACTAAGTTCTTAACTAATCAATCAATACTAGTAATACCCGCGAGATGCTGCATGGCTTCTTTCTGTCTACTCCATCTGTCCCACTCGAATTAGGACAAATTTCTATTTTGGGTGTTCCATTCGAATTAGGACAACCCAAAAATAGAAGTGTTTTATTTAATGAGACCCACATTCACACTCACAACAACTTTTCACTCATTATTCTCTACCCCACTTTCTCTCTCCTGCTTTACTTTTCATACTCACAACACCTACTCCACTAACACTTTTTCCTTAATCCCCATGCCCAACTCAAAAATCTTAATTCGGGTGGGACGGAGGGAGTATATCTCAAACATTTGAGGGTTGATATTGATGTATAACGAAAGCTTGAGGGTGGAGGTGCAACCTGATTAGATCTAAGGTGATAGTTGTACTTGTGGTGCATTGGACCCGTGACGTTAGCAGTAAAAAATCAAGTTGTTATGTAAGGGAGGTGAAAGCACATGTGCAATCGCGATTCTAAATTCCAAAATTATGACCATTGAAATTAAAATATTTTGTAAATCTTTGTGTAATAGTATAACTTATTCTAGGCCAAAATACATTTTACCCCTCAAAGTATCTACCGATTTTCACTTTGCACCCTTGTTTGAAAAGTCGGTCTGTTTGGTACCTAAACTTTCAAATTTTCCCACTTTGCACCCTAGCACTAATGGATCTTAGAAAATTTAACAGAATAGGTAACGAATGGACTATTTTGTAATGCTTATTAGTTTTTAAGGGTCAAAATGCAAAGTTTAAAATATTAAGTACTAAAATTTTATTTTTTTTTCCAAATATTTAACATTATCTTAAATCTTAAATAATTAATATTTCTTGAAAATAATACTAATTTTATGCTATTTTTTTTTAAAAAAATATGATTTTTTTTTTTAGAAAATGAAATTTATTTTTTTAATTAAAATAAAAACTTAGTACGATTTTTAAATTTTTTAAATAAAAATATTTTTAAAATACAGTTTTTTTTTCTAAAAAAATTGTAAAGTTATTTATATTTTTTTAAAATAAAAAATAAAACTTTTAAATTGTAATTTTTGTAAGAATTTTATTTTTAAAAAATTACAACATTATAGCGTTTTTTATTTTAGAAAAATAATGTTTTTTTTTTTGAAAAAAGTACAATATTCTTTTAAAAAAGAAATATCAATAAAAATACCCGATTATGTTAAATTTTCTAACATTCGTTAGTGCTGGGGTGCAAAGTGAGAAAATTTGAAAGTTTAGGTTAAATTGTAGTACTTAATATTTAAAACATTGCATTTTGACCCTTAAAAACTAATAAGCATTACACAATAGTCCATTCGTTACCTATTATGTTAAATTTTCTAACATTCGTTAGTGCTGGGGTGCAAAGTGGGAAAATTTGAAAGTTTAGGTACCAAACAGACCGACTTTTCAAATGGGGGTGCAAAGTGGGAATCGGTGGATACTTTGGGGGGGTAAAATGTATTTTGGCCCTTATTCTATTATAGTTTATCATGATGTCTGCCTGACATGATAGTCGTACACTCCATTCGTCTTATTTTAAACTTAAAATAATAGTTGGGGTACAAAAATTAAGAAAAAAAGTGATGTGTTTTGAGTGTAGATGGTTTGGTAGGAGAGAGAAATTGAGGTATGGAATAATTAGTGGATAACTGTTGTGAGTGTGACATGTGTGATCGACAAATAAAGAAATATAAATAAAATTCTTTTTTAAGTTTTAAAATTTAAAATGAAACAATTAAAATAATTTTTTTTGGAGTTAAAAATGGGACAGAGGGAGAGGGAGTATCATTGAATTATAAATTGTACATGGTATGAATGATACATTATAACTCTAATTAAAAATTTGAGTTTCTATTATTGAATGAGAACAAAATATGACTATTGATAATTTTTGCATTTTGTTTATTATAGTAGTAATTACAATTTTGAAGAGTTTATAGTCTCTTAGTCTCTCCGTCCCAGTTTAAAGTTCTTAGTTTGACTTTGCACGCTTATTAAAGAATTAAGGTAAACTTGAGTCAAGAATAGTAGTGGGTGGAGGATATAATTGTCCATTCATAAACCAAGCGGGTGAAAAGTAGGTGGGTAAGTGATGAATTTTTGTAATATATGGATTTTATGAGGACAAGAATGTCCAAAATACTATTTATCATTTGTTATTTAACGAATAAAGCAACTAAAAAACTTAAACTGAGCCATACTAAAAAAGAAAGTAAAAATCTTAAACTTGGACGGAAAGAGTATTTAATAGATGTGTAGCCCGTGTCATGAATAGTTTGGTGTCATGAATTGTAGTCGATGGCAAGGAATCATTCTATAGACAAAAGTGAAACTATTCATCAACACTCTCTTTCATCCATCGATGATAAAATAATTTGTCAAGATGTAGTAGGAGGTATGAGGTTAGTCATTGACTTTCTATTCCTCTCTTTGGTCGGCGAGTTGATATAAATAAACATATACTATGCGTCCAAGAAAAATAATTTTATTTTATTTTGATGATTAACTCAGTTGCAATTTCTAACTAAAATTTAAATACTCTATAATTTTTACTTATATCATTAAATTCTTAAAATATCTTCGATGCCTAAAAAAGAACGATTAGTACTTACTCCCTCCGTTCCATTCAAATTAAAACAATTTCTTATTTTGCGTGTCCCACTTGAAATAGTACAACCTCAAAATAAAAATATTTTATTTAGTGGGACCCACTTTTACACTGACAACAACTTTTACTTATTACTCCCTCCGTCTCAAAATAGATGTCGTTTTGTGAGTTAAATTTTGTCTCAAAATACTTGTCGTTTCACTATTTTCAAAGCTTTTTTATTGCTCTATACCAATTATACCCTCAATAATGATAGTGAGCTATTTCTTACCTAACCATTAATTACCTAAGTAGTTGAATTAATTTAGGGGTATTTGGGACTTCTTCACATGCATTAATGGTATTTTTAATATGTGTGAAACACTCCAAAACAATATCTATTTTGAGACGGAGGGAGTATTCTATATCCACTTTCTCTATCCTACATCACTTTTCATATGAACACATACTCCTAAATTTTTTTCTTAATCACCGTGTCAGGAGAGAAAATCTTATTTCGGGTGAGACGGAAAGAGTAAATTATTT